>JAODKM010000099.1:29394001-29406088 GCA_026780845.1 Petrocephalus sullivani | reverse complement strand
TTTTACTTTGTTTTTACTTTGCTTTTCTTTTAGTTGTTTTTAGTTTTCTTTTAGCCATCGCACCTTTGTTCCAGTGTACAGCACTTTGTGTCAGCCATGGCTGTCTTAAAGTGCTTTTATAAATAAAGATGGTATGGTATATAAAATACACGCCCACACCCAGAGAATTAAAATGCTTAATTACAAATAAGATTTTATTGCACAAACAAAAAATGTATTTCGGTTTTAGTCGTGAAGATAATTTCTGAAGATAAGACAGGTGTTGTGCCGAATTCGGCCTCCCTGCCGTAGAATGCCCCCCTCGGGAGCGCGCAAGGCGCGCGCTTTTCTTCGCTTCGAAGGGGAAAGGAAGCTGTTCCGTCCGTGTAAATGCATTACAGAAAATGGGGAAATGTATCTGTATATTCATTATAAGGTTATCACTGTTTCACATGGCGAAAGATACATTTAATTTTTTTTTATTAGTTCGCTAGTTTTTGAACACGGAAGTCCTTCGCTTTATTCATCAACACGATGAGGACGACTCAACATGATTCTAATTCTATCATAACATTTCACGGCAGGCTGCTCTGCCTTAGAATGCCCGCCCTGCCTAACTCTGGCTGGGAATATCCTACATGCACAAAACTTGCACCAGTTACTCATACTTCTTCCCCGTTGATGCTGTATAAATTGTTTTGAGCTGGCTTGTAAGGAAACAATTCGGGGGGGGGGGCATTTCATGGCAGGCCGCTCTGCCATAGAATGCCCCCTGCTGCATCTTGGTCTGTAGTGTGTGTATGATCAATTGCTTTTGCCTGCACACTCTCTGGGCCAAGACATAGGGTCTGAGCAAGTTTAATAATGCTATTTTATGCTTTATAATGCTATTTTATGATAGAATCGTGATTAATGACTATTGCAGACAAATATAAATAGGGTGACCAGATAATCCTTGTCATCCCGGACTCTTTCAGCTCTTACAAACTTTATACCTGAAAGGCTCCTGTGCTCGGCTAAATAGTTCAGTTCTTCTTGTGCTTTGACTGGTTTGTTTCTTTAATTGAAAGACTCATCCAGCGGTTTCGCATTAACATCCAGGTCCTTTTGATTGAAATGGTAGTTTGCAAATCCTGCCATAGCTCCTAGTGTCTGGGATAACATGGATTATCTAGTCACCCTAATATAAACCAAAAATCCATGGGGTGCGCATTGTCCCCCCAGAGTCCACTGGTCAATGCACACTTAAGAGAATATGGCAGTGTTTTTTAGTTTTAGAGCCATTAAACCAAGTATTGACCTATGTCCCATTGCATATTATATGGATAAAATAAAATAATCAATAAATATCACAGACATAGGTAACCTGAAAATGCACATTTCACAGGACATGACTGTGACGTTTGGCTTTATAGTTATTAATCCATTGCTCATTGACCATCTGCATATAATGTTGACACAATATAATAATTAAAAACTATTACCAACATAGATAATTCAAAAATCCAAAGGGTGTGCATTGTGCCCCAGCATCCACTGATGAAAGCACACTTGACAGGACATTGGTGTGTCATTTGGTATTAGAGCTATTAACCCATTCATGTATTGTTCCACTGCATATAGTAGAAAACTCAAAAATGTATTAAAATTTGCCTTTAAAAAAATAGAAGAACAACAGGTGTGCGGCAGTTGCCATGAAGCCAAAAATGCCAAGCCAATGAGACCAAGAAGAAGAGCTATAATTTAAAATGAAATTAGAGCAACAGCCATAGATTATGTTGTGGTTCATGGGACGATTAAGACGGAATCAGGCTAATATGTGCAGCCAAATGTAAGCAGGTTCTCCGTGGCCGCCGTAGTCATGACCTTCAGAGAAGCAAACGGATAAAATGTGCTTTTGTCATTGAAAGTTACAGTATGATTCCAGTCTTCAGTAAATCACTCCACCAAGCTCTAGAAAAGGGACAGGGAAAGTTAATTTCCTTACAGTACTATATCTGTTTTTGTACAGTACAGAACATTTACAGTACAGCATGTATACTTCTTAAAAATGTTTTTGCAGAATTGAAAGACTGCCACACGGGGGTGGAAGAGCATGTACGTTATCACAAGAGCCTCTTTTTGTTGCGATGGTCCATCAAAACGATGCAAGTCAACTGTGTGAAATACAGCAGCGGTTTATTGAAGACAACAGGCACTTTGCTAACCTGTTTTGACCCTTTTGAGGCAGGAAGTCCTGTGCAAAGGTAACAGTGGTAGAGGCCGTGCCAGGTTCCACATTGCCCTTATTTATTAATCAGTTTAGACTTATCTTTTATTTGGTTTTGAATAGTGTGGTCAAATCCACTCTGACAATTTTTTCCTCTGTATTCTGCAGAAGGACTGAATTGTTTAAGTGTGAGCAGCACTAGTGCAAATGCACAATTAGGCACAGCTCTGTGAATAAAAAAACTGCTGTGTTATTGGAGCGGAGGTACTCCTCAAGACTAGCCCAGCTGATGCGCACCTTACAGTGCACAAAAAGAGTTACACACAGGTACAAGACAATTTCTCCTATGGCCAACAACGTTATTCTGTCTACTGCAAACTGTTGTCCACTGTTGGAGGTAGTAAAATGGATACATTAACAGTGCATTCACAGGGCGTCTTTGGCCCAATTTTAGCGTTACTATTGGCAAACAATTAACGCCCCACTGTGGCCGATCATTACGTGCAGCCTGCTGGCACACAAGTCTGCTTCATTACAGAATTTAGACAGTTACTTAAGGTGTCTTCTCGTATAGCAGTATAGTGTTAGCTCTATAATGAGACTTTGTTAGGGGACTTTTCATTGCGCTTCTGCAAATGTATAAGGTTACTAGTCTATTCTGGTCCCTGCACAAAACAGGTTGAGTATCCCTGCATCCACTGTGCAGGTGTTAAGAATATTGTGCCATCTCTGAATAAATGCTTATTTCTGGAACAAGTTTAGTCCGACACTACAAATTCATGTAAAGCTGTCAAACTTTTGTATTGAAAAACTGAGGTGGTGTGGTATTGCAAGTAAATTAATTAGTTTTTTTTTTTAGCCACCAACAAACAAGATACAAGACAAGCAGGAATACAGATGTAAGTTATAGACAGCATAAAATACATTCCAGCCAAGCACTGCACTTATCATTTATAATATAACAATATGCACAGTATCTCCATCACTCATGTTCATATAATGTCTTCTTATTGGGCTAAAAGATGTAAAATCAGCAAATTATTGCCGGACACGGAGCAGGACATCCTCACTGAATATAATTTGGCCACTACTGATTCAAATGGAAACCTTCATACTTCTGGGGCGGTAGAGGGGCTTTAGATGGTGGTTGGATCAGTGGTGATTTAGTGTCAGTTATGGTTTAAAATCCAACGTTAATTCAATATAAATCATAACGAGCGCTTTCAATTTGCTTTCAACGTTGAGCATCAACGTAGATTTAATGCTTCTTGCTGACAGCATTTCAGTATTGTTTCAATCTGATTTTGCTATCTGGGATGTAACGGCGTTACATATTTAGAATTTAAAATTTGAGTAGAAGTATTCTGTTACCATTCTAATAGTAATTAGAATACAGTTACATTGTTGAAATGAATGGACCCATTTGACACATTTCCCAGAATTCCTTGAAATAAAACATGCAGCTAGAAGCCTCGGTGTGGTTGCATTGGCTGGCTGCTCACTCGCGGTAATGGCGCCAGCCCGACAGCTAGGACAGGGATGCGCTTCTGTCTGGGAAATTCAGTCACTATTTCACGTTTAAGGAAGAAAAAGGAGAGCATAACATCATTGTGCAGGGAAACCTCTGATTACCAGACACCAATGTACTTCACTTTTTTTTGGTCTGGCTAAAGTCACCTGCAGTCTATTGGTTAGCTTAGCTATCCTAGTTCTTTATAGTTAAAGGTAGCTAACTGCTTAGTCAAACGGCCAGTTGACAATCTGTCATATGCTAACTATAGCTATCTGACATGCTAGTCAACGTTAGCTCAAAGGCTGTAAAATCCATTGCATTAGGTTTGTGTAGTATGCAGTTTCAAGACTACAAACAATACTGGCTGTCTGTTTCTGGTATTCCTGTGTAATGCTGTTTACATATTTAATGATTCTGCACACTGTTTTTGCTGAATACATGCATACTCTTGTTAAAATGTAGCCTAATGGTACAATTTCGCTAGCAAAGCAGTTTGAGAATAATGCTTTATGGCAGTGTTTCCACTGAACGAGGAACAAGACATGTTAAATGGATGGTGGTGGACTTCTTATGTACATTTATGACGGGCAGTTATTTAGAATCTGTAAGGGTAATGGGTAATGAAACCATCACCAAAGTTTCATCAACTCTCATGCATCTGACATAACACTCACCCTTTCAGACTCTCAGGCAAGAAATCTTACAGCAAATCTGTATTATTCCATTATAAATCTAAAATTAGTTACATTGAAAGTGATGGGCTAGTTTGCAAACCCTACAGGTAATAAAACTGTTGCATACATAAAACTTTGTGTGCATGTGTGTGCAGACTCAAATTGAAGATCTTACTCCTGCTGGCTGACCAAAGTTGGCAACCCTGCATCGCCATCTCTGGGAACTTGTAATATTTACACGGCAACCTATATGCATCCTTTATTCTTTTCACCATGTCAGTACAGTAAATGCTGTAATGTTAACATTTGTTTTGATGGAAAAGTGTTATACGTTTTTAAACTGTGAAATCAGGAAAGGTGAAGGAAAATGTCGGTCTTCTTTCGCTGCTGCTGCTTTTATTTTAAGATTTGTTGCAACACTAAATGCATTTAAGTAAACTTAGTGATAAAAAATGCTGGTATTAGTAACAGTAAATTCTGTACAAAAACGATTTGTATTGTGTAATATTTTTCACTTTAAATAGCTGGGAAAATAAATACTCAAGGAAGGATTGTGCCTTTTTGCTTTATTTTTTTTTACTCTTTTACTCTTATAGTCTTTGGTTTTCTACAGCAAATGTTAATATACTTTCAGTGATACGTCAATACATGCAACCAGTTGTGACTGTAGAAGAACAGAACAAAACTGTAAGCAGGGTGTGATGGCCACATTCATACTGATGTAGAATGTAAAACAATATTGAACTAATTCAGTCTTTAGAATATGTTACTCAAATTGAGTAATCTAATGGAATACATTAAAAATTATTTTAGAGTACGTATTTTGTAATCTGTAGTGGAATACATTTTAAAAGTAACCCAACATTGTTTGTAACATCTTAATCCTTGGCTGAAGTTAGCTAATTATTCATGGCTCTGAATTCATTTGACTACTTATTCACTATGTCTTATTCCGCGGCTAAAACTGGCTTCTGATTCATGGCTTCCACGAAGCGGATTGTGCAGGCCCGCAAAAGCTGTTTATAATTAAGACATTTTGAAAATAAAAAAATGACGAATGAATAAAACATTTAAGCTGTAACATTTATTTCATACAAGCGTTACACAAATGTCCCTATAATATTAATGATCGAATTACTAAGGCATAATGTAATAAAATATGAGAGATCTAACACAGAATACAACTCACATTCCGAGTTTAATTTCAGAGTCAGTTGCCGTGTGGCTAACACCATCTGAATTCTTATAATTTTCTTAGTAAATAGAAATGCCGAAGACGTTCTTGGAGCCTTCGCTTTAGCACACACAGCGCCCTCTACAGGATTCTGTCGGAACAGCATCCGCTACGTAAGGCGGCGCGGTCCCGTGCCGGTCAGAAGCTGGGGAGTAAGTAGGCAGCTTCAGCCTCGCCTGTCCCTCGCAGAAAGCTGTTCAAAGGGCACCAAGCACAGTTATTACACCCTTCGTGCTATGAATGGACACTGTGTCTTGGGAACAGTCAAAGCTTAATTATAATTCGCTCGTAAAACAATCTGGAAATGCAACTGGTGCGCATGAGTTGCTATTAACGCTAAATGCTGAAACAAATATCTCGTTACAGCGGAAATATGCTATTTACGTGGCTACTCTTTTTAACAGGATTAAACGCAAACAGTGAAAGATCTTGAATCACAAAAGTGATCGGTGTACTTTTGGTGTGTATAATTTTAGGTTAATCGTGAATTATTATATAGATTTGTCATAAAATATCTTGCGTGTCATGCAAGATGCGTTAGCGTCTTGTAAACATCTATAACTTTTCGCTTTAACTACTGGCTAAACTACGGGCGAAATGACCGCAGCGTTGGTACAGAAGGCTCCGTCTGTGCCTTTATATATATGTACCTGACGTGGTGCAAAAACGGGGCTTATAACGGCGGGGCCGTTAGGGCTCACGCGCCCCCGCCGCGCGCTAGCGCGAGCCCTAACGGCCCCGCCGCGAGGCGCGAAGGGAAGGAGCGGCGACGACGGTATTAATCGCGGTATTAATCTCCCTCAGGAAGGGAAATTCAGCGGGGAAACGAGCTGCTGACCTGCTGTGCCATTTACATTCACGGACAGAGTCCCCGGGTGGGGAATATGGCCTCCACACTGTATTATTTATTATTATTATTACCCCACTAACCTCCCCGCCGAGCTGTGGCGGCTTGTGACCGGGTTCGGTCTCGGCGTCTTCATAGACCAGCGGCTCTTCGGGGCCGAGCTGCCGCCGCCCGCCCGGAGCGCCATATTCAAGACCCGAAACTTCACCAGCTTCATCCTGCAGCTCAACCTGTATGCTTTCTAGAAGATACCTGGCCAAGAAGATGTTGCGGATACCTGGCCAGGAGGGGGCAGCACCACTCCCATAGCCCCGTCCCGACCTGCTGGCGAATCCGACCGGCACCAACAGGACAAGGATCCAGGCTGGGCTGGGGATGCCCTACAGGCGAGTGCTCCCTCCATCTTCTCTAGCTACGCATCTATTCCTGGGTGTAATCTGGGAGGCGAGAGAGGGGGGACACCCTGGACGGGACACCAGTCCATCATAGCTGCTGTGTTATCCATAGCACCCAGAGGCGAAGCGGCGTCCTAAATAAGAATAAGGTCTCTCTTAGGTGTATGTGTGTGTCTATGCTGTGTCATGTTAGGACAGTTGTACAGTGTTCAAAATGGAATTTAGGTTGTTTTTTTTCCTGAATGAAATATAAACTGCAGTTAGCTTTATTCTGCTGATGGTTTGGTATTTAGTGTAACACTAGGAAAAGGTCTTCAGAAAGAAAAAAATAGTTTTTGTTTGGTAGATTTTCCTCAGGATTTTGAGTAAAATGAGTTTCCTACTTTCATTACACTATTTCAGACAAACTCTCCAGTGGGGTTTTTGCATCCCTACAATCTAGACCAGCAGAGCAATGAGAATGTGGCAGACAGTTTGGGTACAGTTTTTCAAATGGTTACTGAGCTGCAGGCATCTCCCAAACTACACATGGTGGAAGTGGAGACCCCTGAAAGTTCAATCCAGCTCACCTGTCCGTCAGAGGTGGGTAATTAATTGGGGTCCAAGTCTTCCCGGAGCCAAGGAAATGAAAGACAAAGATAATGATCAAGAGTATAGTTATTCCCTGGAAACACTGTTTCCAGAATGTAGCATTTTTATAATGGGATATACATGGGGCATTTCACCTGCATATGTAAGGTTAACATTGGGTATTATGCTTTTCTTTTATTGTACTTTACTGTCAGTAACTAATATTTTTACTTAGCAGATATTTTAGAAAAGTGGTGGTGGTCACACGCATGCAAGTTATATACAAATTATTATGGAGTGGATCGCAGGAAGTCTGTTTATAGAACTATAAACGAACACATTTGGCAGATATACGTGGATATAAAAATTGTTCTAGGATAAGTTGAATTATTTTACATATGCGCATGATTTTGTTATTAAAAGACAAAACCTCTCCTACCATCACAGTAGAGCAAAGTGCACTTTACGTGAATCGTGTCTTTAATTTTCTCGTTTCTAAATTTGGAACATAATTGGATTGATCTGGGTTGGGGGTCCAATGTGATGTGCTTTCATGGGATTTAAATGCACGTTTTTTACTCAAAATTAATGTTTTTAAAAACTGTGCGGTTGGTGCGATTGCTTTGACCTCTAGGGGGAGCCGTAATGCTGCTAAATACGCGATTGCAGGTTGAATGGGGTCTTGGGGCGTCATTGAAGAATAGCTATCAATCAAGCAAAATATCAGTCACGAAATCGTCTCCCTTCATGCTTTTGTTCAGTCGATATTAACTAAAGTGATTCAGTGGACCAGTTTATTTACTAAAAACGGTAACTTTTATTTCATCTGTCAAAAAAAAAAAACACATTAACACTGAATTGAATAAGATGCAGGGAGAGGGAAAACGTGATTTAAAAAAAAATCGAGAATTGGCAACAGATAAATGTTGAATTCATAAGAAACTACTTTGTTTCTGTTTCGTGCACGATGGCGCTTTCCCCCTGAATGCCGTCCCTGATTAGACAGACCCTTTCCCAGCAGAGGGCGCGTGGCGGTCCCCTTCGTCCGGCGCGGCCGATGGCTGCTCCACCCTCGGTGACAGGCAGGCAGGCAGGCAGGCAGCAGGTAGACGCTCAATGAGGTCCCAGGGGAAGCCGAGCAGGAGACATTACAAACGTGAAGCCTTTCTCTTTCACTTGACTTTTTTTTGCGTACATCCTTTAACTTAAGGATTGCTTTTGAAGTATTTGAAATTGTTTACGAACAAGTTTTTAAACTGCCTCCAAGAACTCGCTGAAGTTGATTTATATTTTTAGGAAAGTTTTTTTCTTCGTCTTTTTTGCTTGCATATATTCTTTCCACTTCAAAAGGATTTCGACTTGGCGATTTTAACGAAAAATCACCGTGGAAGTGACATCGGACAGCGATCCTATGTTAGATGCACGGAGGATTTGATCTTGGGCGCCATGCGTGTAGTTTTGCTTCAGAAATTACACGTGTTTTTTACACCCAAGCGAGGTGTCCTGCTAGCTAGCAGATTTTCTGCAACCCCCCTCGGACATAAAATAAATTCATTGGCTTTGATCGCTGTTTAGCGCCAGATATTTGTCTTCTCTCTACTCGCTTTTTCCTAGGATTTTTTTTGTTCGTGTCTTTTTTCCTTCCAACGACAGCATGCTCTCCAATTCCCCCGGCTCTTACAAGACACAGACCCGCAACCTATAAGTTTTTTTCCCCGCACTGGAAACACATAGGTGGTAAATAACTCAAATCCCAATGTCTGGAAGAGGGAGGCAGCGCTGAAAGAAATCCAAGATATCTGTGGGATCAGACGTATGTCATATACAATATGCCACAATGGTGCATTCTCCTTTCATTTTGAATTTGCTGTGGATTACATGAAATAAACGGGCTCGAATGGGATTGCTGTAAGTAGTCAGCTTGTAGCAACGGGAAGGGTTTGGAGGATACCGAAAGTCGCTTTCGGCTCTTTAAATGTCTTTGCAAAACATAGCAACTATTAAAAAGATAAGAAATAAACTTAGCGGCTATTCCTCTATCTGAGGAAGAAGAATCGGGTGTGAAGAAGCGACCTGAACGCTAGAAATGCGTACAAAAGCGTGTCAGGGAGGATCGGAAAATCAATGCACGCTTCTCGCTAGTTACATTGTAGTTACAGCACTTCCTGTAACGATATCTTTTTAAATGCAATCAAAGCCTTCTCTCCCGTCTCAGTGGCAACACGTAGTAAGAGGGTCAATCAGGTACTCTTGTTAGGTACTTAAAAAAAAAAAAAACTTTTGCCTTTCATGCCTCCGTGGATTTGAATTATGCATGCCACAGTTCCTTCGAGAAAAGTTTGTATCGTATCTTAAAGCGATGACCACTCTCCTTACAACCTGATCAAGGAGGAGGTTGCAGATCCGTGCCATGCCATCGGGAGCCATGCACCCTTACGCATATTAGGACTTGTGCATGTGCGGCTGCATTTTGGACAGATAAGCTTGGCAGGTTGCAGTCGCCTACCAGCCTTGGGGAGATCAGAAGATAGTCGGAGGGGGTTGCTTTTTTGCGGACTGCCTGCTTTGTACTGCGCACCATGTGCCGTGTGGGAGCGCCGCCGCAGCCGGTGCAATGACCGTGTCTTCGCGGCGACTGGCCGGGCTCTGGCCGTGGCTGCTCATGGCGGCCCTGCAGCTGGTGCTGGGCCAGACCGGCCTCGAGCTGGCGGCGGCAGCTGTGGAGTCGGAGCGATCGGCCCCCAAAGCCATCATCAAGGTGACACCCCTGAAGCAGGAGCAGGCAGGGAAGCCCATTACCCTGGAAGGGGTCTTTGCTGGGGCTGGGGTGAGAGGCCATGCTGAAGGAAGGCTCATGCAGGTAGGGTTCTTACATGGATGCTGTTCACCCCTCATGCCAGTGTATTGTAGTATAATCTGTTCAGAAATGGCACATAGTGTTGTCAAAAAAAAGCACCTCTGAGATGCTGACAAGCAGGGTCATTGGAACCAGGGAGGATGGGGGGGGGTCGACCTTATTCCCCAACATTTAGTTTGACTTAATTTGTTCCTTTGCATTTAAATTAAGTCATTTTTCCCACCCCAAATAGCAATCTACCTTCTATGCCCTTGCTGACAGGATTTCAATCTATTCACTCACTTATTGTATTATTACTTTTAATGTCTTTTTAAATGTATTGTTTGCTTACACTGTTTTTGTGACAGTTCACCACCTTGCATCTCTCTGCCGGTTATGTCTGATTGTATATCTTGCATGTGACGAATAAAACTCCTAAATCCATGAACTGACTGTCACGTAAAAAAAAAAGCGCTGTAATACGCATTGCACATCTTTATTTTTTGACTGCAGGCTTGTTTGGATAAGATCAGTTGTAAAACCATGATTGTCCTTTTCCCTTGGCAAAATCCAGTAAGAAATGGTGCTATATGAACCGCAAGTATCCTACAAACCAGTCTGTTTCCTCATGTTGAAGAACCTATTCATTAGAGCAGGTCCCACATTTAAGGGTGCACTGATCTCAGTCGCAAGTTTAGTCTGTATTTCTGATGAAATAACCCTAAAATTATCAACATATATCAGGCTTTGTCTTTTACTTGTGCTTTTTGGTTCTCATAAACTTCTGCCAAAAAAACACTGGTTATTCACTGTGAAGGCATTACCACTGGCTCCCTGTCTTTAAGGTCATAGATTCATGACCTGGTAAATTTCATGGCCTCTGCTGTTTAGTTGGCAAGCACAGCTATTTATGTTGATAGTGATGAGTACTGTAGTAAATCTGGGGAGTTTGGTGCACCTTCAGATGTAAAGAGGGCCAGTCTTCTGTGGGGATAGTGTAGTGTCTGAAATCTCCAGCAGAAGCAACTGCACAGAAGTAACTTGTAGTGATTTCCTGATTATTTACATATTAGTTCACTAATGTCCTTCCTCAGGGTTGTGCTGGATAGGGAGGATTGCCATCTAAGGTGCAAGTTTCCTTTGGATGGTAGGCTTGCAATGGCTTATTCATCTTTGTTAAGGCAGGGGGAAATGAAGACCGCATCTCTTTGAGGGTTTTTGAGTAGAAAACCAAGCAGTCACCATCCTTGTGATAAGATATAATTTGCAGTAATAATAATGGAAGTTTGAGTTGCTAATACCTCTACTAAGTGAGATTAAATTTGAATAGAGACAGGCTGGTTATTTCTATATATTCAGTCAGTATTTCCCCATCATTACTTTTGAGTAATTTGTAAACCTAAGCAGTCTTTAAAGACCATTATGGTTGGGCCTTTTTGAGATTTTATGGCTCACTCTGCAGGACATTGTCTGTATGGCACGCTCTGGTCCGTGCTGGACATTCTGTCAGTATGGCACGCTCTGGCCCATGCGGGACATTCTGTCTGTATGGCGCGCTCTGGCCCGTGCGGGACATTCTGTCTGTATGGCGCGCTCTGGCCCGTGTGGGACATTCTCTGTATGGCACGCTCTGGTCCGTGTGGGACATTCTGTCTGTATGGCACGCTCTGGTCCGTGCTGGACATTCTGTCTGTATGGCACGCTCTGGTCCGTGTGGGACATTCTGTCTGTATGGCACGCTCTGGTCCGTGTGGGACATTCTGTCTGTATGGCACGCTCTGGTCCGTGTGGGACATTCTGTCTGTATGGCACGCTCTGGTCCGTGTGGGA
>JAODKM010000099.1:29378857-29392843 GCA_026780845.1 Petrocephalus sullivani | reverse complement strand
ATGGCGCGCTCTGGCCCGTGTGGGACATTCTCTGTATGGCACGCTCTGGTCCGTGTGGGACATTCTGTCTGTATGGCGCGCTCTGGTCCGTGCTGGACATTCTGTCTGTATGGCGCGCTCTGGTCCGTGCGGGACATTCTGTCCGTATGGCACGCTCTGGTCCGTGCGGGACATTCTGTCCGTATGGCGCGCTCTGGCCCGTGCGGGACATTCTGTCCGTATGGCGCGCTCTGGCCCGTGCGGGACATTCTGTCCGTATGGCACGCTCTGGTCCGTGCGGGACATTCTGTCTGTATGGCACGCTCTGGATGGCACGCTCTGGTCCATGTAGGGCATTCTGTCCTTATGGCACGCTCTGGTCCGTGCGGGACATTCTGTCTGTATGGCACGCTCTGGTCCATGTGGGGCATTCTGTCTGTATGGCGCGCTCTGGCCCGTGCGGGACATTCTGTCTGTATGGCGCGCTCTGGCCCGTGCGGGACATTCTGTCTGTATGGCACGCTCTGGTCGTGGTGAAGAGCCTCTGGGGAGCAGGTGAGCCCCAGTGACGCCTCTGCTGCCATAGGGCCAGCGGATGGGAGTGTGTGGTCGGCTTGTGAAGCCAGCTCTCTGAAAAGTGAGCCGCTTTTGTACCTAGCCTGACTTGTCCCAACAGGCTGCCGTTACCCCAGAACACAACTTTCTGCTTCAGCTTTATGTTCCTGTCCTGGGGGTAGGAGCCACTTGTTCAGAAATGTAGGAGCCCCCTCTCCTGTCTGTGATCATCCCCGCCCAGGCCTGAGTGAGCAGCAACACTCATTCCATATCGCTTTTCTTCATGGCAATCTCCACTGTTGGTTGTTAAGCTTAAAGCTTGTGAGGAGCTTTAAGTGGTGGTTTCTAAAAATAAAATAAATAAATAAATAATACGCACACACTTCCTCATCCATTTTCACGTGTACTTTGGGCAGTTTTCAGGAATTCAGACCCTCACACTGAGTGTGTAGAAGCACCTCTGCTGAGGGAGCCGTCTTCCAGATGGCAGGCGTGTGTGTATTCCTGAGGCTCCCCCAACTACACCCAATAGCCTGATCTCCTAACCTTCAGCCATCACTCTTCTTCACTCTTCTCTGACCACATTTCATCCTCTCCTGCTCATGCTCTCCCTGCTGGAACGCTGTTCGGCCGCTGTCCCCTATCTTTGCTTCTCAGTGTCTGTTGGTCATTCTGTTGAAGGACAAAATTAGACATGGCATGAAATTAGATGATTTTTTTGTTGGATGGAACAGTAACCCGGGAAGGCTGCAGTTCCTGGGAATATTGTGAATGAGAATTTATAAAGCATTTTGCTGTTTGATGTTGTCATGTTGACATTCTGTGGAGGATTTTCCATAATCATTGGGCTACCTGTCTCTGTGGCACACTCTCTGTCTATCAGTGTGCTTTGAGACTTGTCCCTGATTGTGAGCAATGACTTGTAAGCTTACAGTTGATGTTTGGGGCATGTTAAGACCCCTTGAGCTGCAGGACTCTAAGAAAAGACTTTGAACTGTATCGGGAAAGCTGTCTGTCCTCCAGGGATTTTGGGGAAAAAGGAAAAAATTGGTTCTGCCTATTTTTTGAAGTTATTCGTCCAGTGGAATCACTTCCCAATTAAAAGCAGCTAAATGATTTTTAAGGGCTCATTTTCCCCTATTGATCGCTTCTGCTGTAGTACTGCTCATTCATCATCGGATTGCTCAAGCCAAGACCCACACAAACTTCACGTCAACAAGGGACTGAAATCTCGAGTCTCAATCAAAGCTTTACAGTATGTTGAAGGAATTTGTGGCAATACATAAGTTCTGTACATGGGCTTTATGCTACTGAGAGAACATCTTCATCACTGTGGAATGGAAATGTGGGCCTAATTGTGGTGTGGCAGGCAATGCCAGAGAGACATTTGCTTTCTTGTTTGTTTGTTTGTTTGTTTGTTTAATTAAAGAAAGATGATGTTGATGACTGGAGATCACAAGGAAGTGCTTGGTGAGGATGTCTGTAATACATTGTTTGTTTTTATACCAAGAGGTCAGCTTTAGCTATGCAAATCTGAGTCTCCCTGCAGACTCTCGTGATGTCTCTTGTTATTGGAACAGGGTGGTCTGTGGCTCAGCGGATTTGGATGCTGTGCCGGTTATCGGAAGGCCCCTGGTTCGAAACCTGAGGTCTGCAGAGTGATTTTATCGTTGGGCAATTGAGCATGGCCCGTAGCCCACTATTGCTTTCTTAAAAAAAAAATGGTGCTAAATAAATAAAATGTAAATGTAGCCTGGTAAGCAATGGCATCCTGCAGTGTCAAGTAGGCAGTGGAGCATGCTCAGATCTTACAGCAGTCTGTTCAGGTCCGAAACGAATGAGTGACATTACTGCTTTTTGTCCGAGTCCTCGCCCCCATACTGGCACACTGTCATAGCTTCATAGCTTTGGCCCCTGCCCCTCCCCTTCCTGATAGGGGCCCAAAGCTAAGACTGTTATCTCTGTTGCCTCCCTTGCAGTTTTGGTCAAAGCCGCGCTCTCTCGTTGGCTCACATCAAAGTGCTCTGGGCCAGCTGCAGTAATTAAAGGCCTCTGTTTACATTACACTTCCTATTTCGGCCCATCATCACTGCTCTTTTTTGCATTTTTTCCTGCTGGATATCCTGCCTGCAGCCTTTGAAGTGCAAGATAAGCTGCCCATGCCTGCTTCTTCCTCCTGCCAGCCCTCTGTTTGTTTTTTATTCCATTTTTCCATCCTTGTTTTCTTGTTTAGTGTTGTCCCGCTGTGACGGGGTCACTCACTCTGCACCCAGGCACAAAGAAATGGACACTGTGGGTGCAGACACTGGAATAGTCCAGATAAATAGCTACATATTATACTGCCTGTATTTGTGCTTGGAATGTATCTTGGGGGCACCTCCCATTCTTTCACTAAATGTATATGGGCAGGTTTGATTAATGCTGTAAGCAGAGTTGGGGTTTTTGCTGCTTGTTTGTAGGAGTGATGCTTCCTAGAGGGTTGTTTGTGTTATGTTCGTTGTGTACAGTGTTACAGCGTCTACCAAGAATTTGCAAAGCCTGAATGCAACTAGTTTTCTGGCACATTAAACTAAACTACTTACATTGGGGTAAAAGACGAATATGGCTTTCACCATCTGAAAAATTTCAGGTGGCGCTACCAAAAAATATTATTTTAACACATTTTTAAAACCTTAAACCTTAAAGTAATCATTTAAAAGTATTGCATCTACAGTGCAATACATTGTTATAATTATTAATTAAAGTAATTCCAGTTGCCCCACCTAATTTTTCAAGCTCATTTCAAAATGATCTTTGATATCCAGGTTATACGTAAAAGTATTTGTGTTTAAAAATTTATCATATCACAGTTTTTCCATAGGTTATACCACATGACATGGAAACTGTGCAAGCCTAACCATATGTTAAAAATGGTAATTTTTGTGTTCTATTTGAGTTAGATTTGCTAAACTTGTTTTTTACTGCACCATGACGGTCACTTAGGGGCTTCTTTATGATATAACATCCTGTCCACTGTTTTCTAAACTGACTTTTAAGTACAAGCTCCCTTTTGCCAGGTGTGCTGCCTAACATTCGAGGTAATGTAAATTTCGGACAGATGTTTTTCAATAATTTTAATGGTTGTAGAACCACCGTCATTTGCAATGTTTTATGATTATGATTTGAAAGGTTTCAAACATAGAACTATAACCAACTACTAAATTGGATTTTTTTTCAGTTTCTTAAATACCAATTGTAATAGTCTTCTTACTCGGTTTTTTTGTTGGTATGGTTAGACCAAAAAAGATACAAAAATTGATGTTTTTATTTATTTTAATGTAATATTTGGATGTTTTGAAAACATGTTCACGTTAAAGATGTTTCTTACAGTGGTGTTAGGCATTCCGTGTATATGTAAAACGTCATTTCATGTCTTTCATTCATTTGCATTACGAAAACTTTAAACTTGAAAGCCGAAATTCATCTGTCAGCAGCCATACCAGCTGCAGTTCAGACTAGGTAATCCGTCTAAAGCGGCCTGGCCCATACTGTGCATGGGAGGCCTACTGAGAAAGCTGGGTTGCTGCTGGTCAAGGTATGGCCAACAGGGTTAGCCCATTCTGTGGTCTATGTGGATCCCAGTGTCCCAGTACAGTGACAGGGCCACTGCACTGTAAAAATGGTGTCGTCCTTCCGATGAGACACTAAACTGGGGTCCTGACTCTCTGAGGTCATAAAAGATTCCTGGGCAGCTTTCAAAAGTGTGGGTGTGGTACCTTGATGTCATAGGTGGAGTTTGGGGGGTGAGTGAGGTGGCACTGCCCCCCCAATCACTTGAGTCGAAATTGCAATGAATTAAGAGCAGCGTTACACTTGTTCCCCCCCGGCACTTTGCACCTTTGCATAAGCATTTTGTTGGTACCCTAAAGTTATATAAAATAGCTTTCGTGTGCATCACATACATACGTTAACACAAAAGTCTGCTTATGCCTGATGTCCTGGCTAAAATTGCCCACTGTGGTTGTATCAGACCTGGCCTCCTAATCATCCCGAATATCTAATTGGTTAATCCTCTCCTGCCCTTGCACCACCATAGCTACTATGTGGTGAGCTAACTGGCGCAGAATGGCTGCCGTTACATCATCCAGGTGGGGGCTACACAGTGGTGGTTGAAGTGGCTCCCTATTGGTTCTGTAAAGCGCTGGTGTCTTGAGAAGTGCTATATAAATGTAACATTCATTCATGCATTCATTCAAAACAGCCTGTCCATTTATGTGTGCCAGAAACCTTATTTTAATAATCTGTTTCCTGTTTAAATGCATTTACTATATAAAAATGGTATCTAGCTAGCAGAAATTGGATTTAGTTGGTGTATTGGGGGTTATGGGTTTAATGGGTTGAGGTTACAGATTTAGCAGGATCCTTTGGATTACATGCCTTCTGTGCACTTGACGTCTTACACAGAACGTGTTACTGGTGGCGAATTGCTGTAAGTTTGATTGCAAGATCGAGAATATACATGAAGTTGCTATTGAGCCGAAGTCCAGAGAACGTGCAGGGGGATTGGAGAAGCGTTGCAGTCTAACATTGGGGTAAATCCTGGGCCCCAGTGGCGTGTCTTCGTCAGTGTTTGCCCACTCCTACAGGGCTCCGCGATAGACTAACAATGTCCGCAGCTTTAAAGAATTCCCACTTTTGTTTGTTCTGTGTGTTTTTCATGTGTGTCTGTTTGAAGGGTCGGTTGGGTGTTCCTCGGCTGGCTGGGGGAGAGGCTCAGCACATCCCTTTAAGTGCCTGATTTTTAAGTCATCAGTACAGCCTGGAATTCCCGAGCGCGTTCCGGTCTGCCGGCCTGTTATATGGCGGCATTCCTTCAGCTTTTCCGACCTTCTTGGTTGTCGCAGCCTCCCACGCGCTCTGTAGCGCTGTAGCGTGCGCACAGACACACTCGCTTCCAGGCTTTGGGGCCCTTCTTCTCACTCTTCCGGCCACTTTGTTCAGCACATGAATCCATGTAGCAAAAGCATTAGTTTTCGGCCATGTCTTTGAACCAAGGAACGCAAAGTGGAACCCAAGTAGCTTTAGCTAGCATTGGGTCCATAAATAACCATAGCTAGTGCTGGGTCCGTGTCCAGCAGACTTAACAGGCAGTGGGTCTGTGTCTGAGAACCTTGCCCTCTATGCCAGCTCTCTACTAGTAGCCATTTCTTTTTGATAAACGCACGTTTTATGTTTTCTTTTTCTTCTTCCCCCCCATCTGTGTTCCCTCTCAGCTTATCTGGTACAAAGTTATAGTGAGCCTGGAACATGCCCAAGGCAGGGGACACCTTGGAGAGGATGTGAGTCTATTCCACACTTGGGAACAATATGAGCAGTGTAGCAACACCGGTTCAACGAAAATCAAATTTTTTAGATTGTGCTAGGAAACTGGAGCAGCTAGAGGAACCGTGCTCAGGACACAGGGAAAACTTTCACACTCTATTCGAACCAGCATCTCTGGAGGCGTAAGACCCATCCTGCTCTTTGTGTCTGCCTGCTGGCTTTTGATGGTAGCCTGATTTAATGATGTAACTCTATCTAGTGCAGTGCCCAGGTACCCTCCTGTGCCCAGGAGCGGCGCCCTTGTCACCTAGACGGTGAGTCACTCCCTCAAGCTGCATGGGATGTTAGCATACATCACACGCTGCTACACTGTCCAGTGATTCAGACGTGTGTCGCTAACTTTTGCCTAAGGAGAAGGGAGATCCTTGTACTTCCTCCGGGTAGTTTATCCTCCCAGTGATGGGTGGGGGAACCCATGAGGAACACTGCAGCTCTCATGCTCCTGCGAAAAAATATCTTCTTTGGGATTTGTGGACTGAATCCTGTGTTTTGGTGATGTGCTGATGTGGCTAAACAGGGTAGAAATCGGTCTTGTGTGTTCCCGACTCGCCTGTTTAATAAAGCATTTGGTTTGGAGGGCCGGGGTAGCTGTTAGCATTGTTTAGAAAAGACTGGTTAGGTGAAATCTAGGTCTGTTTGGAAAGGTCTTGCTTCAAGAATGTAGGGATTCTGCCTCCGTCATGGATATTTCCAGCTTTAATGTCAGTAGCGAATAAGCTTGTTGCGTCATATGAGCACTAAAGCCTTTCCCTTCTGAGGTATCCTTTGTGTGTGCTTGTGTCCATCAGGGCCGGATGTCTTCACTCTGCCAAAATGAAAGCAGTTGACCTCTCCACGATCTTTTTAGCAGTTTTTACCTGCTGGTAGATAGCTGTGTTTCCACAGGCCCCCAGTTGTTTCCCTCCCTCTTGCATACATGTGCAGACACACGCCCACACACACCGTGACCTGGCTTTAAAGTGCATGGTGACATGCAGTATAGCAAACTGCGTTATGTCAGTGGGAGGAAACACTGCTTTTGGAAAAGCGTGGCGCTTTCACCACCAAACCACGATGAAATGCCCCAGCATGAAATGCACCCTCTTCCTCCTCCTCCTCCTCCTGTAAGGAGGCTGCTTTAACTCACAGAAAGCCACGCAGGTTGCCCCTAGGATGGCTTTGCTTACAGAGAGAAATCCTACCCCCATTTTCTGGGTTCTTTTAGGTTCCCTCTCTCTTACTTCCTGCCTGCGGGAGGCTTGTGCCATTTGGGCTTGTACAAAGTCACAGTAGGTGTTTCCGGCATGGGGAATCTCTCTACGGTAGACAGGCCGGGGCATAATCCCAAGATGCATCTCTTCTGTGGGTTTAAGAACAGTTCTGGTTAAAATATACGCCTTGCTCCATATTAACATTCAGATGTGCACCATAAAGGTTCATTTTATTAAGTATTGTGCATTCTTTGTGTTTAGTGATTGTATAGCCCCACCCTTTGGGGTCCGACCTAATTTACCTGTCTGGTTCAGTCTCACCTGTGAGAATCTCTTGCTGTGATCGTTTACCAAACTCAATTGACCCGATCAAAGTGGCTTTGATCTCTGTGTGAGAATGGCAACAATGGGCATATTGTAACTGCAGGTCCCAGTGAGGCCTGAATCTGACAAGAAGATACCTCATGTCTCTAAGTCACATGGTGGCCTTGTTCCCAAGCCGAGAAGTAGAACATCCTGCTTTTGACCTTTTTTGCTGTTTTTTTAATAACTGTTCCAATGTTAGCCTCCAAAATGCCCCAGTCAAGCTGCCCAGACACCAAGAAGGTTCGTGAGAACTTCTTACTGACACACTAAGACCCGTTTATGGTTAAATTTTATATTCAATTAAATATCCAGTACAGGTTGCTATGAAACCTTTTGTAAGCCGAAATGCTGTAAAACGAAAAAGCAATTACCATTAATTAATATAGGAAAATATTTTGAGCATTCCCAGATTGAAAAAGATAACCAACCAGATCATAGCAAGTAACACATAAAACTTAAAATAAGTTAAATATAGTAAAAGCAGGAATGATGTGATAAATGCTGTGCTGTGTCATTACGGCTATGACATCACTAGGCAAAAGGAATTCTTCAGATCCATTATAATCTTATAGGACTACCATTGTATATGTGGTCCATTGTTGACTGAGACGTCATTATGTGGTGCATGACTGTAAAAAAATGCCTCGCTGATCGATGCTAAACGCTATTATTTGTCTTTGTTTGGCAAAAACAGGTGCTAATGTTAGTCTTTCATAAAAGCAAAGTTGCATTAATCGCACGTCTGCAAAGTGGTGTATTTAATGCTCATGTGTTGAATGCATTTGTTGGTCAAGAATGATGCCTCAGGGCTCTGCCCCTCAGTTTGTCGCAGTCGTCCCTGCATACCAGGATAGTGGCAGTTATTTAAATAGAGTATAGCTGCTGTAACCCCCTCAAAGGTTTGCTCTTATACCCCAGTGAACGCAGTCTGCTGAGCCTCTGGGTGCCTGGGGCTACCGGCGTCCTCCTGAGGTCGTTTAATCCATGGCAAGCAGGGCAGCCACCCACACCAAGGCTTCGCTCTTGAGGAGCGAATCAAATCATGCCAGTGGTTGTTGAGTCACTGGTATTATGCTGAAGAGACAGGAACTCCTGAGTCGTAAAGCAGCTTCCTGATCACCCATGTAAAGCGCCCTGGGACAACCCTGTTGTGAAGGGCGCTATATAAAAATAAAATAAAATGAATTGAATTGAAGGGGTGGGGCCTGGTGGCACGCCTACCAGCGGGAACCCCTCACAGTCATGCCGAAACGGTCCTGAGCACCCCGGCTGCTGAGCAGCAGCGCCTCTCTGGAGTTTGAGACGTTTAGGCAGCTCTTGGGATTTCTGTGGCTGGAGCCAGTTTGGGGCGAATTAGCATTAAGCATAAGACCGAGCCCCTCCTCTCTCCCAATTAAAAGCTGCCGTTTATCCCTGCCTTTTGCTTAAAGCAAATATCTTGGCAAGCCCGCTTCCTAGTCAAGCGGGTTGCTAACCAAGCCAATTCATCCATAGTCTCTGAAGACACCCTTTGCAGACAGTCGCTGTACTGCGGGGCTGTCATCCTTCTGATGCTGCTTTTGCCAGGTTGGACTAAACCCTGCATTTTGGCCAGTGGCATCACTGTGATTTCTGCACTTGTAATTGACTTATTTTGGTGTATCTTTCTGGCTTTGTCCCCCGCTTGCTCTTGTACTTTGAGATGGCCTCCCTGAATGCGATAACCCTGGCTATTTAAAGCCCCTGTCTTTGTTCCTGCGGAATGAACCATGTGTAACAGCTTAGGGGGGGAGTTGCTCAGGGCCCCAAAGAGTGCCATCCTAACTTAGTCAGATGTGCCCCCCCACCCCCCCTTGGATAATGCCATGCTGATTCGTGGAACGTCTCACACAGTTTTCTCTGCCTCATTTAGAGTAACTACGGTGGTTCTTCCTCATCCACAGAAGCGTAGGGCCGCCCACACATAGAGGAGGCTTGCTCTGATCTGCAGTTAATTATTCACCCTTTCTCGGTTAGTCTGCTACTGAAGATACCTTTTGTTTTCATGCCGCAAGGAGGCTTGTAAGAAAAAAGTGGTGTTGATTATCTATAATTTGGCAAGTGTTGCGACCATATAAATATGCAATAAAAGGTAATGTGTTGACGTTGGTCTTTTATTCAATGGAGTAAAGAGTATCTGGGGGGTTGAGGGGCATGATCTGCTCAGATTTGGGGCTTCATTGATGTTGACCATCTCCCCCTTGGCACTTGCCGGAATGCCTCTCTGCACGGATTCGGGATGTCTAATGGCAGAAAGACACATTTCTCGGCCTGCTCACAGTGCACATTCCTCCACCTGTGCAGGGAATGTGACGAAGGGCTCCATAAAAGACACCCCTGGCCCAAACCTGCCCTGGTGTCGGTGCCCTGCTGTGCTTCTGTGCCCTGTCCCTGGAGTGTTGGCTGTGTAGTTCCCTCTGTGTTTTCAAACTGCCACTGTGCCGTTGGCGACCACAGTGAAAGTACCACAGAGGCGTGTTGCCATTTCCACCACGTCGGCCTCCCCTTGCCGTTTCATGTTCAATTGGCAGCGCTTGAAAGACAAAGGGCCCTCGCAGGCAGGGGAACGCGTCTTCGTGTCCGGGCTTGATGCCGACTACCTTGGTGGGGGGAGCGCAGGAATTAGGAGTTGCATTAAATCGATCGGGGGAAACCAGTTTGGTGAAGCGCGTGAAGATGAAAGGCTCTTTCTGAGACGGTCCCTGACCAGCCTCCTGGGCTCTGCCTCCTTGTCTGTTTGCCGACCCTGTTAACGATTACCGACACTGTGTACCTTGGCTGTGTCCCAAATGGCGTTGCACACGCGGGCCCATATCAAAGGAGGCTTGGAGTCCTTCCAAAGCCCCGAATGTTCCTGCCATGGCGGTACCTGACACGACGTCCTCCCGCTATTGTTAATCACTGATTCATCAAAGGGACATGAATTTTGCCCCAAAGGGCTGATCTGTGTCCCCCATATGCTTTGATTCTCATTGTAGAGCTGTTCGGATTGGTGATTCGCTGATTGTTATTTTGTGTGTTTTTCCTCAAATTTGTGGTGTCAAGCTGGTTTGATCCCAGGGCTGTTTGCAGTTACTCTTGGACAGACTCCCCGCTATAGCAGCATCTTACTCGCTCCCACGTTGCACCTGGAGCCCACATCACACACCATCGCATTGCCATATGCAAGTGCTAATGTCGTGCTTCCTGGCGGTGCGAACAGACAGCCGCATTATGACCCAAGAGGCTTTCAGGCTTCAAAGGTGCCGGCCTGGGTGACACTGTAAACATCCCCCACCGCCGAACCGGGTGAAACTGTAAAAGTGCCCCTCCGCTGGCCAAGGTGAAACCGTAAAAGTTCCCCGCCAATGGCCCGGATGACATTGTAAAAGTGCCCCACTGCTGGCCGGGGTGACACTGTAAAATTAGCCCGACCACTGACCCGGATGACATAGTAAAAGTGCCCCACTGCCAGCCCGGGTGACGCCGTGAAAGTGGTCCGACCACTGACCCGGATGACATAGTAAAAGTGCCCCACTGCCAGCCCGGGTGACACCGTGAAAGTGGCCCGCCCACTGACCCGGATGACATAGTAAAAGTGCCCCACTGCCAGCCCGGGTGACACCGTGAAAGTGGCCCGCCAATGGCCCGGATGACATTGTAAAAGTGCCCCACTGCTGGCCGGGGTGACACCGTGAAAGTGGCCCGCCAATGGCCCGGATGACATTGTAAAAGTGCCCCACTGCCAGTCCGGGTGACACCGTGAAAGTGGCCCGCCAATGGCCCGGATGACATAGTAAAAGTGCCCCACTGCCAGCCCGGGTGACACCGTGAAAGTGGCCCGCCAATGGCCCGGATGACATTGTAAAAGTGCCCCACTGTTGGCCTGGGTGACATCGTGAAAGTGGCCCGCCACCAGCCCAGGTAACATTGCAAAAGTGCCCTATCGCCGGCCCAGGTGACATTGTAAAAGTGCTACGCTACCAGCCCAGGCGACTTTGTAAAAGTGCCCCCCTGCCGGCCTAGGTGAGACCGTAAAAGTGGCCCACCACTGGCCCAGGTGACACCGCAAAAGTTTCCCATCACCGGCCCGGTTGACATTGCAAATGTGTACTGACTCCCAGTTTGGCCTCTGCAGCACGTGCAGCCGCATCTGACTAAGCATGTGATCAACTAAGCATGTAGTGATGTTGGGTGACAGAACCCAATGTTCCCTCAGACCCTCTCGTGAAACATTTTTGAAATATCTGGTAAGTTCGGCCTTGGTGCCACATCTCGTTTAAATGAGGCAAGAGGATTTTTTATTATTCCTAACCGTCCAAGATGTGGAAGGCTGGATGTGAAGGCACACACACTCTCTCTAGATCTCTCACACATACTCACACATACACACAACTCGGACAGCTCGAATCCAGAATGGCAAGGAGGAGGGCAGGCCTGTCGGATTTTTTCCATGCTCCCTAAAAAGGAGCAGGGCTTTTGTTTTGCCCTGTAATCATTTCCTTTTGAGTTCCTTCCCTGCGCTTTCAGGTGGGTGTAACAGGATCCGGGGGGGGGCGCTCTATTACACAGACGATCTGATAACGGGAGCCAGATAAGTCTACGTGTAATAAACACGTAATATTTGATCTTCCAAGGTTTGACGGCTTATGTCACAAAGAAGAAACACGGCCTGTGTTGTGCGGTGGAGTCTGTCTCTGTGTGGCCCCCACCACTATGAGATGTGAAGGGGCTAAAGGCATGCCCACTGCCCGATCCACCGGTCTCCCACGCCATCAGCCCCCCATGGCCCCGGGGGTATTAAATCAAAGCCCCGCCTTGACATGTCAGGTTTCATGATCATTGTGGGAGCTGGGGGGGGGGGGGGCAGTGTCAGGTAGTGGCTTCCCCATGGGAGGTGTGCTAAACACCCGTTTAGTTCACAGCAGCTTTCAGCTAAGGCTCACGCTAACGCAGATTACCATGACGAGGTGTTGATACCATCCTGGAAATGGCTGCCTGTTTTCGGCAGGTGTGTATGGGGGGGAGGGCGGGTGCCTACCTCACACAGGCTTCAGCTTTCAGCATGCTCTGAGATGTAAACAGCTTTCCCAAGTCTTTCAATGAAAGGCCTGCAATGTGGACAAATATGGATCACTCTGGAACGGAGCAACTGGGACATGTCTTACCTTAAGCCTCAAAAGCCAGCGGAAGGCATGAGGAGAAACGTTTTCAGACAGTTTTATGGCACAGGGTGGCTTGGGAATGCGCAGAATGGGAAGTCAGCTGTTTCTCACTGGAGTAAGATCCCTGTCACACTACGCCGAATGGCCACAGCCAACGCAAGAGAGGACGGGCTGTTTCACAGACTTCGAATCCTGCCATCAGCTCAGTGTGTGGGGGAGCTTGCATGTTCTCCCAGCATCTTCGTACATTCCGTCCTGGGTAGTTTCCCGTTACAGTCCAGGTGGATACACGCGTCTGAAAATAACCCTCATATGGGCGAATGTGAAGTCTTAACTTAATCTCGGGACCTTATACCAATGCTACGAGTGAATAAAATGATAGCATGTGTGCAGTGTCCCTAAGTGAGGTTTACATCAGACTGTTGGGTCTGTGAGTCCAACTCCCAGAAACACCAGAAAGAGGCCATCAGTATGCATGGAGACCCCTGATGAAATCGCTGCTCTTAAATTCCATACAAATGCACATTTTAAAATCCTCACCCTTGTTTGACATTGTTACCCTCTTCCTTTCTCCTTAATTTCTCTCCTAATTTTCACTCTTCTATAGACTTTGTGCGGTTCCTCCTGAATGCTGCCATCCCCCCTTCATCTCCGTGTGTTTTTAGATTGCCTGGCCGATATCGTCCTGGCGATGCAATGTAAACATGTGGCGCTTATGTAGGTGTCTTCTTAGAGAACTGGAAGCCATATGGGGTCAGTTGTGCTGTTTTCTGCTGGTGCACTGCGAGCAGAGCAGGCCTGCGATGCTAGATTCGAAAGACAGCGGGTGGGGTGAAGGCTCGCAGGGGCCTTGGGTGGAGAGGAGGCCATCTGTGGCGGGCATGCCTGTCACAAGCTGGGGTGGGCATGAGGACTCTTGCGGTCATCAATGCCAGTGGGACTGGAAGTGGGATGCACCAGGGATTTGTGGGTAAGCTGAGCAAACCATGTGGGATGGGGGCCTGTACTTGATAGCATGTTTGCATCTCCTCCAGGTGAGCTTGGAGGAGTGGCTTGGATAGAGTGCCACATGGCCCAATAAAGTTTGGTTTGAGTGTTTTGATTTTACAGGTTCTGTAACCGGCTGGAAGCGGGGCCCCCCCCAGCCCACAGCTGTGAGTGTTGGACGGTTCTGCTGTTAGAGCTGATGTACATGGTGCCATTTCTAAAATTCCATTCTGCCCCCTCATACTCGCACCCCCCCGCTCACTCACACTCAAAAACCATCACCACCCGCAAACTCCCACCCTCACCACCGCCCGACACACCCAGTCATTACCAATAGACACACACAGTCATTACTGACAGACGCACACAGTCATCACCGACAGACA
>JAODKM010000099.1:29367282-29378697 GCA_026780845.1 Petrocephalus sullivani | reverse complement strand
AGAATGACTCAAAATCCCTGAAATGCAGCGTTGAGGTAAGTTCAGGTAAGAAATAGTTGGCAACACTGCATTTCAGGGATTTCGAGTCATTCTGCGCTGCAGGTGGGTTAAATGCGTTAACATTTTTAATCAGATTAATCACGATGCTGGATTAATCCGCGTTAACTTGTCAATTTTGACAGCCCTACTTTTAATGAATTTTGGTCAATATCGATATGTTAACCGATCAGTCATGCATCTCTAACTTCAGGGACTTGTTGACAGAGCTTTCTCCATTGTACATCGTGTGAGGTGACCTGGTCGAGACCCAGTCGAATGGCACTTCCTATAGTACAATAAACTCTGCTGGTCATGCAAAATCATGAAGGCAACTAGCAAACACCCCCTGCTCCACTTTCCAGCTGTGTTTATATCCACCGACGGCGATAAACGATAATCATTTACAGGCCATCATGCGTAGATGATTATTAGACGCTTCTGTCAGTGTGGGAGTTCGTAGAAGTTACACCATGAGTGTATGTATTTTTGCTGTGCTGGTTTAGAGGGAGCAGTTGTTTTGCTTTTTTCATGTTCTTCCTTTTGGGGGATGGGGGGGATGGGGATGCTTGATGAGGGAATTCTGATTCGGAGCCTGATGCGGTCCTTCCTGGCAGTGAACTCCCCCCCTGTATCACTGTGGCTCCGCTGCCTTCCAGGCTGGGAGGCTTGTTTTCACTTCAGTTGACCCAGCTACACCCACGCTTCCTGCCTGGATCGGTGACGTCGCACATACCCTTAAACTCGCAGAGGCCCTCTGGTGGGGGCCGGGGTGGCTTCTTCCAGGTCATGGGGCTGAATGGATAAGTCCTGTCTGTCCCTGTCGTGTGCTCCACGCTGCCTAGCTCTCAGGGGCTCCAGTTTGGGCCTACAAGATTGCATCATTTTAAACTGTGCCAATTTAAGGGACCCCACAGCAGCTTGGGAACACCTCAGTGACGTCAGATAGCCTGGGCTCACCAGTAGCATGTTGGTATATTTCCCAAATATATGATGGAGCATTTGCTCTGAGATATTTAACCCATGAAGATTGAGGGCAGCAGAAAACTTGGAAAGCTTTTACTGAGATGAAATTGTTAATCTTGAACTTTTTCAAACATTTGTGTTCCAGAATGGGGAGTGGGAGATAGGCGATTAATTTTTGTGATGGGTAGATAGTGCTGATGGACGGCATGTTACAGAAGCATTGTGACTCGATGGCAGGAGGTTTATATCCACCTGAGGGAAAATTAGGGGAGGACTAGAGTAAACGTGGATAATTGATTCTGGATGAATGATTCCAGAATCTTGCTCTCCTAGGAATTGGGGGGAAAACAAGTGATCATAAGGATGGGTACGCACTGGAGAAGACACAAGAATTCAGTCCTGTCTTGATGTTCTGTGAGGGCCGGGCTTTGAGCCTGCCTCTAAAATCAAATTCCTTTCGCAAGTCTGAGTGTGACGAGTTTGTTTCTTTAAGGGGGGGTGCAGTGAGGGTTGTCGGGCAGCTGTGTTCTGCAGCGGCAGCAGGGCCTGCTCTGTACCCATTATGCTCCCCCACCTGTTGTGACCACAGCAGTGACTCCTGCGGTCCACACCCCATCCCCACGCCACCGAAACCATGGGACTCCCGAGGGAGGGGGACGCAGAAGGGGACCAAGCCTTTTAAAAATGAGAAGCGCAGAGCGGTCATGGGGTGGGGGGAGGGGTTGTCATTTGTAAAATTAATTCTCACGTCTAGGAAGCTTTGCCCGGAAGCCATGGGCTGGTTTGTTTGACGCGCTCACTGTTGCCATCTCGCCATTGCCAGTCTGCACAGGCGTACAGGGGTGGGATTAGAGCCGGCCACCACCTCACCCCCATCGACAGTTGGATGCGGTTCTCAAATGGCTGCCTTAATCCCTTTGAGTATCCTGGTCTTTGGAGCTGTGCGATCACTGGAGCTGGGCCCAGTTCAATGATGAAGTTGAACAGCACCTATTTGTTTACTATGATTATTAATTAGCTTTAATTACCCTATGATGTGATTAGGAAAAAATGTGTTTTAGTCCTCTGAATTTGAACC
Organism: Petrocephalus sullivani; assembly: GCA_026780845.1. Lineage (NCBI taxonomy): Eukaryota > Metazoa > Chordata > Actinopteri > Osteoglossiformes > Mormyridae > Petrocephalus > Petrocephalus sullivani. Next base: position 29,376,617 of record JAODKM010000099.1, on the reverse strand, counting down.
TTATGCATTGATTGTCCATATTTGTTTTGCTTTTAAGGTTGCTTGAATTTCCCATCCCAACTCAGTGAAGAAGTTTTGGTGCAAAATGAAAACTGCGAATTTGAAAGCAAGCTCACCTTTGCATGAGGCAGGTGAATGAATTGAGAATGCTGTTATGGTACTCCCCAACTGCCCCCCCCCTCATTTGGTATGCATGAGCCCCACCCTGCAGTCAGCCACTGAGATACTAGGGCTGGGTACTGAGAGCCTGCTGTTAATCAAATTGGCCCTTTATGTGCTCTATTGTGTTCCTGCTGGCAGATGATTCCCCCCCCACCTCCCTCCCCAAAAAAAATGGCTGTGAGTCAGTAACATAAGAGTGAGGGAAAATCCCTGTTAAAAGCAGCCAGGTCTTAAGGAGGTTTTTCTCCAGCCAAGGAGGGGCAGCCTTAATCAGAGGCTCCCATTGTGCCAGGGAGCTGCCGGCTGTATGCAGCTGTGCGCCAGTAGACCCGTGTGCTTGGCAGGGAGGCGGAGAAGCGAGGCTGGCGCTCTGGGAACCTCAATGTTAAATGGCAGCATGTGAAGAGGCCTGCAACGTGTCGACCAGAGGAGGAGCAGGTCTCAACATGTGAAGTGGGTCTACCAGAGGAGAAGCGGGTCAGAGCATGTGCATCGAGTCTACCAGAGGTGGAGTGGGTCACAGCTTGTGGATCGAGTCTACAAAAGGAGTAGTGGGTCACAGCTTCTGATTCAAGTCCACTGGAGCAGAAGCAGGTCAGAGCATGTGGATTGGGTCTCCTAAAGGAGGAGTGGGTCAGAGAGTGTGGATTGTATTAGGAGGAGAAGTCACTGTATGTGGATTAGATCGATCAGAGGAGAAGCATTTTAGAGCATGTGGAAAGGGTGTACTGGAGAAGTTGGGTCAGAGCATATGGATTGGTTCTACCTGAGGAGGTGATCGATGCACATGAATTGAGGATACTAAATGAGGATGAGTCAGTGTTTGTGGATTGGGTCTACTAGAGGAGGAGCAAGTCTGAGCGTGTGAATCGGGTTTACCACAGGAGGAGCAAGTCAGACCTTGTGGATCAGCTGTACCAGAGGAGGAGCAGTCATAGTATGTGGATCAGTTCCATAAGAGGAGGAGCAGGTCAGAGTGGGTGGATTGAGTCCATAGCAGGCGGAGCAAGTCAGAGCTTGTGGATTTAGTCTACCGTAGGAGGAACAGGTCAGAGGTTGTGAATAGGGTCTACTGGTGGAGGAGCAGCTCCGAACTTGTGGATCGGCTCTACCAGAGGAGGAGCAGTTGCAGCATGGCAATCGGCTCTATCGGAGGAGGAGCAAGTCACAGCATGTGGATCAAGTCTACTGGAGGAGGTGTGAAGCAGAGCATATAGATCGAGTCTACCGGAGGATGAGCAGGTTGCAACTTGTGGATCGAGTCTACTAGAAGAGGAGCAAGGCAGAGCATGTGGATTGAGTCTACCAGAGCAGGAGTAGGTCAGAATGTATGGGTCAAATTCGATAGAGGAGTTGGTCAGAGTGTGTGGATTGGGTCTATTGGAGGAGGAGCAGGTTGCAGCATGTGGATTTAGTCTGCTGGAGGAGGAGCAGATTAGACTATGTGGATCAGGTCTACTAGGGGAGGAGTGGGTCAGAGCATGTGGATGGGATGTATTGGAAGAGGAGGTGCAGATCAGAGCATGTTGACTGGGTCCTCTGGAGGAGTGGGTCTGAACATGTTGATTGGGTCTTTCATAGGTGCATGTCAGGACATATGGATCGGGTCTACTAGAGAGGAGTGAGTCAGAGTGTGTAGATCGAGTCTACTAGAGGAGGAAAGGGAGGGCATCTGAGCGTGTGGATCAGGTGCTCTGGAGGGGGAGCAGATCAGAGCATGGTTGTTGCATCTTCCTCGGGACCGTAACAAGGTTTCTCCTTCAGGATAATGGGGAGTGGCACGCTGCTGGCCACAAGAGGCCCAGATCCTGAGATCCTGAGTCTACCCTCCTTATTTCAGCCCATCAGATATCGTTCGTAGTCATAACAAACTGCCATCGCTGTGCATATCTCCGCATTGACAATTGGAATCCGATTGCCGTTCCATATCGCTCAGTTCAACAGGGAAAACAATAGCCAAAGGGATGGGGAGTCAGTGAGCTACAGAGCCCGTTGGGGTGTGTTTTGTTTTTTGGGAATAAACTTATAGTTCTGACTCATCTTCTCTCCGTTGAAGTTGTTTTGTTCCTCTCTGGAGGAAAAGTGAGTGTCAGATATTTTGCCAAGTCTTGTGTTACTGGTCACAGTTGCTGAGTAGTGGGCAGGATGCTGGCGGCGTATTGGACGGGTTTGGTTGTGTGGATCACCGGGTGGCCTGACATGCAGTGATGTAACCTTAGTCTCTTTCAAAATGCTGAAGGTCCATATATGGACTTTCTTTCAGTATGCTTTGAGTTAGTGCACCAAAAAACCATTTTATTTTGTGTAATTATGTACTTGCTATATTCAGAGAAAGGATCTAATGGACAAATGGGGGGGGGGGAGTGGGTTTGATGGTGATGAATCTGTAAAACGTTAGACATTCCTGGGGCTTTTGAGAAGAAGCGGTGCCTTCAGCGTCGGTTGCGTGTCACTGCAGCATGCAGGTGCACGGCCTAGGCTGAGCTGTGTGTACTCTTCTTCCAACATGATGGGAGAGGCATAGATCCCCCACACTCCACACACACACACATCATCATAAACCTTATCTCGACCCTTCATCTCGTGGGTCTTGGCGCGTTCCTGCACGTACAGTCTTTGTCTCTTATCCATAATCGGGATCGCTTATCGGCCTTTCATGTAGATGCCCCCCCCCCACGCTGTTTGGGAGCCTTCAGGCCTTTATAGTAACATGAATGCCCCCATCAGGGAACTGGCCTGCGTCAGTGACTCCGCTGTTGGGAGATGACAGAATAAGCACGACCATGGATACTGTGACTATGCAAAAAGTAAATAAATATGTAGGAGAGTTTATTTTTTCATAATTACTTTGCTGCCTCTGGCTTCTTCCACCTATAAACACTTTCTTGTTTTTTTTTTTTTAACTTGCCTATGTCCCAGCAAGCAGCAGGAGTCTGTACAGAGGACCATAATCTCAAAATATCCCCCCTGGTTATCCTTGTAATTATTTTTTTTCACAATGAGCAGTGAAGATTATAAAAAGTATGCAATGACAGGAATGTTAGCAGAATAACAGTCCTTTAGACAGGCCACAGAGTGGCGGGACTGGCCAAGGCTGCTTCTGGTGATACTGCGGATATCTCATGAGATGACCTTCTCATGAGCTAACCTCAAGAACACTGAACACTGCGGCAAATTTGGTTTTAACTTCGGCCTGGTCTTTGTTTTTTTTTCCCCTTTCAAATGGCAGCACCCTTTGAAACACTTACTGAAGATACAGCAGCCTAATGCAAGCATTACGATAGATTTATTCACAGAATAATTGTTTGCTTTGCAAATTAAAATGGTGATTATATTCCTTTCCATTTATGGACCCATAGATAACATGTGTGACAAATGTTTGGAAGGCAGAGGTTGTGTCGATCTCCCTCCTTTGGAGCCTTTGTTTGATTTGTTTTTCCCTGAACCCAGAAAAAAACTAACACTGTTCTAAGAAAGTCGAAAGTCTTTGACTTCCGTATGCTTTCCTTCCGGGTCTTAAACCTCTTCTAAAATAAAACCTTTGAGGAGAAATATGAAACCAAGTTCATAGTGTGAGGAGGTAGCGTTTGTTGTGCTGACCTGAGGTTTTGTTAGCTGGTCACCAGAAACAAGATGGACCTTTTTCCACTGAGGGGGCAAGGTTGAAGGTCTCAGAAGGGGTATTCCATCATGCCCTGGGAGAGTTTCTTACAGGGGGTTTGTCAATGCAGGCCTGCTGCTTGTGGTCCCCGGGGCCTGATGTCCTTAAGTTCCTGCCGTAGACTTAACATGAACAGCTGTGTTCTGGACTTTTTGGGAATGTATTGCTGAGTTAATCGACAGTTACATAAAGTCGCACTGCCTGGTGCTGGCCAGAAGAGGATGAACTTCCTCCTCGAGTCTGGTTCCTCCAAAGGTTTCTTCGTCTCTCTGAGGGAGTTTTTCCTTGCCTCCGTTATCTCAGGCTTACTCTCTGGGGGCTTGAAGCCTGGTACCCTGTAAAGTGTTTTGTGACAATGCTACATTGTTAAAAGTATTATATAAATTAAACTGAAGTGACTCAACACCAAAGATCTGAGTGACTGCTCCATAAAAGAACCCTAACCCACCCCCTCCATCTAGAGCTTCAATGCCAGATCTCTTGCACGCATTAGAATCTTTAATTATGGTCCTTTGAAGGATATGACAGATATTTATTAAGAGCAAACCCCTCCGTTTCTTCCTGTGACGCCAATGAGCCACATGCCCTAGTGAGTGAGTTCTTATGCCTCCTCTGATGAGCCTATCGGTGTCCCAGTGCAACCCAGTTGAATGGCAGTTTTCCCAGATGGTGGTCTGACTCCAAACAGGTTGTCACTGACGCTGACTTCTGGCCTTTCAGAGTATGAAATAAGCCACGTGTTTCATCCTGCTTCTCCCGCGGCCGGCCGTTCTCATCCTGCTCATTCAGATGTTATCCAGTGTGTCCCAGTTTCTACACTGGACAGATTGTGCCTCTGAGTTCCTGCTTTGGCTTTAACTGTTACATTACATATGTGTATTAAATAATTTTGGTTTGATATAGCGTATGGTGGTCATACTCATTTACAAACACAGGATGAGGTGTGTGTATGTTTTTACATGTAAATATTATTTCTCAGATAAATCACTTTTTATCGCTACTGTGTATTCTCTCTGTATGTGCCAAAGCCAGTGTAATTTGTTTGTTCATGTTGCTGCTCTGTAAGGTAACATACATAATCTGTAACCCAGACTCACCTCGAATCCAAACTGTGCTCCTTGATACATAATTTAGCCCGTCTGTCCGTTCTAATTTGGCAGTGAATGTAACCCTTGGGGCTTTGCCACCCCTTTTGGTTTTGCACAGCCACATTGAATTTTGCGTGCTGCTTTTCGGCTTGTGAGGTGCCCCCATTCAAATGACCTGCTATGAGGACACTGGTCATCATGGTGGGTGCCATTTGCTTAACTTTAACTTAGAAGAATATTTAAAAGTGTAAAAACTTAATTAAAAATGTATCTAGATTAGATTGCAGGTAGCCTGGGATGCCACGGGTGTTCGATTTTTGGAGTCTTGGGCCGCGTGGGCTGCAATGAGGAGACTGCCGTCTGCCGATGAGTCCTCCAGATGACATTCTTATAGCAGCAGAATGCGCTGCAGCTGGAATTGCGATCTCCTTTGATATCGGGATGCGTGCAATGTGGAAAACACCCCGCAGCAGCCCTGCTTCCTCCTTCAGCCATAGGAGCTTGCATGCCAGTTGTTTTTAATGTTCCTCATGAGACTTGTAGTTTTCCCCCAAAATCCATCTTAAGTATGTGAAATATTTCCTTTTTGTCAAGGATTTATACATGCATAATACCTAAATTGAATAAATTCACATTTAATTTGTTTTTATTCCTTTTAAATCTCAGATAGAGAAGCAAAACACTGGTTGTTCAGATATATTCGTTAAAATTTGATAAAATTAGTTTGTTCGTTAAAATTAGTTTTTTTTTTCTGCACTCTAAAGTTTTTTTGCCCAATTTCTAAAACTACAATTAAACTTTGTATTTCTTTATGGAGTGAACATCTGTGGTTTATACCCTAGGTTCTTTTTTTTTCTCTCTTTGACCTAAACCGATAAGTTTCCAAATAGAAATGTCCATCTAGTGATGCGGGAGAAGTGTTATTCTGAGTGGCTAGTCGTCTCTCCTTGCCTCTCTCCTCCTCCTCCTCTTCCCACTGTGCTGTCGGAGGAGCGTCTGAATAGCAATAAACATAAAAGGTGAACGAAAAAAGCCGGCTTATAGTTGTGGCCCTGCCCTGCCCTGCCAGCCACCGCCGCAGGGCCTGCAAGCTGAGACTGCCCCCCCCCCCACCCACCCACCAGCCGGAGACACATGGCTCTTTCACTGTGATGCCTTTTCACTCCCGAGTGCCTGCCGCTAACAACCCCCCAGCCTCCACACCCACCAATTCATTCACTCTCCGTCAGCCAGGTGCCAAACGAGACGACGGCACGGAACGGGACCAACCCAGGCTCACCCGGAGTGCCCCAAGATTTAGACCGCCTGGAGAATGTTCTTATCGAAATGTGTGTTACTTATAAAATCTACAGGGAGTATACTGAGGTTGTCATGTGCCCTTTCTTTTATGAGAAAATATGTAATAAGTTCTATTTCCTGCAAGGTGTGATGTTAAATTAATCCTTATTAGAATTTGCGATGACATTGTGTCAGAAGTTTTAATACAAAATCTAAGTTACTCCCTTGCCTGTGTGCATGGCTGCCTAAGAAATGCCGTAGCATGAGATTATGAGCAGTTACCTGCTCAAAGCTGGATCTGTGAGTGAATGCTATAAATCCATAATGGATAGAGCAGCACAGAGATTGGAAGATGGTATGTGTTTCATTTAAGCCTAATAGCTTACTGAAACTCCACTGACTCAGAGCAGAGCAGAAGGCTGTAAACTATTCAGACATAAGTTTGGAGTTTTTCCACTGGAAGCTGACACTGAGCTGAGGTCCAGTAGCAACAGGCCTGCAGTGGACACAAGGCGTCAGTGTCGCGGGCTGCCGTCAGTCACCTCCGATGTGATCATGTTTATTCGGTCGGAAGCAGGAGCAGTGTAAACATGACCGGTTTGCAGATCCCTCACCAGCAGACGGCTCGCTCTGGGTTTTGGCACCATCGCGCATTCTCGGTGGGACCATTCTCATGGAAATGCTGCTGCTCTCTTGTAGCAAGTCTACAAGTTTACAGATTAACCCCCTCCCCCCAAACACACACACATAAGGTGGCAAGTCAGTGTCACTGCCAGGAGAAATGGAACATAAACCAGAGAACATGGTTTGGTAGCAGTTGTCGTTGGCGGCTTCACCAGGGTGCGTCACTTAAAGATGACGCTTTAGGATGCCATTCCATCGGTGGATTTAATGATGAATCCCAGCCCTAGATTTCTGGAAATGTTCATTGAAATTCTCCCTGGAGTCACTGTCATTGGGTCCCTTAGACATCGGAGCCACGGCCCTGCTTGATCCGCACGGATTTCTGACTCGGGCCCATCTGGTGCCAGTGATCGTTAAAGCAGAGTTTGTTTATGCAGAATCTGGGCCTGTTACCTGCTTGCTGGTTTCATCACCATGTGAAGTGAACGCGTACGGGGCTGTGGTCAAAGTTATGAAGCCGATTCACTTCCTCTCACTGGAGCCACCTGGCAGCCTGTCACAGGTGATCCCCCCCCCCCCAAACTTATTTACTTCCTGTAGTATGAGTCACACGCTGTGGTCTATTTCTCACTATTCATGTTTCTCAACAGTCTCACGGTTGCCAGCGGCTTCTGTGTAGAAATAGACATTCCTTTTAACCCCGACATGGTTACTTGTGTTTAATCATGGCTCTGTGGACCACGCCCTATTTATCGGTTTAATTGCTGCCCATTTTTCCAGTCTGACATCTCCGATTTGGCTGCTGGCCAACATGTGACGTTTCTTTTGTAACATCTTCATAAGAAAATGGTTTATTCTTTGTATTTTTAAAAATATTTGAACCACTTTTCTCCTTCTTTCATCGTAAACGTCTCTCGTTCTGCGTCAGTAGTTGGAATGAATCTGCTTATTTTCCACTAGGTAGGCAGGTCAGAATGGGTTTACTGTAGCAAGAAGATCAATTGTCGGCCATTGATTAAGCTTGGAAATAGTTTTGAGCCCTGAAGAGGCATATAATGAGCGCTTGTCTTTGCTCATCACGCTCTCTCACAAAGTCGTGTACATGTTAATTAAAGGGTTTTCTTGTGGTCTTCTAAGGTTTCCTTGTTTAAACTCTGTAGATGTCTACTGAACTTAATGAAAGGTGTTTATGATCATTTATGCCATGATGGATAGCTGAGTTCTGCCCCCACCTCCAGAAAACACATGCTAAAAGTGGTGTAAGTATTCATAAAGTTTGCTTACAGTCATATTAAAGTGCCTGCAAGTATCTGTTCCTCTGTTCACAGCCCTCCATCTTCTGAGGCCAATCACACATCAGCTTGCAAGATTACCATAGATAGATAGAATGTGCATCCACTAGCTCATGGCCAGTGTGTGCCCCAGCTAACATTGACTGTGATTAGCTTGATGTTTGATGTTCCACTTCTAGTCTTCTAGTTCTGCTGTCTGTTCCCGCTCTGTCCATTTCCTGAGGCAGCTCGGGTACCTTTTTGCATTTGCTGTCATGATCTGGGTTTCCTGCAAGGGCCAAGGAAGAGTGTTCCGCCATTGACAGTAGGAGGCCTTAGCGTGGCTGGCATGGGATTGGGATGGCGGGGAAGAGGGATCTTCTCCCCTCCCTGATCTCCCAGGGGAGTAGAGCAACCCATATCCCTCACCCCGCTGCTCAGGAAGTCAAGTTTCAAAGGGGGGGTGGGGGGTGGGGGCTATTTCGTCTGTTGTTTGAAGATCGTTATCTACTGGAGCCAACAGTGCTCCCTTTCAGTATGAGGGGACACTCCCCCATCCCAAGAGGGCCTGGAAGGACATCGTTTGTCACTCTGATGAGTGTCAAATGTGGACGTGTTCCTCTCTGAGCTTCACACGTATGGCTTTCTAGTCTTCATGTTTTGCTGGATGGGGGTTTCGTGGTTACGCGTGATGATTTTGGGGCATTGTCGTAAAGTCTATCATCTCTATAGCGCGCCGGCAGAAGGCCAGCAGTGGAGCCACCTCCCCTCCTCGAGTCGTGCCGGGAACGTGCCGCGAAATCAGGCTGGGTTTGCGGCCACCCACATGGCCCAGCTCAAGATAGGGAGAAGAAAGCATGTTGTGTTTTCCTAAGGACTTGTCAGTATTGCCCAGAGTTTCATTTTTGTGGTTATTTACTATGGTTGACTGTGAAGTTATTCTGATTGAGGAGATTTTTTGAGCAGGTGTGTGTGTCCCAGGGGCGGAGCTAACACGTTGGCACGTCTGCAGAGGCGGGGACTAAAAGCGGCTCTGGAATTTCATGCTTAACTTCAGCCCAACTCTCCAAACCAAGTGTCTCTACCACTGTTCCATTGATAGCTTTGCCTTTGGGGGTGAACTGGGCCTCTCTCCCTCTCTCATATCATATCTCTCTCTTTCTTGCTTTCATTATGTTCAGCCTCAAGCAAAGGAGACTGAGAGGGGACATGATTCAGGTCTATAAGATTCTGACAGGCTTGGATGCTGTT
>JAODKM010000099.1:29349602-29364169 GCA_026780845.1 Petrocephalus sullivani | reverse complement strand
CATCATGATAAACTGACCCGACTTCAATGCTGGATCACAAACTAAGGTTTCCTAACCCCCTCCACCATGTTGTAGCGGGGATCTGTTTCCAGCAATTCGGGAACTGGGTGACATCAAAGGTGAAATGCAGCGTCCGCCCAGCCCGGCTGTTTACTCTCCTCAGGGAATCGACATTCCTTGCGGTCGCTTTTCCGTGGCATTCCAAGGAGCGCTGGTTTTGGGTTGCCTGCTGGCACTGTGTCAGCTCATCGGGAAGGCCTCTGCAGGCAGCAGGATGAGGTGCATGCACAGGTCACCAGTAACATTTCACATCTCTCTTGTGCTTAGACCTGCTTAGTGCTAATAATAATCCATAATGCTGTAATTTTCTCCTGTCCCCCATGTTCCCCTCGTTAGCACTGAGGCTAATCCATACTGCTAAAACTTTCCCTTTTCTCCCATTTTTGCCTCTTTAACACTATTGCTAATCCACCCATATCTAATCCATAATGCTCTTTCCCCCAATTTTTCCTGTCTTAGCACTAATGGTAAAGCATACTGTTTACTAGGGGTGTAAGAAAAAATCGCTACACTTGAGTATCGCGATGTTTCATTTTGCGGTACTATATGGATTTTCAAAAACACAACATTGATTTTTTTTTTTTTTTATATGAATAGTTTACATGCATTTGTGGTTGACAGTGGTTTGCTTTGTGTTGTTTAACCTCCGCTAGATGGCTGTGTTCAGTACGATGCACAAATTGCGCCCCACCCCTAACTTTAGCAAAGTCTTGTCACTAACAACATTGGCAGCGATAGCTGAATCTGAGCGTGCTAGACCGGCTCCTGCTGCATACTGAGCTGAAGTGTGGAGTCGTGTTGGCTTTCATGGCAAAGGAAAAAAACCATGTGGGAAGTTACAGTGACTATTTTCTTTAATACTTTAAAATTTAATTAAGAAATTGCTTAATTTAACCCGGCGGTCCCGACTGGCAGAAATCTCGCCAAACTGTTTAAAAAAACTCGGCAAGTTTTTGTCTTAGAAACATTTTAAAAACACCTCCAGAAACCTTGAACAGTCTACTCTTCAAATATATTTATATATATATATATATATATAGGAAGACATCCAATATACTTTTAGACCTTTGCTAAGAGAATAAAAAGTAGAAGAGTGACTGATTGGAGTGTCTGAGTCTGGAAGCAGCGCTGATCGCCACCCATTTGCGAATAGCGCTATTTACATGATGATAATACGGTAATCCGGCGGTCGTTACTAGATTAAGAAATGTGAGAAAATGCCCAATGTAACTCCTACAAACAAGCGCACATGTCCGGCTTCTGTTTATACTGACCGACTCCAGACATTGAAGATATTTGTGATGAGTAAGTTACTTTCGCTTTGATAATTATTTTACTTCCGTCAGCTCCCCACATGCACAGCATAGTATTTATCACTTTCTATAGTGAAAACTTCTGCTCATTGTATTAGGCTCATGTAGCGTAAAACTTCTCTCATAAAGCGACTTGCATGAACCTTCAGTCTGTGCAGCAGATTGTCGTAAAAACAGTTGTAAAGCTACATAATATTGTGTGCCATGCAAAATTCGATTGTAGTGATTATTAGGTATGACTCATGGATGCCATTATTTTGGTAATTAGTCTCATTATTGCAGGGTATTTTGTAATATACTATTTACTTTATGTAATTAAAATTTAAAAATTGTATGCATTGAACTTGTTTACCCGAAGTAAACGTTTTTGCTTAAATCTGTATGCACATGGTCTTCATTATATCATTATAGTTTTTTTAGTTAGATAAAAAAAAAAAATACATAATATATCACCTGACATACATTATCGCGATATATTGAATCATAACTCTGGTATCGTGATATGCATCGTATTGTCAGATTCTTGCCAATAGACAGCCCTACTGTTTACCATACCGTTACTGTTTGCAGCTTTTTCTTTTCCCCCGTTTTCTCTTATTAGTCTTTATGCCAATCTGTACTGATAAACTTCTTTTTTACCCCATTGTTTCCCTCCTTAACACTCCTACTAATCCATAATGCTACAGCTTTGTTTTTCTACATTTACCTCTTGCTAGTGCTTATGCAAATCCATCCATTTTCTGAAACCGCTCATCCTTCTGGGTCGCGGGGGGTCTGGAGCCTATCCCGGAAGATATAGGCATGAGGCGGGGAACAACCCAGGCCAGGGGGGGCAGCCCATCGCAGGGCACACTCACACACACACGCCAGACACTCATACATGCATTCCTACGGGCAATTTGGTGACCTTATACTAATCCATACTACTAAACCGTTATAACTTCCCTCAGTTTTTCCCTTGTTAGCGCTTATGCTAATCTATACTGCTAAAGCTATATCCTTACTCTATTTTTCTCCTCCTTAGCACTAATGCTAATCTCTACCGCTAAAGCTTTCCCTTTAACCCCCTTTTTCCCTTCTTAGCACTAATGCATTGGTAAAGCTCACCCTCATGTTCTTCTGTCCTTCCCATGATTCCCTTCAGCAACCGTATACCTTAGGTTACATACGAGAACCTTTGTTTTCATGCAATTACTGATCACAGTTTAAATATTTTGCCCTGCCTCTAGGTGGCGCTAGCACAGCAATCAACCAATATGTCCTTCAATCCACTCCTTCCTGCAGCAGTGCAGCTCCGGGTCATATTTTTGCTCCTGTTGCGGATCATTTACCGAGAGCCTCCAGGCTTTGTGTTCCCAAGGCATACGCGCCCTCTGACCTGACCCCTCAACAGCCCATCTGCCCCGCCCACCTCTGCTGGAGGTAACAGCACTGCAGTGGTACTGATGGCTGTTCCGGAAACACCCTGTAACACTGTCGACCCTTGGTGCATAAAAAGCCCCCAGCTGTAAGGTTACATTTAGAAGCTCTATTTCTATCCCATTAATTTTAGTTTATGGTTATGGACTTCAGGATGTCTCTCTGCATTCCGCTCTTGCCATCAGGAACTTGCCTCTGTGGATGAGCTGCTTGGGTTTTAAAGAGGAAAGGTGCACTGTGGGCTGCAGGGTATTTGAGAGAGACTGAGCTGAATTCAGTTCAAGGACCTTCCTTCAGAAAAAGTACTTTCTGGTACATATTTATACATGGATCCTCTGGCATGTCCCAACGTATTTATCATATCGAGAATGAAAACAGTTCAATCAGGCTTTTCTTTGCTTTATGGCTGTTTCCCCCTGCTCTCCACTGAGTCTGATTCGATGGCAAAAACTGGCCTGGTTTGGGGTTTAAAAGTGGGTTTGCACTCTCCTAAGAAGCGAGCGAGCGGGTGGGCTGGGCCGGCCCAGGCTGTGATTCACGCAGGGAGAACGCGCTGTGTGCGGCGGAGAGGGGCATTAGCGCTCGCTGTCGTTTGATGTGTCGTCCCGCAAAATGAGCCCCTTACGCACAATCCCTAAACACAAAGTATCGCTCAGTTGGGCGTGGCCACCTCCGGTGATGATACACTGCTAAACAAAGCCATTTGTTTGAAAATATTCCAGTTTTATAATGTGAGCTCTCCTGGTGCCAAAACCAGCCAGTGAAACTGGATTTAACCTAGAAATTTAAGTGCTGTTATTTTGTTTTTAATGCTTAAGTTTTATAAGCATGGAGCGATAGTTAAACCAGCTGGAATAGCCAATGGATCTTTCTGGAGTGTGGGATTTGGTGTCACTCATTTCTAATTTCGTTTAATGGTCTCTCTTTTTGATTTCAGGTTCAGTAGCACAATATCAAGCTCTGTGTCATGATAACCAAACACCTTCTTTGCTAATTCACTTTTTATTGACTAAATTTAGGAGAAACCCCACCCGCCAAGTAATCAGAGTTATGTTCCAGTCAGGTTAGGATTCAGAAACTGCAGAAGACTTTTTTTGCCAGAAGTCTCTTTTTCTTCTTCTTTTTTTTTTTTTTAAGAAAATTGCTTTCAATTTTAACCAGTCGTAACGTATTAGTGAAACTTGTGATACTCGTAACAACATGTAGATAAAGATCATCAAATACAATACCCCCAGCAGGCCACGTTAGCTGTGCATTGTGGGATTGGCGCCTCATTCTTTACCCGCTCAGGGGCAAGGAAGGTACTTTTCATTTCGGGTGCTGTGTTTCCAGCCCTATTGTGCAGCTCAGAAAGGAGCGTCTTGGAAAGCGGAGACTCTGCTCGCCGTGAGGGCACCAGTCGGATGGCCGCTTTGTCCGCTGGGAAATTCCGTCAGGCCTCACGGGCATGCCGCAATTGTGCCGGGCCGCCAGATAAATCAGCCTGGCGGACGTAAAACCTTGAACTTTGAGCAAAGCCGAAATGAACAGGGTGGGGAGGGTGGGGGTAATGCCTCATCCTGTGGGGGAGAGGCTATTAAAATGCATGTTTTATGTGGAGGAGTGTAAAACACACCTGTCTCGTTAAAAAAAGAGAAGAACCCCATGTACAGGAATTTATTTACCCAGTAGTTATCAAACACGGCGTTTGCCATTTCATATAAAGGCTGAGGGAGACGCATTTGATATTTTACTGCGTTTTATTTATGGTGTCCGTGCGTGTTTTTGAGGGACCTAAGGACCTAGTGCTTGGGCCCCGGTGGGCACATGTGGGCTCTGGTCCTGCTGGGTCCTGCTGGTGGGCATATGGGGAAGCTGCTGTGGCCGGCAGACACAGAGACGGGAGATGGCACAGTGACGGAGACGCTGCCGTTCCTCAGACCCACCCATCTCAACGCTTTCCATATGTCCCGCTCTGTCGCCTGCTCGTGTTTTCTTTTCGTTTCTCATATATATGTTACATGTTACATTTTTAGATGCTGGCTGGCACTTCCTGCAGTCTGGATTACAGGACACCGTGCCGCCCCACGCATCTTCAGACTGACGCTCGTAAGGTTACGATGATCTGAGGCGCAGGGCAGCTCCCGCTCCTCTCTGATATAAAAGAAAGGGAAAGGACTGAAAACGTAGACACGTTCGACATGCTGGAACAGCGGAAGGAAACCTTAGCTTCCATGAGAGAGCCCGGAGCCATACGCGGGCGGGAGGAGACTGTGCAGGGCGGCCTGGCTGCTGGGAGGCGCTGGCGGGCACTGGCCCGGCCCACCTCTTCTGGCCCGGTCAGGCAGAAGCGGCGGCTGCTTTGGGTGCAGGTGAAACACAAAACGGTGGCCACTCTTCCTGGTCATGGCTGTGAGCTTCAGACTGGCTCTTGTTAGAGGGACCTGGGGCCTTTGGACGGGTGAGGGAGGGGCCCCGGCGTCAGTGTGCGGCGTCCCCGGCACGAAATGAAAGAAGCAGCCTCGCCGCGGTAAACAACCCGGGGAGATCAGTCGCACGTTTGTTTATTTCTTCAGTTAATTTTCTGTGAAGGAACACTTCAGATGAGGTTGTGCCTGTTCTGCGTCCCCCTTTCCAGGGGGGCAGGTATACCCCCCCCCACTCTTCAAGTCTTCCCTACTCCTGTACTTCTGATAAATTTTTACCTGTGGTACCTGCATTCACTAGCAGACCCAACCCTTTGCGATATCTGTATGGACCTGCATTGGAGCTGTGCAGCCCAACAATTTGCTTCTTAAATAGGGTGTTTGCGGGACCCTGTTATGTTGCAAACATTTAGTAGAGGAGTTCACCAGAAAAGAAAATTGGAGCAGTATATGCGAGTCCATTTATGGGTTGTCGTGGCAACAGTGGCAACAGCGTATGAGGGACATGGCCTTCCAGAACTTTTCCCCTTTAAGTTGAATTTTTTTTTCGTCCCATGCGAGTGGTGCCAGCAATTCAGTCACCTCGCCGTTAAGCCTGAGATGTCTGTGCTGTTCGGGAAACTGCGCACCCTGCTGCTTGATGTGGGAAGTGCCTCAGTCTCAGCTGAAATGATAGCCGGGTGCTGGCTGCCCAGGGTCGCCTTATAAAGTGAAGCCGCAGCATTCTATTAACCAAAAAGCTGATTGACTTGGATGTGTTCTCGCGCACTGCTCTCTTGGCATCTTGATGGTGTCTTTGATACTTTTCTGAGCCTTTCGCGCATTCTTTAAAGGACAGTATCACTTAGCATGTCAACCAGTGAAATACAAGCGTCACCTAACTGCTGGTGTTTGCTCGAGGTTTTCCCGTGGGCACGCTTCTCCTGTGACTGAAATGTTTCCTTCATACGCAGTCGGCGGCTCTTCAAGCGAGGCTGGTTGACGCCATTTACGTCTCCAAGACAACAGCAGTGATACAAACAGAAGGGAAATGTTTTGGAAGTGAAAGAAAAAAACGAGAGTAGCGACATACTGAGGTATTTTCTAAGGCATGTCATGATTATTTAGAAGTCATTATGATATCGGGTTTTGCCAAGTTGCTTGCTGCGGTATCCATGACTAGGCTCCGGCCGTCGCCATCACTAAAGGAAGGGAAACTTGAAACGCCTCTGTTTTGACACAATTTGAGCACTGGTTCCCTCACATTGTTCTGCATCCTTCAAGAGCTTCAGCTCACAGCCTTCCCCAGATGTTCTCCACAGTCCAGTGGTCCCTGTTGTTAGAGTTCAGGGGGCCCGGGGCAGCTGTTGGCTGGGCCCACTTGTGACATTTGCAATGGGATCCCCCCCCCGCAACAGGGTTGCCCAAGTACTTGTGGCCCCCCAATCAGTGTATAGTTTCCGCAAACCCTTGTGCATCCTCAGAGCCTCTTGGTTTGGCTTTACTTTAAGTGGGGAGGGAGTGAGCAATGGGGGGGGGGGGCTTGGGAATCGTCTTTACTCAAAGAGTCGCCTTACAGTTCTGTGCCAGCTCAACTAGTTGGGCTGGAATCCGGACTGCAGACCGCAACACATGCACCACTCTTCCGAACCGCCTTCCGGACATCTTTAATATACCCAGGCTGACAATTAAATGGTATATACAGTTAGCAGCAATGCTTAAAACAGGTCACAGCAAAGTCAGTGCAGAGGGAGAGTGGCTGTACACAGACTCATTTGTGTCAGGGGACAGCAGGTACAGCCTGTTTTGTGGAAGCATACCGGAGCCAGTTCGCATGGCACCCCTGACATTACGATATTAGCAATTTCAGTCCTTTCACTCTGTTTGTTATGAAGGTATGGCTGTCATTTACCGCACACACAAACAGGCAACGGTCCTCTTGAAAGAGGACAGACAAGTACTGGGGTACGTGATGGCAGCTTTGGCTTCTTGAGGAGTGGTAGACATCGGGTCCATGGGAGCTGACCCAGAGGAGATCCCGGCCGGGCTCCCTAGGGTCATTGCAGCGCCACTGCTGAAATACCAGGCAAGTGTGCTCTCTGAGGATCAGACTGCAACCCCCATCCCCAGCTTGGGGCCAAGGAGCTGGGCTGCTTAGAAGGTCCAAAGCTGAAAAAGAACAAAGGACCATCCACAGAATTGCCAAGGCAACCATCAAGACAGCCCGGATCAGCCAAATTCCTCATTTTCCAAGCTTGCCACTTCAGAGAGCTCCATTCCTGCTCCCACCCTCCAGCGAGGTCTTACTCCACCTCCGCGCATGGGCTCGGGTCACGGCCAGCTGCCGGGCGCTCGGTTTACAGCGCGCCACAGGTGCTCTGTGACGGGGAATTTGGCTCAGCACTTAGTTTGCATTTGGAGTTGTTGAGCACTGATTGAGGGTCCCAGCTGCAGAGCTCAGAAGAGTAATGTCTAGGGCCACGCGGGAAACTGGGTCAGAACACAACTGGGTGAGCAGCCAAATGTTTGGGGGGTGGGGGGTGGGGGGGGTTGGTTAATAGAATTCTTCCTTCACATTCACTAGCTTGGCGGAACGTGGACTTCAAGCAGCCTGTGTTCATTGCAGAAAGCCCCCATTGGGTACCCCCCAACTTTCCGTCTCTTTCTGTTCTAAATAAAAGATGGCCAGTTAAAACACACATCAAACGTTGATTAACTTTCATCTTCTGAAGTTGAGGAAAAGACCCGACACAACCATCTAGCTTACTTTCTCTGTTAGCGCAAGAGCGGACAAGAAAATGAAATTGGCAGATGAAAAAGGAAGACCCACAGGGCAGGGGGGGATTCTCACCATGGATACAGTCTGTGTTCTCGTTTTGGAGTCTGTTTTAACTGTTAGACATTTGCCTTGGAGTATTTTGGTCAGATAGTGACTGAACATTAGAAGAATGCCTTTTATGATGGATACAAAGAATCTGAAAGAGCTCTGTGTTTTTGGAGGTACACGATTAGGAGTGACCATCGGGCACCACGGGTCTGTTTGTTAGTGACGTGGTTCCTTCTCCCAATGAAGCCACGACTCAGATCAGAAATCCCAGACCTCATTCTCAGCTCCCGTCCAAAGCAGCCAAGAATGTTCAGTCAGGCTATGGGACTCTTCATGCTGCTGTTTGGCTGCAGAACAAAAATATATACGGAGGCTCGTTTACGCCGTCTGCCTTTAGCCCACTACTGGGGACTGTTTATGACCCTATAGAAGGACGCGTTTTTCTGTGTGGAGAGGTGGATGGTACAAAAGGGAACTAGTCATGCTAACAAATACATTACAGGGCTCTCCTGAAGCGCGTGCTCCTTGATGCTTGCTGAGTATAGCATAGCATGACTTTTTCTGAGTTTTCTGAAGAAATGCGGAACATGCTTGTAGAACATGCTCGTCTTTATGGCAGCAGAGAAAAAAGGCTTCATTTTGTGACACATATTACAGCAGTCTCCAGCTGGTGCCGTGTGCCGGCCTTCACTTCACAGTCTCCCCGTGCATTTCTCGTGAGCTGAGCCCCGCTTTCCGGCTTTGGGTGTCCCGGGTGCTACGTTAAGGCGTTCACGCTGTTATTATTTTTTTTCTTTCCTTGTTTTGTGAAAAGCCAAGTTGTGCTGCAGGCCTGTAATTTGGCTCCAGCAAAGGCGGGCTGGTGGCACAGCTGGGACGGCTTGCGTGCAGGACGGTCCTGCCGGCTCTGCGGCGGGGCTGCGGTTGCAGGGGGGGAGCGGGAAGCGTGCCGCAGGAAGGGGAGCGCTCTCTCATTTGTGCCGTCCCAGTATAGAAAGTCCTGGGAAACAGTTTGGCGACCCGCAGAGGCCCATCTCTAGGCCGCCAGTCCCTGCCCACCCTTCTCTTTCCGAACGTCTTGGCGAGGTGTGAAGCTGGCCCTCGCTGACATTTTGTCACCACCGCTGACCAATAGCAGCGTACGCTCTGCAGCTCACTGGGGAATGTGGAGTGCTGTGAATGGCAGCCCTTTTTTGAGCCAACACAGATGCATTCAGGATCTTTGGACGGCAATATCATCTGTGTTTTGGCCAGCTTCTTATCCGGTAAAGGTGCTGAATGTAATGCACACATAAATGGGCAGTTCCGTCTGGCTGTGACCCCGAAGGCTCTGGCAGTGTGGCTTGGGCTCCCCACGCCCCAGCACTGCACCAGGCCCTTGAGGGCCCCAAGCTCACGGAGCGGCACTCTTGTGGTCATGTGATGTCACAAGTGGAGCGGTCCCCAGCTCCGACCCCATGCGGAGCCGTCCAGCTCATCTCCATTTCAGGATTTCCGCTAGTGAGATGGGGAGAGTCTCATTACTTCAGCGCGGCCGCATGAAATTCCACATCGCCCCTCCCCCCCCAATTCTGCAGTGCCCCCCTTAGGCTGGATGTTCACACTGTGCTCAAAATGCTCCACACTGGAAATTGCGATCAGTGGCTCGTTTCCCTCCTACCCCCTAGGCCTTTTTGGGACAACTGATGCACTTCTGGTAACATTTATGGGGCACCCAAAGAGGACTTAGGAGTGGGTGCCCCCTGCTCTGTGATAGTCAGGCCAGTGGCCATCCCATCTATTTCTGAGACTCTTAAACACAGTTTGTTCATGTCTGCCTCCCCAATAAAGTTGTACACAATGTTCTAAATCAGGCAAATCATAACAAACGTCATGTCCGAATGTCGCATCCAAATTCGCGTTTTACGATTTGTGGCTTCGTTGTGTTGCCCGTTTCAGTTTTGTTTTCTTTTTTTTTTTTAAACCGGTAATATTTTCATGAATCATGAGTTATGGGTTCCCCCCCTTGTTGTTTTGTTATTATTTATATCAAATCTGAAGCCACGTGTACTGGAAGCTGTGGAAGTTACGGTCATCTGCATACGGAACCAGCAAAAGACAAATGTTAACCTTACCTTGTCTCCCCCTGCCTGCAGTCTCACCCACTGTCCCTGTGCAACACCAGCGAGGATGAACGCCAGGAGAGCATCTTCATCAGTATCGTCAAGCTGGAGAACCCCGAGCACCAGGTGCCCCAGTGCCTCCCCCTGCTGGAGAAGGTGAGTCGCCCCAGAGCCGCCATCGATACCTGCCGGTGCGCTGGGATTCCAGAGGCTTCTTTTTATGGTCACCATATAAGCGTGGTTATGGTAGCTCGACTGAAGTGAGTAGCACCCGCAGAATGCGCAGCTGTGTAAAGGAATGAGGGTACTAGAGTATGACTATGGTAGTTACACAAGAATACAGTAGGTAGGAGCTGGGATTTGGAGCTTAGTTCCAACAGATGGAAAGATTGCAGGAGAATGAGTGTATGCATCAAAGTCTTAGGCAAATAAAGTGCGAGGCAAGAGAGCAAATACAGGCCAAAGAGTGCACCGTCAGAAAAGTACAGCTGTGATCAGGAACAGGAGTACTAATAAAACAGTATGAAATGATTGGCAATTAAGTGCTGCCACCTGTGTGAGACTGTGAGTGCGCATGCACCGCATTTACACGCCGGCCATGCAATGGCCTCCCCAGCGCCTTGTGGTCATACATGCAACACGACCTGCATGAGTAGCCATGTGCTTGCTCTGCTGGCCCAGTTGTGTGCCCGTCCCCGTCAGGGTGCCTGGCACAGTGTAAACGGGCCCCTGAGCAGACAGCACTGCAGCCAAGGGGCCAGCAACCCAAGGCCCCAGGCTTTCTATCTCACCCTCACTCTTTCCTCCCTCTCCCTCTTTCTCTCTCTTTCCCTTTTTCCTCTCTCCCTCTGTATCTCACTATCTCTCCACCCCCCAGCGGCTCTGACCCTTTCACAGTGCACAAATGCGCTGCCAGAGCCAAGCTGCCCTTTACAGGAGATTCGGTGACATTGCAGGCACTCTTTCATGGTCCAGGAAGGGGGGGTGGGGGCAGTGGGGCAGGATGCTGGCAGGCTTTGAATGCAACGGCGGAGGTGTTTGATACGGCCGGATCATGCCACTGGGGGGGAGGGGGCAGCGGCAGGGCCGGTATGCAGGGGAGGGCCTCCTGGCATGGGGGCGTGAGAAACGCCAGGCCAGCTGTCGCCACTGAGGAGGGGAGGGGCGGCCAGCACCTCGGATCAGCCATGTTGAACTGTCAGGAACAAAAAAGTTAAGGATTGCCGCTGTGTAGCATCGGCAGTGTCTAGGACAGGCACTGCTTAGGATCGGCAGTGTCTAGGACGGGCACTGCTTAGGATCGGCAGTGTCTAGGACGGGCACTGCTTAGGATCGGCAGTGTCTAGGGCGGGCACTGCTTAGGATCGGCAGTGTCTAGGGCGGTCACTGCTTAGGATCGGCAGTGTCTAGGGCGGGCACTGCTTAGGATCGGCAGTGTCTAGGGCGGGCACTGCTTAGGATCGGCAGTGTCTAGGACGGGCACTGCTTAGGATCGGCAGTGTCTAGGATGGGCCTTTTTAACAGTATGATTAAACAAGGAGAAACTTTTTCACAGATCTTCACAAGTGATTCTAATTTTCTGAAACTATTTTGTCTGTGTGTAGTTTTACTGTACAGTTCGGTAGGACCTGGAAGGGGACCTGGGTGTGTTATGGGAAAGATTATAGCTTCGGGTTGAGGGAGCCTCCAAACACTGTGATTATAGCCTTAATGGCTGCACATTATCTGCGAGCGGGGGTGATGGACCCCAGACGGAGGCTTTTGCAGTCAGGCTCAGAAGTGAGAATGGGGATGATCCTGGCCTCACCTCACCGAAGACGCTCCCACAATATGGCCGCCCTGTCCCCGCTGTGAGCAGGTGTAGGGGATTGCCCCCACCGCATCGTGTGTGAAGGCTGATTTATGCTTCTGCTTATTATTTACCTATGCCATAGTCAGAGGTGCACCACCACAGAATTATAAGGACACGTCGTGGCTATGCAGTGCTCGGGTTGTATATGATGTAAGCTTTGTACAAATGTAAGTCAGCCTCCAGGCTAACCGTTTTCGCTTGTACTCTTCCTTCCCACTTGCTGTTGTCATGCTGTGGTTACAGGTGCCCCGTGTCTTACATGATATCTGACATGTAACACTTATCAAACTCTGTGCTTGTGTTCGAGTCCCCAACCCACAAGTACCACTGCAAGGTACCGTCCCCGAGCACTGCTCCCCAGGGTGTTAAAATAGCTGCCCCCTGCTGTGTCACAGTGTCACATGGGTTACATGCAGAGGACATGTTTTGTTATTGTGCACTGTGTGCTGTGGTGTGTCAAGAACAACAACAATTAATCACCTCTCTTTTTTTATTTTAAAGGTAGTCGGCCAAAAAACATAGTTTCTAGCTGATGATTTGTACGTTCAGCTGAGGGTAGGATTCACAGTGTTATTCTGCTAGCCTAGCCTCAGACTTCTCCAGCTTTTGCTAATGCTCTTCGCGAATCTGGAAAGTTTGTCTTAATCACCCTGCAATTGAACCGTCACAATACACATGAATCCAGCTTTACCAGTTTCCATTTGCTGGGTTAATTATTAGGCGCGATCGTCGTGAGCGTGTGCATTTTGCCAAACCGGCTCCTCTGGGCGGAGGTGGACGTGAGAGCCTGGGGATGTAAAGCCGCTTTCGCCGCTGATTTACAGCTCCCCTCCTCCTAGTACGCCATGCAGCGCGTCACAGATTACTTACACCGCTTTCCTCTGGCCTGACTCGTTTTTGTCCTTTTGTTTTCATTTACTTTTCGGCCGTTTTCAAAACAGACCATCTGTTTTGCGACTGTCTGCTCTCCCATAATCGAAAGTAAGCATTTCTGGCGAGTCCCCTGTAATGTGGGCCGTGGCCATTCCCAGTGAGCCCCAGCTTCTAATCCTGCCCCCGGCTGTCTCTCCGGGGGAACCCCACCAGTATCCTGCGGCTACGATTCATGTACATGGCGGAAGGAGGGAAACCATGCTTTGACCGCAGAACCGGACGAAGGACCTTAAGACGGACTGAAACCTCAAAGTTTAATTTTACAGCAACGTCACTTGGGATTTTTAACCTCTGTAAATTTAAATGCTTAATATTAGCAGTTCTGAGCCTGGTGAGAGACATGACTCTGCTACATGCACATATAAATACATATAAATATCCGGCTGTTTTCCATAACCTCCTATACGGTGCAGGGTTGTGGTGAGGCTGGAGTCTTTCCCAGGAACCACGAGGCGCAAGGCGGGGGAAGCAGCCTGGGCGGGATGCCAGTCCATCACAGGACCCGCGAGATGCCGGTGATGATAATATCCGAATGTCAGGGGTTGCTGTGATTGGCCACCCCCCTGAAAGCTGCTGGGCCCCGGCCCTTGGCTACCATCGTCCCCAGAACACTCATGTGCGGCCCTGCCTGCATTTGCATTTCAAAGCCGCTCTCAGCCTGTAAATAACAGCGCTGGCTTTTGCCAGGCGGCCCTGTGGCCGTTGCCCGGCCCTCTGGAGCCGCGTGGCACAGTGTGGGCAGCCTGATTTAACATGTGCACACACCACCCCCTGATAGCACCCTCGCCCTCCTGCGCCATCTTCTGGCAGCTCTTAGACTTTACCGGATGTCTCCCTGTCGCCCAAGTTGTTGGAGGGGACCTGTGCTCCCCCCCCCAATCTGTTTTTTCCCTAAGGGGTAGGACTTAAAGCGAAGGGTCTCCCTTCACAAGCTCGTCTCATGTTGAGACATGTTGGCCTTTGTTAAAACCATCTATCCCAGTTCCTTTTTTAACAAGCTGTAGCTATGATCCCAGTAGCCTCCGCTTTTACCACACTCTCATTTATGCCCGCGTGCCAGTCGGCTCCGGTGGGACGCGATCTGACCCGGGCCTGGCAGACACCTGAAACATCCGGTCACAACTAAGAGCCGAAGCTGTTCGAGAAGGACGTGTCACATGACACTCAGGGGCGGAGTCTGGGAGCGAGCTGCCGAAAGGTCCAGCGTAAAGGTGTTTTGTTGTTGTGCTGCTAGACGCATTCAGCACATACATGTGGATCTGGGCAGTGCTATTTAAAGGACCTGTACCTTTTGGGTGGGTATCCTGAAAAGGGACACTGCTGCTGCCGATTGGGTCTGATACATACAGTCTGGATCAGCACCTGTCTTGGGGGGGGAAAGGGAAGCGCATGCAGGAGGCCTGGCTGCCCCCCCCCATAGGAAGCCCAAGACAGTTCACAGGAAATGTTCGAAATCAAGGGAAATCCGCTGAATGGTGAATAAATTAACCCCCCCCCCCCATTAGGTGATGTTTTGGTTTCTCCGTTCCGAAAGGGAGCCACACACCCGTTTACGCTCTGTGGAGGGGCGGGGGGGGGGGGGGGGGGGGCCGGAATGGAAGGTCTGCCTTCGCGGGGTGGCCTGCCGGTGGAGGGGAGTGTTTTGTTATTAGTCACTGGGATGTTTGGGGGTCTGCC
>JAODKM010000099.1:29337250-29349502 GCA_026780845.1 Petrocephalus sullivani | reverse complement strand
CCATTGGGGGTTTTTTTGGTTTGCCCGTTCGGAAGGGGGGCCCCCCCCCGTTTTCGCCTGGGGGGGGGGGGGGGGGGGGGGGGGGGTTGCCGGAATGGAAGGTCTGCCTTCGGCGGTTTTCCTCCAGTAGCAAGTTGAATATCTATTATAACTCATGGGAGAGTTTGGAGCAGCGCAGAACATCTGCCAAACATCTGTCTCTGCACTAAAAGGTGAATTTAAAAAGCAGGTACCTGAAGGACATCTCAAAATAGGTGCTCTGCTCCCGAATGTATAAAGACTGGAATGTCCCACCTTGGCTATAGCACAGCTGCTGCCACATTTGTTTAGATGTAGCTGTAATTACGTGACAGGTGCTCGAATGCTCTTCGCAGTGTCATGGTCATGTCCAGTTGTTGTTAAAACATGGAGATGCCTGCGTTAACTGAGTGAAGTGTATTGGAGGGTTGTGGGGAACCTTGGCCTGGCTAAAGGGCCTGGCCGTGTCTGACACCAGGGCGGCGCTGTTTTTCAGCACTGGAGCCGAATAAACCCAGCATTTCGAGAGGACGTTTTGCCTCACTGGGGACTCTCCCACGCATCCTCACGGCTTGGCAAGCACCTTTTCCTCCACTCATCCACAAGATTTTTTTTTTTTAAGTTTTTGCAGAGTGTTTAAAAATAAAATCTGCAGGCCCCTCTGGGTTGTACTCGCTCATAAACAACGAATCCCCCACATCTTCATCATGTCCTGTGCAAGAAGCGGGTTAGAGGTGTGTTCGCTCTTCTTCCACGGTCCCTCCATCACACCAACCTGTGTTTGGCCAGAAATGCCTGAGGAGACCTTGCTGATTTTTTTTGGGAGGGGAGATGAAGTTGGTCATCCGTAGGAAAGCTCAGCTGGGGGGGTACTGGAGGCATCCATTCTCATGGACAGGACAGGTGCCTGTCTCCGGTCCCTGCCATGTCTGTGTTTCACAAACCATCTTCTTTGGAAAGTCGGGCTTTGCGCTGCTCTTTGGGGGACCCCGCCATGAACTGACTGTTTGTGGCCATCAGGGGGCCCCATGAAATTGCATGGTTTGAGTGGCGGTAAACACTGGCACTGCCAGTGCCCCAAAGCCATCTGGAGGGTTTGGACACACAATGCCCGTTTCCACAAGGTTCTCCGTCTCGGACAGCCCCTCCTCTCCTCCCTGCACTGCCGTGAATCTGTAGCATGGGGCACTGGTGTTAGAAGGTGTCCACTCGGGCATCTTGCCACCAGCAACGTTTTTTAAGCGTCTCTCTGAGACTGACATGCCATCTTGGTGAAAACAGGTTGTCCCTGTCCTTACCAGAGAGTGACAGAAGGACCGCAGGTGTCGATCTCCATCCTGCCCTCCCCATTGGACCACACAGCCACCCGCACGCTTTAACTTAAACCCCATGTGATGGATTGGTGCCATGCTTCCTCTTAAAGAGAATATAGACACACATAAACACACTGGTATGTAAAATTATATGTGCACGCTGATAAAACTTTGTTTTAACAACTGTCCAGCGACTGTGCTGTCTTAACTCAGATTACATGGAGTCTAAGCTGCCATGACTGACAAGATTTTAACTGGACCGCTCGTTTAACTGGACCTACGACATGAGGAACACACCCTTCGCTCTTTCACCTACCCCCCAGCAGTCTTTGCACTGGCCCCACCCAAAAGTACCTCATTCCTTTATCCAAATGTGGTATGGAGTGTGAGTAGCAGAGTTTATTGATAGAAAGAGGAAGCCAGGCCACAGGGGGCAGAGCTTACAGATGCGGCGTCAAATCCCACAGTAGATGGTGTGGAACATCCCGAAAATGCCCAGCTCCATCACCTTGGCCTATAACCTAGGGCCCGATCCACGTGATTCAAAGGCCCTTTCGATGAGGCAGGGCCCTGCAGAAACAGGCTGTTTGTTCCTGTGATGTCTATGACCCAAATACCGGCAGAGGAGGGCAAATGAACAGGATGGAAAAGTCCTAGCAAATTTTAACATTAGTGCTTCAATGCAGGACATCATAGGGACAAAGGGGCGGACAGGCAGGAGAAACATCACAGGGACAAAGGGCGGACAGGCAGGAGAGAGATCACATGGACAAAGGGCGGGCGGGCAGGTAGGACGTCACAGGGACAAAGGGCGGGCAGACAGGAAGGACGTCACAGGGACAAAGGGCGGGCAGACAGGAAGGACGTCACTGGGACAAAGGGAGGACAGACAGGAAGGACGTCACAGGGACAAAGGGCGTGCAGGAAGGACGTCACAGGGACAAAGAGAGGGCAGAGAGGAAGGACGTCACAGGGACAAAGGCGGGCAGGCAGGAAGGACATCACAGGGACAAAGGGCAGTCAGGCATGAAGGACGTCACAGGGACAAAGGGAGGACAGACAGGAAGGACGTCACAGGGACAAAGGGTGGGCAGACAGGAAGGACGTCACAGGGACAAAGGGTGGGCAGACAGGAAGGACGTCACAGGGACAAAGGGCGGGCAGGCAGGAAAGATGTCACAAGGACAAAGGGTGGGCAGGAAGGACAGCAGTGTCAGTGATGGTGAGCGTAATGTGGTCTCCAAGTGGAGGATTAGCGTTAGCCTTGTGAGCGTTAGCCTGAGCTTCAGATATGGGTCCAGCCGGATTCTCCCTTCATGCGTCCACTGTAGTGTCACTGATATGTGTATGAAGCGCGTGTCTCCAGTAATGCTAGGGAACAAGGGAGCCTTGAAATCCGCCGAAAACAAGATGGACCAACGAAGCCGACACATCTCGAGTGCCAGTACCCTACTAAATGGAACATCCCAGGAGTGGTGTCTTTCTTCGGAGGCTTGAATCCCAGCCCCAAAGAAGGCAGCCCTCACAGGATCGTTGAGATCTGCCTGATCTCCAAATCTGAACAACCATCAGAGCCCCTATGCATCCCTCTGCCACAGCACTGTGCCAGTTCCCAGGTTCTGCAAAGTGCTGCACTATCACACCTGCAGTCCACAGTGTTTGCTTTTTTTTAATGACATTAAGAGACTGATGCTTTTGTACCTGATGTTTGTGGTTCCTCACCTACACCCTGCTGCAAATGCTTTCTCGGGCTTTGGAAAAGCAGAGAGCTGCTCTCCAGAAGTTCATCTGCTGGTCGTGATTCCACAAAAAATCTCAAGAAGGAAAATCACGGGACTCATGCCACATAATTTTTCTTAAGTGAGTAATAAACGGGATTAATAAACAAAAGCTTGTTGACTGTGGAAGGTGCTGCTTGGCGCGGTAAACAGTCTCGCTGGAGAGCAGTGAATTCCACAGTAGGCCCAGCGAGCGTGTCCTCAAGCGGCTGTATCTGGTGGCAGAAGGAGCAGACCTGCCTGCCTCTGCAACCTTTCCTCGCAGATGAGTGTTGAGGGGTGGAGGGCAAATGAGAAGGCGGACTCAGCCGTGAGCAAGGTAACGTCAGAGCTACCGGGGACGGGACATGAGCCCTAAAGCACACGAAGGTACCTGAGGGAATCTGTATGACCTTTCCAACAAAGGTCAACTAGGGGTCAGGTGCCACGTGACCTTTTGGCATGTTTTACCCCCACTTTGATCTGTGAAGTGGTCCATGCTCTATGGGGTCGTTCTGCTCCCAGAATCACACCTTGCTTGACCCCTTCATGCAGCAAAGCCTGCTGGTGTTTAAAAATGCCACCTAGATGCCGATGGTCACTTCAGGGGGGAAAAAAGCCTCAGTTTGTATTACCCAATGTTTCAAAATCCATCCATTAAGTGCCCTCAGACTGCTCTCTTTTCATGGCCATAAATTTGTTGTTTAAATTGACACTGGACCTACCCTTTCTGCATAGGGGTTAGTGAAACTGCATGCTTTTAAAACCGTTCACTTTCTGATGAATGCCACAGACGTTATTCCATGGCTGTGTTGTTGAGACAGAACCAAGACACGACAGCTATTTACAAAACTTTGTGGAAGGCAATCAGGCCGCAAGAAAAACAGCATAATGCTCCTTTTTGCTTTGGCTACGTTATCAGCTATGTCTAATTCACAGAAGGTCAGCTGTTGACAACAAGACTTAAAAACAAGGGCCCTGGAGAGCCAAGAGTCTGCGGCCTTTCCGTCCACAAAACACAAGGCTTTCTCCCTCTGCATTTTTGGTATTTCAATGTTGACACTGACTCTTCTTTATCAGATTTGCCGGGCAGCTCCCTCTTGGTCTCCGTCTGACAGATGCAGACACACAGAGTCGCGTTGTGTCTGTACTAACCGTCGGGGTAAACTGTAGCCATGGGAAAGCGTGGTTTTCCTTGACCCATTTGGGTGTTAGCCCTATATTCCCAGCAACACAGGGAGTGCCTCAAACAAAGGGTCTTCTCAGGTCCTTTTGGAGCTCTGCTCTCGCACATTTTGTTGGGGTAAGGTGGGGCTGGCTAGGTGGGTCCGACTGAGCTGGGCAGGGCTAACTTTTTTTGAGCATGACCAGCAGGGCAGGTCTGAATGGGCTGGGTAGAGGGTGGCTGTGTTGGGTGGGCCTGGCAAGGCTAACTGTGCTGGGTGGGGCTAACTGGGCTGGGCGGGGCTAACTGTGTTGGGCGAGGCTAACTGGGCTGGGCCAGGCTAACTGGGCTGGACGGGGCTAACTGAGCTGGGTGGGGCTAATTGTTCAATTAACTCTGTACTCCCCATATCTCTGACATGAAATGTTTCCTTTGTCCCAAAAAAGTCCATTTGATTAGATCTACAAACTTTATACTTACATTTATTGTTATTTAGCAGACAGTTTTGTGGACATACAAGTGGGGCAAATAGTCAAGGAGTTGACTGGGCATAACTACATCCAGGCTGGGCTTCCAGGGAATGCCCAAGTAAGAGTGACAGCAGCATAGGTGCCAGAGCTAAGTAATGTCTTCCAACAACGCCCAAACCAAATAAGCCAATTCAGTGACCGGAAGTGCGACATTTTTATAAGAACTTTATACTGGAATGAGAAGGAATTTGATGGTTTTTGAGGACTCTCGTTATTTGGCTTGTTCAGACTAACAGGACTTCATACGGTATGTTGAATTTGAACAGGCCTTTCTCTTTAAGTTCACGTTACTGCTAGTCTTCCTTCCTGTGTTTTTTCTTCTGTTACATTTCTCCGCACAGCAGAAATGCAGAAAGTTAAAGAAAACCCTGCAATTAATCAGCTTTTTCACTTGTTCAGTCACTTTAAAGGTCTAAGAAAATAAGAAATGCAGGAATGCGTCCTGATTAGAGGCCGCATTCAGCATTTTCATCTGAGGATCACGTCTTTGAACAAACCTTTACTGCCTGTCAGAGCTCTCTTTATTGATTTTCACCCAAGGCTCCTTTTTAATTACGGCACATTAATAATGTGATCGACTGCCAGCGGATTCCTCCTGCCTCTCTTGCCTGCAGAGCGATTCCCCGCCTCCTAGGTCTCTCCGCTTGCTGCCAGCACATGTGTCGCCTCCCTCTCTTGCTCTTTTGAGCATAAACTGCATCGAGAACATTATCAACTGACCTTGGAGTAAAGGGAGGAAATTGCCTGTTTATGGGGGGGGGATCAAGGGGTTATAGAGTGGCAGGGTATTTGGTCATGGTCATATTTGGTTCACCACAAACCAGGTCAGATGAAATCTGTTACCTTCTCGGAACATTGAGTCTCGTTCCCTTCAGAAGCAAATTTGGGTTTGTTGACAACACAACCACAAAACTTTTATATGCAAACAGTGAGATGTCTACCAAGGCTTGCTCTCACTCTCTCTCCTCTCCCGCCCCTACACCCTCTCTAGATGGGCTCGTGGTTGAAAATAGCATCCATTGGAATAATGCCCCCCCCCCTCCCCCCCCATTCCGTATATACAGCATCACTGGGGTGTGGGGCGTATTTCTGGAAGGTGCGGGGCACGTCTGAAGGCTCTCGTGTTCAGGCCGTCGCATCCGTCACTTGTCACTTCAAAGGGGTTGCGGAGTCACGGCCCCATGGGCCTGTCATCAGTGTTTTGCGAGTGGCGAGGTGAGAAAATGCCTTGCTAATAATAGACATGCTGGGGGGGGCACATGGGGAGGGGGCGACAGCCACTTGGCCCACAGCTGAAGTCGGTGAGATGGGTTGCAGTCAAGGTGAGAGGATTCCAGACGGACCTGTCGCTAAGGGCGATACCCCTAATGATTTTTTTCTAACCCCCCCCGGAAGATGCAGGTGTGGCAGATCCTGCTAACAGTCCCCTCCCCTGCCTCAGGCCTCCTGTTTGTGTCCAGCCCATAAAAAGCCTCACTTCCATGTGAAGCGTCAATGTGGCCGCTGTCTCCATGCTGCAGGGGGACACTGTCGAGCGTGTGGGACCCGGCCCCTCAGATTGCTCCAGATGGGCTGTCCTCCGTGTCATCTTCCATGTTTCTTCGTCTTTTCAGATAGATTTTTAGGCAAAGTTACTGTATGCATGCATTTATGTCATGCTAAAGGCTCAGTATTGTTTTGTAAGTCTGCAACATTCAAACATAGCAGATCCAGGGGTAGCGACTTAAAGTCCCCCCACCCAACATAATTCATGAAACCTGTCCGCAGAGATGAAGGAAACTGCTCTATGTGAGATGAAAGTGATACCTTGGGGCTTAGACCTTGGGGTCTCGTGTTTATTTTTTAATTGCTTTTGAGATGCCATTCTGCACCAAGCCCAGTCTTGCCTAGCTGGGGGCTTGAGCCGGTCGTCAGCTCTGTAAACCACGGGGGGTGGGTGGGTGAGGGAGAGGGGGCTATTTCTGCTCCCAGAGACTAGGTTTCCAAGGGCCCATGACCACTAACCTCAAGCGGCAGCCATTGGGGGGCTGCAGTGGGTCACGGGCCTGGCCAAGCGCCGAATCCCCCACCGGGAGCCGGTATTGTCGGCTCTCCTGCTTTAAAAGATACGCAGATGTTTCCTGTGTAAATGGCTTTGGATTTGGTGGGAAAAATACTGCATGTGAAGTGCTTCTGGGTTTGCTGGGGAACAGGCGTCAGTGTGATCACAGATGTGCTCTTTCTCTGGGGCGTCAGTGTGATCACAGATGTGCTCTTTCTCTGGGGCGTCAGTGTGATCACAGATGTGCTCTTTCTCTGGGGTGTCAGTGTGATCACAGATGTGCTCTTTCTCTGGGGCGTCAGTGTGATCACAGATGTGCTCTTTCTCTGGGTACATCAACATTAACGAGCCTGATTGTCACATTTTGGTTAACGGCTAGGAGCCGAACGTTCAGGAGCTGCTTCCAGAATGTTCCATGTCTGCTCTTTGTCATGTCACATTAGAGGGAACCCAGTAGACTCCAGACTCGGAGCTTCTCCATGATTAAAAACACATCCGGGGAGGGCTGTCGTCTTCAAAAACTCCCGGTTTCAGAACCCGGCCTGGTGGTGAATCTTGCCGGCAGAGCCCGGGATGGCCTCTGTTCACTGCCGGGGGCTGTCGTGCCACCGCATGTCGAGAGGAAGAGTGATGCGTTCACTTCTCCGTGAGCTTCATACCGAGAGCTGCACTTTTAATTCTCATTGTATGAGAGATTAGAAAAGATACTGGCCTAAAAATGTGTGCATTAGGACAAGGTTGTTAAATGTGGGCAGGCAAGGGCTTGCAGGAGCTCCTTAAAGAGCAGAGCCCGCTTTGCTCTGTCTTAAAGGAGATTAACTTAAATATTCCCATCGTTTCTGCTTCAAGCTCGGGCAGCTGCTGCCCAGAAATGCCAAGCAAGGAGCTGTGTTTCCCCCGCCTCACGGTGGCCGCGTCTCCCTCGCATCACGGTGGCCGCGTCTCCCCCGCATCACGGTGGCTGCGTCTCCGCCAAATTCAAAAGGGGAAGCTGCCGCCTTCAGGAGGAGCGCACAGGGGTGGGCGGGGGGCACCCTCCGAAAATTTTACAGCTCTTCTTTCAACCCTGTTTTTGGGGAGGGGACAAAGGAGAGGAAGGAAAAAAAAAAGACGCCTCCTTGATGAAGTGCAAGTGATAAATCCTCCACTTTGAAGGTATGCGCCCGTCCTGGAGGAAGGAGGCTGCAGAAGCCAGGCCGGCCCCCCCAAAAGCAAATTTCTCATGGCTTTGGACGGTGGGAGGTTTTCAATAACAGGCCTTGATTAAATGACAAGGTGCCATATCAAAACAAGAGGCGCCTCTCCACTGGCTTGAAAGCGGAGGAAGCGGGCTGTAATTGGCCGCCCATTCGCAGCGTGCGGCGGGGGGCGGCACACTGGGCCCAGTACGGGCACCTCTGCCAGGGCCTTTCTTACACGTCCCAAAAAGGAGAAACAACAACAACCAAAAAAAAACAGTTTTATTGTGGACATTTGGCAAAGCCACAGAGAGTGCCGCGTACGTTTGGAATGTGGCGTCTGCTCGTTGCTGTGCTAATCGGGGGAAGAATGTTTCGTATGGTTTAAATGACGCCTGCCTGACATTTCGGGCCTGGAGGAGACTGTCCTCAGGGCCTGTTCATAAGGTCATGACTTTGTGCTGCATTACATGGAATAGCAGTTGCCCTATGGGCTTTAATGGGTTTCATAAGGGCTTTTTTGCAAGCCTCTGACAGAGGAAGCATGTCAAGGATCAAAGGGCAGCCGGTATTTAGCTTTCTGCCCGCAGTCCAGCATTTTAACTGCCAACGAATGTACAGGTAGGCGCCTTGGCTGTCCTGGTCTCTGCCTGTATAAAAAGCACACCTAGTATTTTGTGTTTTTTTCCCCTCATGCCCTAAGGACATACTCTGAGGGGAACATGGTAAAGGAAAGCCTGTATCGACCAAACAGACTCAAAGTAAACAGTCCATGCACCAGCAGGGCTGAACCCCAGGCAAATGCATCAGCCGGAATGGCACTTGGAAGGTAAATTACCATTTGTATTGTGTTTGTGCCGTAAAAAAGAATGACGAATGAAGCTGTACACCCAGGGCTCTGGCCCAGGATTATCACGGCAGGCCTTTGAAGTTGGTATCATGGACACGAGATACTGAACATGATGAGGGCGGCCTTCCCCTCTCACCCTCCGTTTTGCATGTCAAATATACGAGTAATGTGGAAGGTGATGGAGGGGGGGGGGAAATGCCGTGGAAATGGGGTGCTGAGCTCCTCCTTCTGGTGCCAGTCCCATTGCCAGCTCCTGGTGGAGGTGTTTCCGAGGGAGGGCGGGACCGCTCAGGCGTGCAGGCCGGGGGCTCGCCCTCTCGACCTGTGCTGACACGCTCGCCCCCCCGCTTCCAAAGCCGCGCATCAAAGGGCCGCGTGAGTGAAGGTGGCCACGCCCTCCGGCCCAGTACTGCCTGCAGCTTGCCTCTCCCGCTGTACCGCTCTGACCTGGCTCATGCTTAAAGGAGCCCAGCCCCGCTCACAGCTCCCACATCAGCTCTATCTCACAGACGCACACATGCACCCAGTTTGGTCTCGTCAGATGGAAACAAATTGGGGGGTTGTCCTGGAATAATCCAGGACAAGTGGAGATGAATGTGCTTTTTGGGTCAACAACAAATACCTTTATGTGTGCCCCCCCCAGCCAAGAAATTTCCAGAAAGTATCCAGTTGACCTTTTTGGTTAATATTGTACGAAGCGGCCACACGGGGCCTGTGTGTCCCACACGCGTGGCCAAATGGGTTAATGAAAGGTTACTGGTAGGTTACTTAGTAGCTGGCAGTCTACAGCCGCAAGAACAGAGGCATGCCCTCGAGACGCTCCCTGGGGGGGGTGGCAAGTGCCGCAGACCTGGGTTGGAGGCATTGGCCATAAATGCCTGCCACACCCACATTACGTCACGTCTGAAGACTGGCGACTGCCCAGCCCGTCATGGTGAAGTGATGCTGGTCTCACACACCCCCACTTAGACCTTATTCTCAGCTAGACTTCCAGTATGCTGTTTAGGGAGGGTGTGAGGGTTTAACCTGAGCAGAATGCCAGGCGAGGAGGGGCTGTTCAGTCTGCTGCTGCCATGACCGATTTTAGTGGCTGCGCTTTGCAAGTGTTGCTGATGGATGATGGTATTGCACGTCTAAGCAATGTAAAATCCCATCTGCTTGCCGTCTTGTGGCCTGGTGTCTTGTGAGCCTGGTGCTTCAGGCCTGGTGCTGGTAAAGTCAGACATCACAACTCAAACATGTGCTGCCTTCTTTATAGAGCAAGGGGCCACTGTCCATGACATTGCCGTACGACGCGGGTCTGCCTTCCTTACAGAGCAAGGGGCCACTCTCTATGACATTGCCGTACGGCGCGGGCCTGCCTTCTTTACAGAGCGAGGGGCCACTCTCCATGACATTGCCGTATGGCGCGGGTCTGCCTTCCTTACAGAGCAAGGGGCCACTCTCCATGACATTGCCGTACAGTGCGGGCCTGCCTTCCTTACAGAGCGAGGGGCCACTCTCCATGACATTGCCGTACGGCGCGGGTCTGCCTTCTTTACAGAGCGAGGGGCCACTCTCTATGACATTGCCGTACGGCGCGGGTCTGCCTTCTTTACAGAGCGAGGGGCCACTCTGAACCTCAGTGTCACGCGGGTCTCCCTTCCTCAGAGAGGGTAAGCGGAGGGCCGCGTGGGGCAATTTGAGCTTGATAAGCAGACCTGAAAAGGTCACCAGCTGGGGAACACTTTGCCCGGAATGGAATGCCAGTGTGTAAATCTGGGCTTTAAACTGTGTCTCGAAATCCGAGTGAGCACTCAGAGTGGGTGAGGGATGCAAATCGGGTTATTTGTTTTCACTTCTTCTCGCACTCCCTAGTTCTGCGGCATTGTTAAAGAAATCCTGTAAAATTATTGTGAATTAATTTCAGCAGCTCTGGCTCTGTTTTATGAGCCTGGACCTGGTCAGTGATGGCAGCTTACATAAAAAAGCGAACTGCCCACTTCCTGCAGGCTGGGAGTCACGGTGTTCCATCGAGGCCCCTACCTGAGGTGTCGTGGCCGCTATTCAGGCCCGCCATGTATCACCGAGGCCCCTACCTGAGGTGTCATGGCCGCTATTCGGGCCTGCCATGTGCCACCGAGGCCCCTACCCAAAGTGTCATGGCTGCTATTCGGGCCCGCCGTGTATCACCGAGGCCCCTACCCGAGGTGTCGTGGCTGCTATTCGGGCCTGCCGTGTATCACCGAGGCCCCTACCTGAGGTGTCATGGCCGCTATTCGGACCTGCCATGTGCCACCGAGGCCCCTACCCAAAGTGTCATGGCTGCTATTCGGGCCCGCCATGTATCACCGAGGCCCCTACCCAAGGTGTCGGGGGCCGCTATTGGGGCCTGCTATGTGTCACTAAGGCCAATCCCCAAGGTGTTGGGGACTGCTATTGGGGCCTGCCGTGTGTCCCGGCCATGTAGTGGTCTGTTTGCATGGCCTTGGCAAAGGTTGCCCCATGCAAACCCTGAACCCATGGTGGGGGCTTTGGAATGAGCCACAGATAGATATCATAGACCAGTGGGGGGCGGGACTGCAGGGTGAGTGTGTGCCTCGTGATGGGGCTGAGCCACCTCACAGACCGAGACTACACCTGCTTCCAATCCTGGCCTCTTTGTCACTTTAATGTTTCCTATTTTAATCGGTGGTCTGTCACAATAATTCTGTAATGACTTCAGTGTGCCCAGCTAAATGCTAAATGATAGGCTACAGCAGAACTTTCCGGCCTTCCGCGAACCTGCTGGCCCCGGCAGTGGGACCCTGTCATTACAGAATTTAGTGCTCTCCGTGGAAACAGCCATGGCGGCTTTTCTCGATAGCTCATCCCAGTATTTACATCTGCGGTAAGAAAATCGGGAGTCCTACTTTCTGTTGTTTGTCTTTGTTTTTCAGCGGGACCCCATTACAAAAGAAAGTGGCCCCTTTGCTAACCTTGTTGGGTTATAGTTATATGCTGGGCGTTTACTGAACGGGGGAGAGGTTGGAATCCTTTGAAAATGGGGCTTTTCTGAGCGGTTTTGTCTCTGAATGTCCTCAGCTCGACAGCTCGAGGCTGTGACCTTAAATGCGGAAGGCCCGTTCGTGCTCGTGCAGTGGGATTAGAGCTGCCAAAAGCAGGGGTGTGAGTTTATGTGGTCAGGTGCCATGGTGAGGCAGCTGAGGGGGGGGGCATAGTGGAGGCAGGTATGCAGCCTTGCAGAAATGCCCGGACCTAGCAATCACCATGAATCCCAGCCCTCCATTTCCACCGATTCCCCTGCTTTCCACGTTTGGAGAGCAGTAGCACTCTAAATGTGGTAGCTCCAGCATTGGGGGGGGGTGTGTGTGTGTGTGGGGGGGGGGGGGGGGTTTGGTTCCATGGGTCCAAAGACACC
>JAODKM010000099.1:29312206-29327599 GCA_026780845.1 Petrocephalus sullivani | reverse complement strand
TGAGATACCCTCAGTGCAGCACCCCAATACCCCAGATGGGTTTGCAGAGAGTGAGGCTTCATGCCAGGTGATCGAACAAAAGGCAGATCTGTGTCCTCATTTCATTTTTTATTCCTTCCTCTGACTTGGTTGTTTTCAATGTTAAAGAAACAAATTGACTGAATTAATTTTTTTTTTCCTTTCTCACCTCGTCACTTTTCCATTTCATGCCGATGCCCTAAGATCTCGGATCGAACAGGATTGCGGTGCAGTGCTCGGTCTACACATTATAGTGACAGCAATCATTTGTCCTCTTTGCATTAAATTAAATATAAAAAACACTGGTTGC
Source organism: Petrocephalus sullivani (assembly GCA_026780845.1). Classification (NCBI taxonomy): domain Eukaryota; kingdom Metazoa; phylum Chordata; class Actinopteri; order Osteoglossiformes; family Mormyridae; genus Petrocephalus; species Petrocephalus sullivani. The sequence continues at coordinate 29,327,271 of JAODKM010000099.1, read as the reverse complement.
TATTTAAAAAAGAAAGTGTTATAAAGGTCTCAGAAAAGCCAAAACTCAGGCACAATTGTTTAACATTAAAGCTGAACTAGCAGGCTCGATGTTGACTGTGCGTTTGGGAGTCCTGAAGCGCAGTATGAATGTGAATTTCTTGTGTTTTGGCCCAGCAGACCAAAATGTTGCAAGTGGACACCGAGGGTAAGAGCTCAGGCTAGTGAAGACAAAAGCTAATAGCACTTAACCACGTCTCACCAAGCTAATCTGACTCCGTTATGAGCATCTGTTATCTTTCACGTTAAATGGGGATGATTGGAGTTCAGCATGGCTAAGCTTAACTACTTTATCTCTGCAAGTTTTAGTTGACTTAGATCTTTTGAGGCCCTCAGCCTCTGCTCACTACGGCCAAGCATCCTATCGATTGCCACGTGAATCGAGCCGAATCTCAATGTCGAACTTGCCTGGACACATGGGAGTTCCATAAATTCCAGTCTGCAGTAAGTTTTGAGGAATGTACACATAATCATGAAAAAAGCGGAAGTGATGCGTTCTGCAGCCATCAGTGGGCGTAGACACCTCTGCTCGTGATACTTGACAGTGCCTTACATCTGAGATTGGTCTCCGAGTGGCCGAACCGCGAACGGCTCTGAGGCAAACCAGCACTATGCAGCACACTCTCTGCGGAAATTTGCCTTAAATGAAATGTCACTGAGTTTCAGTCCAGTTCGGGTCCCTTCTTGTGTTTTTGTTTTGCTGTTTCTTTTTTAGACACAGAATGAGCTGAAACTGCCTTTTTTCCAATAAAGCACAGTTCCTATAAAAATGCTAAGGGATTCCTCAGAATATTTTGTAAAGATGAGAAAGTCAAAACGAAATAAAAAACAAAGTGTTGTATTTTATATATAATAGAACATTTCAGTATGGTAATGTCACTAATATATTTATTTACTAATATATTTATCCATTTTGGCCAGGTATGGAAATATTTTCTTTTCCCTGTACAAAACAATATGTTTATGAAAGAGTAAATACCATTGCTGATGATGTACCAGCCTGGCCTCATTCCAATTATATACAAATAAATTATTTTGAAATAAACCTGAAGGTGCATGTTTGTTTGTTTGTGAGAAGGCTGGTGAATAAATGCAGAGTCCCATTAGAAACTCTTGGCACAAAGTATGTTTATTTTTTAACTCCTAGTGCACGAGGAAGGTCAACAGAGAGACATAGTCTCTATTTTGACTCGTTCATGTCTGACGCTTCGGTCTTCAAAATTAAGGTACAATCATGCTGAATCCATATCTGGGTTTGGTTTTATTGGTTGGTGGAGGGGGCCCTACATGGGTCAGTAGTAGTATTTGGGCTGTCCGTCCTGGGTCAGTATTGTGAGGTTTCCTCTCGCGTCTTGGTCCATCTCGATAGCCTCAAACAGGGACTTGAAATTTCCTGCCCCGAATCCCTGCAGGGAACATAAGCATGAACATAAGTGATGGCCACGGCACGCTGCCATCTCATGCCTTTTCACACCTAACTGTTAAGCTAATATTATAGCAAATGAATGCAACCCAAACACTGTGATTTTCATGTGCTTTGAAAAGAGTGCATCATGTTTGGGGCAAATTTTACTGCACTGTCTGGTGACAGAGGAAAGGATAAAGCTCCCTGCAATATAAAATCCCAAATTGCCTACAGCAATTTGTCTTCAACTCAAGGTCTGAGAAATTTATGGGGCACTTTACAGCTTTTCGTAAAAAGGGGGTGGGGGGGTAACAGGCTCGGAATTTTAAAGCACCTGGTGGTGAATGTTTTATGAATAAGGTCCGTATGACCTGGTATGAGCCAAACAAGCTGCTATTACATGAGTAGCCGTGGAAGCATGTAAAGGAAACCACCTCTGTGTCCCCCCCAACTGGAGCCCCCAACTGCTCGTTCTGTATGTAGTTGTTTTGGCAGCTTGTTTTTGTAGCACATTAGGAACATGCACAACCCCCCCATGGTACTCACAGAATGATTGTGCCGCTGAATGACCTCCAGGAAGAGGGTCGGTCGATCCTGTACGGGCTTGGTGAAGATCTGTAGCAGGTATCCCTTATCATCGAAATCCACCAGGATCTTCAGCTCCTAAAGGAACACAGGTACACCTCTCCATTCAGATTTTCCCTTTCTATTCATTTTTAATGCCGGCCGTATCGTGGATCATGGAGGATAGAACGTCTAACGCGTGCAGACCTGCAGCTTGTTGAGGTCTTCCTTCACTTTGATCTTTGCTGTCTTGAGCTTCTCCCGCAAAGTGTCATAGTACGTGTCTGGAGCACACAGGAACTCTACCCCACGCGCTCTGAGATTGATGATCTGAGAGAGAGTGAAAGAAAGACATGCGAAGGTCACTCAAGAAAGCTGACATTCCTTGTGCCCATCATGGGTGTGTCTTCTGAGAGGCACCCTCCAAAACCTTGCCAGAGGAAGGCGAATTACTCACCGCTTGGATGATGTTTGGTGTGTTAAGAGCAATGTGCTGCACGCCAGGCCCACCATTGTAATCCACATACTCCTGAAATGTCAGAGGAGATTTTAGAGTGCACTCACAAACACTTTTCATAACTGACAATGGCTGAAATCAACACCAAAATTCTGCTCATGAAGAATGGTGCCAGGTGTAGGCCAGTTGTCTGTAACACCAAAACCACACCTGAATCTGGGACTTCTTCTTCCCAAGAGCTGGTTCGTTGATGGGCATCTTGATAGTCTCCTCATAATTGGTGACCACAATGGAACGCAGGGCACTATACTGCGTGTGGATCTGCTTGTCGTCTATGGACCAGAAGCGGTGGAACATCAGACATTTCTGGTACCTGGAAGAAGAATGCAGGCAGTCTGGTCTGAGCAAGGCACAAGCGCACACATTAGGGGATCTGTATGTATGTATCATCAATCTGTCTTTATCGATATTGGTTTTGGGGAATTCTGACTTCCCACTGTGTATTGTGTGTGACCCAAACACTATGGACACTTTAAGAACTTAGGACTGGAACCTCCAGAAATGGTCAGACAGCAGACTTCATAACACAGAGATCTAGGAAATCAAAAATGGTTTGACGTGCCACCTATCACCTCGAACTCATTCAGTCAGCTACACAAGACCCTCTCTCTCCCCCCCCCTACCAGTCTGATACTGGCACCATCTTGTCATCTGGCTGGTTTCCCACAATGTGATCGATGAAGCTCAAACTGGTTGGTGGTCTGTGGAGAAAAACGTCAAGTGAATGGAAACTTAAATGGGGAATGAGCCATCACTGTTTTCCAGAGTTTTCTAAACAAAACTAAGCTGGACATTTGTCGTTTTAACTTGACCTGAAGATATTGTGTTAGGCATGAAGACAGTTTCTTGATCCCCATGGGGAAATTCTCTTTTTTTCTACCCCATCTTGCTCTCTGACATATATGTTGGCTAGAGCAGGTTTGGCAGCAAAGGGCAGTCACCTGTAGCAGCACCTATGTATTTGGGGGTTAAGAGCCGGCAACCTTCTGATCACAGGCACAGGGGCTTTGGGCACTGAGCCACACACTGCCCCCATAGTTTGGTTCTGATGTATTTGGTATCATGCGGCAAATGCTATCTAGCTACCAGAAGCTAGGAAAGACTCCAGAACCAGACGTGAGGCTGCAGGACACATCTGACTTACAGCTTGGACAGCAGAGCATCTTTGTAGAGTGGCTCTTTGTATCCAGGAAGAAAAAGTCCTTTGTATGGCTCCAGGTACTCAATAAACGTGTGGGTTGTGTCTCCATACTACATCGAAATAAAAATATAAAAATGTCTTTAGTTCACACGAGTGGGTTATGCCACTTATGCACTTATAGGGCCTGAATACATTAAGCTTTGAGAAATATTTAGTCTTGGTTGGTGATTAATCAAAATGGGACTGATTTCCACAGATTAGGAAGCCTTATCTAATTCATGTCTAATGCATGTTTGGGCTGTTGGGCTTTTCAGTTTCTAAAGCAAATTACTGTCAACCCACAATATAGATTATTGGATGCTTAATCATCTGTCATGGTACTGGGATTGCAAAAGGTTCTCTGTGTGTCCGGCCTGTGATGAGGGAATTTCAGACCATGCGGGCACATCAACTCACTGTTTGCACAACGGCGAACTTCACTTTGCCGAATTGGTCTTCCTCTACCCAGGGCTTCTTGACAATCACAGCGCCGCGTTCTTTAGCTGTCTGAAAACAGATATTTACCAAAGTGCCACAAACATGGATGCTTTCGCTGCCCATTGAATTTCAGGCATACTGTCTAATAAGGGATGAGTGCCCCCTTGTGGTTGGAAAAGTTCAAGGCTTCATTCATTGTGGGACTTGTCACTAGTCAATGACTTAAAATCACCTATCATGGGTAGGTTATGGGGAGTTAGGCACGTCCAGCTCCTCACACTCCGCAAAGACCTGGCAGCCACTAGAACCCTTGTACGTGTCCAGCTGTTTCACTGTGTTGAATTTGGACGCTCTGTTTGCACCGTGGGCAAACAGAGCGGTCCCTCACATGTGTGAGCCACCTCCAGGCAGAGGCTGGCCTCCCTATCGGTGGGTTAAACGATAACTTCTTCTGGAGTGGTGGAACCAGGGCAGAGTTTGCTCAAGCTGCTTGCCTAGCCTCAGACAACCTCATTGTTAAATGGCCACAGCCTGCAAGATAAAGGTCACAGAGCTCGCCTTTCTATGGCACCTATAGGATGTGGACGTGTACCTGAAAAATCCTGAAATCTCAGTGCCAACTCAACTCAATGAACTCAATAAAGAGTGTACAATATAACTTCCTCTGCTGCCCCCTGGAGGATGGGCTCCCTCTTTGGATCTGGCTCCTCCCAAGGTTTCTTCCTTCTAGGGAGTTTTTCCTTGCCATTGTCTCCTCTGGCTTGCTTACTAGGGGCTTTGGGCCAATGTAATGTTGTGAAAATGTGCTATACAAATAAAGCTGAATTGAAATGCATCTCGCTAGTAAATGGCAAAGGAAGCCGTTTTTGAATCTCCGCTGTGACGTGCTCCTCGGTGATGCTCAGCTGGGTACCTGCACTAAGAAGTTGCAATCCTCCACCTGGAAGGCGATGTCCTTCACCCCATCTCCATGCTTCATTAGATGCTCCCCCATTTCTGGGGAAAATGAAGAGCGGACAATATAAGTATACAGAATGAGCTGTCTGATCTCAAAGAAAGCATTCACTGCAATGCTGCATAGAACTAAAAGGGCGCAGAACCTTCCATTCCGGGGTTCAGGGCTGACTCAAAGACAAACAGTATCTGAAAAGGGAATGAGAAACATGCTGTCAAACAAAGGCCATTCGCTGCTTATGGAGGCCACTGCAATGTGGAGAAATGCTGTGCCTACAGGGGAACTTGCACGATGACAGGGAGTGGTATGTGGTAGGTTTGTCCTTGATGTTATTACCACCAAATATAACATTAAAGAGTTGCATCATGGTATTTGCCAGGGAAAATGTCTACAGTTTCACCGTCTAAAAACTCTAGACATTCTCCGCACGCATTATTGTGACGGGAACGGCGGGGTATGGGTTCACAACCTTGTCCTGCTTGATGACATGGGATGCAGTCTCCCGGCTGCCTGTCTCCAGGCCCTTGTAGGCCAGGGGCTCGAAGCCCATTTTGTCACAGTAAAACATGGATGCCTACAGAGAGACCGTGGAATTCAGAAGAGAATAATCAGTGGTCCATCTCAGGTCCACAAGTACACTGGCGCTGACTTTCCACTAGGGGGCACTATGCTATCATGTTAGACCAGGCGTTTTTGGTAAAGTTGGAAAATTTCATAGTAATAATTTAACGTTCTCAACAAGATTGATTTAATATGTCTTAACATTAATACTCTTTAACATATTATTGTTATATATCATTATTACTCTTTAATAATATATTAGAGAGCGTGTCTTAATTCCCGTAATGTAATTTCCACGAACAAAAGGGGAATGACCTTGGATGTAATCCAAAGAGCCTTTTGCCCCTCACAGAAAAATCTGGAATTTATTGCTGAGTCTTACCCCCCAGATCAGTTTTTTGGGTTTTGACTATTAAAAATAATATCTAATTTCAATTATTTTATATTGCAACATTTTTTTATATTGTTTGTTTAATTAAATGTATATGACTTCCATTTAAGAAAATATTAGGAGCATCCACTAATTAGGGGAGAACTTTTAGCAGTTAGTGAAATCAGTATAATGCATATAAAACTTACCTGTTTGGCATTTCCAACCCAGAATGTCACGTGATGGAATTTAATAAATCGCCCCCTTTCTGGCTGAAAGGAAATATTTGAAAATCCTGTGGTGAATGAACAACTACATACTGGCAAACTAATATTTGACATTCTGCTCAACAGTCTCTGACTGGTGCCTACTGATCGCAAACTGACAAGTTATAGACACTGTGCATGAGGTAAGCTGACTGTATTTTGGATGGTAGGAATGCCAAGAGAAATGCTGGCCCCACTTTACAAAGTCTTTGTAGTTCCACTTAAATGCCAATGACAGCTAAGAAATGCTCTCCCGATTTGAACAATGCAGTTCAATCTACAGGGACAAGTAAGGTTTGACAGACACTTGTGAATTTGCCAAAGGGACGTGTCCTATTGACAGCCATGTGTTGTTGAATAAGTATATAATGACTGGTCTACCTTTTCTCCTTTGTCAGTGTAGGAAGTCTGGAAGGAGAAAGACAGTGTGGTCACAGTCCTGTATTATACCGAAGAGCCAGAATAGGATTCAATGACATCTGTATGTTACAGCATCATTAATGTCGTATAATCTGTCATTCAAATTTTAAATTTAATACTACAGTTCATAATTTCCTAATGTGTAATTGTGCATGTTATAGGTACATGTTAGTTTTGAAGTATTTTGCAATTCAAATGTCAATGGCAATTTTGTTAAAAGATAAAGTTCTTTCCCTCCAAACATGAATGTATACTGTAAGCAGAGAGATCCCCAGCACTCACCATCTTGGGTTCCACAGTGGGCACTGGTGACCAGAGAGACCAACTACTGAGAGAGACTGGCCCACTGGAGCCGCAGATAAGTAGAGCCAGACGGCACAGGTGATTGGTCTCTGAGATGACACCCACTTTACAGCCATTCGTGCACAGGTCGGAGATGCAGTAACAGTATCCCCCCTATGGACCATGTTTACTGTCACTTATCGATCTTCCACTCTGTCTCTGAGGACCAGGGACTAACCCATGCTGGTGCCACCATGGCGTGTCACAGTGGAGATGCCAGAGAAGCCAGCAATCCAACCATACTCTGGTTAAGTGTGCTGTGAAAATGGAACGGCAGGTGTAGGCTTATCCTGCTGTATCCTGTGTAACAGTTAAAGAAGAAATTCAAAACAGTAAGGCAAAGTTGTAATGTATAACTTAATGTGGACCTGAAAAGTACTCAATATGTGAAGTATTTCTGAGGACTCTGTAGACCAGTCCAGGCATGAATTGCATTTCAACTCCAGGGGGGGCTGTTGTGTCGTATTTATTTATTTATTTCCACTACAACACTCAAGCAGCGCATGTGACAGAGGCATGACTCACGGGATGCATGTGGCCTTGCGACATGTAGCTGGAAAAGGGGGTTGCAATGTTCAAAACTGTCAACTGTTGTAACTTTTTTTTGTGTAGCTAGCAAACTGCCAGCCATCACTGCGCAGTCACTGGAGACTCGTTGATTGCCACCTCGTGAGTCTCCCCTGATTCCCACAGTCACGTCCCTCACGCTACGTGTCTAATTTGCACAATTACTATGGATGACAAAACACATATTTTTTCTTTACATCTGTGCTCCCAGTGCTACTGGGGTTAAAGGCCTTGTCCATGAAGCCCTCTGGTAAAATCACTCCGCTGATAGTAACCTTTGAACCAACGACCTTCCACTCACAAGAAAAAATATATCCTCCCTCTGATATAAAACTATAAGTCAATCTAGGCAAGATTGTACAAGATTGCATTAAGAGTATTAAGGTTTGAAATCTATTATTCCAAAAGTATAGTTTTATTCAAACTTTGGAGGAAGTGCACATCTTATTATCTAACAATTAACAAAACGACTAATTTTTAACAACACAAATGCCTTATAATCACATAATCTGAAGTAATGCAAATGGAGCATTCACTGAATAATTAAATCAGCTCCTTTTGGTTGGATGTTACGCCATGCCTGGCTGAAGGTCACTAAGCCAGGTGAGATATGGAGCAGCGGGCCCAGCCTTCTCTGGAGGTCACTAAGCCAGGTGAGGCATGGAGCAGCGGGCCCAGCCTTCTCACATCCTTCTGGGAGAGGTCAAGACAAGTATGACCAACGACTGGTGTGATGAAGCATGTGAGGTCAGCTCAAAAGATTAGTGCAAAGACCCGGAACCAAAACAGCCCCAAGTGCTTATCCACAGTCAGGAAAGATGGGGATGGGGGTAAGAAGCAGCCATGTGACATTTTCTGGATATTCAATTAGTTCAGAGTGTTTATCAGATATACACATATGTCCGATAGTCACAAACATGACTGTGACTCTAGTACGTTTCCTATTTTATTTTTAGGCAAACACATGACCTCCCTTCATATTTATAAGTCAAACGGAATGTGAAAGCGCATACCTCTTTCTGAAAGAAAATGCAGCATCAGGAATCCATAAGAATACATAATGTGTAATTAGATCTGTTGTTACAGATTCTCTCCAACGCATTACTGCCTATTTCGAAGAGCAATATTGGTATGGAGTACCATTCATGGGGCGACGCTGTGGTTAGCACTGTTGCCTCACACCTCTGGGACCAGGGTTCGAGTCGCGCCATGGCTCCATGTGGGTGGAGTTGGCATGTTCTCCCTGTGTTGTCATGGGGTTTCATTCAGGTACTCTTGTTTCACCACACAGCCCTAAAACATGCTGAGGTTAATTGGAGTTACCAAATTCCCCATAGGTGTGAGTGTGCCCTGTGATGGGTTGGTGCCCTATCCTGGGTTGTGCCCTGTCTTGTGCCAATAGACTCTGGACCACCCTAAATGGGATAAGTGGTTACAGAAAATAGATGAATGGAGTACAGTTTATGTTTTTTACATTGCAAGATTTTATCCGACGCGACGTACAACAGAGAATGCGGGGTCAGACACTCCCTGGAGTTTGGCAATTAACGTAAGTGCAACAGGATGCTTTGAGCTCAGGGAGCTGAAAGTTGGAATGGCCAGTAGACTTTATTTTTGTGGTGGTTTGGTAGGCTTCTTGGAGAAATAATCATAAAGTCATCTATGAGCCACTGTAAGATAATTATGATAATCACATGTTTTTATTTGACGAAAACTACAGACATAGACAGGCTGGCCTATCCAGGTATTCTGACACTGCATTACCACGGGGGGTAACGCTACTGATCTTCCAACGCTACTGGGGTTAAAGGTATTGCTCAAACCAGTCTGCCGACCCTAGCATTTCAACCAGCGACTTTCCAATCACAAGCACAGTATTCAATCCCGCTAAACCACACAGCACCCCATATCTGTAGTTCACAAAGAATTGTATTTCATTTTTAGACAAATTCATTAAGGATTACTTAAGTCTAACATTTACAAAAACGCAGTTTAAATTTTCATTTTAAATGTGCTATAAGTCTTACGTGCAAAGTGATATAGTATTACAGAACGTTAGGGGTTCTGAGCGAGGTTGCTTAATTAGAAAATATAAACTACAGTATATATGGCTATTTCCAAACCACGCCTTTTTAGTATCCCTGACGATCGCGCTTATTTATTGCATGTGAAAAATGGAAACGATTAAGCTTATTAAATTTACCCCATATCGACATATTTTATCGAGAGCACCAGTCAGTGAAACTTTTACACAAAATAAACCAGTCTGCAGTCATCAAAAGGCTGGGATTCCCTGTCTTATTGTCATCTTTCATAATATACATAGCTGTACATATACATGGCTTGTAGAGGATTAAAATAAGTTTATTTAGTTGCAGAAATGCATCTGAAACATGTGGACATAATGGCAGGCGCCACGTGACCACGGCAAGGCACAGCCAGCGAGGGGCGCAGTTTCTCGAGCGAGCTCTCGATTATACACATTTTTAAGTGCTGCCCCTTTAAAATCACGCCGTCACACACCGCGGCATGTGATTAGCGCTGTGCCGCGCTGTGATTTCCTATTGGCTCTCGCCCCTCGCCTTTATAGTTGGCCATGTGTGCTCCGCTGGTGCCGTTTGATTGGCGCTACAGTGGGCGTGTTCACGCCGTTCTCAACGCGCAGGGTCCCCCCTTGTTCTGAATTGTCATTGGCTGCGTTGAGCCAGTCAACGACGTCACCCGGCCTCATGCATCGCGCTTATTGGTAGCGCAGGTCGGTTGGGATTGGCTATTGCATAGGTCATCGCTATTGAATGCGGAAGTGGTGTAGTCTACTGAGTCACCGCTCTATCAGCTGATTGTTTCTCAGTGAGTAACTCGATTGTAATTGCTTTAAAATCGTTTTTGTTGTTTTCTGTGAGCTGTCTTACGGAGTTTTGTACGTTACGGGCAAATCCTTAAGTTACAAATATGCTTTCCCCAAACCTCTGTTTATTATCTGCATATGTCGTGGTGCATGTGTCTCTTCCCGTGCATCGTTGGGAAAGCTAGCTCGTTGGCAACTAGATAGCCGCCCGTTTTAAACACTCATTTAATTACCTAACAGTCCCATTGAAACGAATAGCCACTGTGACCATAGCCAGTCATTTAGCGGTCTTTTTCTTGACCCCTTTAACTTTAATAAACGACATGCTTCATTTAAATATTGTCTGTATATAATAGTTTTATAACCGATTATGCTCACTGTATTTTGGGGGCCGTAGGCAGCAATGGCTGTGAGCAACGGGCTTCTTTTAACGGAAACTGCTAACAGCATTTGGCTTACAGCACTCCCAAACCGGAGCGCGAACGCAGATCGAGCCAAAGGGCCGCGATTCAATATGGTCATCTACAACTTTCTGCATCCTGGGCGTTTTGTATATTTAATTAAATCCACGCATTTTCCCTAACGTCGATACATGGTTTGTACGTACAGAACTACCATAAAACCTCGTATAGAATGGGCGCTAGCATTTCTCACTATCACATTTGCACGAGCGCCCGAGTGGGCGGGACCCCCTTTTATGGCGCTCGCGCTCGGCTCGTGGCCACCTCGCGCGCACGTGAGCGCGCTTGCTGTGGAAATGTTTCTCGTTTCTTGTTTTCCGTATTCATTTGTGCCTTTAAATCTTGCAATTAGTGTCTTTTTCACCGATTCTGTGATATAGGGTGCTCTGCAAAAACGCATATTGGAGATCGTGAAGGCCTGATCAGCACTTGATAGAAATGGCGGGGGGGCGTCGTCTATGTATTTTCAGAACTTTTTAACGTACTTGTGTACGTTCTGTCTAGACACCTCAAGGAAAACTCACCCCCCTGCAAGATCTTGGCGCAGTATTTACTTTATTTACGTTTCGTACAGTTGCAGGGATATCTGATTTTAGTTCTGCAAATGTTTCACTTTGCATAAACAAATAACAAATAAATTAAACGGGTAGTTCTTTGATGTGCACCCATTGTTTAAACTGACGTAATATGTTTCGGTGTTTGATTTACATGTATTTAGGAACTGCCAAAGCAAACATTTACAAGGGTCCAACTCTGCCGGGTGTATCGTGAGGATCACGTAGCTGATTTCTGCAGTGCCCGCAGAGGCGTCTCTGTGTTACTGCTAGTATATCACGATGAGCTCATGGGAACGAAGGCTTGGGCACGGGCTCCCTCGGGGTCTGTCGCTCCTGACTGGCTTACAGGTCCGGCCTCTATAAATACCCGCTGCTGAGCGCGCGGAGGCCTCGCGGGGAGGCCTCGCGCCCTACGTGGCGGCAAAGGCCCCCTTATCGCGGTACCCAGCCGAGCCTAACAAGCGGTACCCAGCCGAGCCTAGCCCGCTTATCGCGGTACCCAGCCGAGCCTAACCCCCTTATCGCGGTACCCAGCCGAGCCTAACCCGCTTGTCGCGGTACCCAGCCGAGCCTAACCCGCTTGTCGCCGGTGAGTCGGCGATGCATAAATGCGGGTTCTGCTCGGTTTGATTAATCCGGAGCCAGGCCTTCCGCAGAAAGGCCTGGCTCCCCAGGCCTGTTAGTGTAACATAAGGGCCTCCTCGGTTCTTATTTCCCATAAATGGGAGTTGTGGTGTTGCCTTTTGCATTCGCAGTGAATGAAGACAATTTAAATTATAGGCAGATGATTTCATGATTTCATGATTTTTTTTTTTGTTCTTGTTTTTTTGCTACACCACCGCACCCGGCAGTGAGTTGTATGGTACCGACGTGCTGTTTAGATGCCGCTTGGTGCGGCACGATGTCCTCCGTTAAATATTATGGTTCGTGATGATGGGTTTGGGAGTGCAGCAGTGATTGTGTGATGCGGTTTCGGTCTTCTGCTTTAGCGAGTGCCTGGATAACAGTTAAACTTTATATGCCTACGGTGTTATTTTTATTATGTTTTTAATTGTAATTCTGTATATGTGTATATTTTTCCCTGTAGAATTTAGGTAGGTTAATCTTCCAGTACCCAGTAAACATCTTGGTTATTACACTGTATTTTGATTAGTCCTTTTAAAGTAATTTTGGTAAAATGCAAAGCAAAAAACATGATACCAAGTAGTCATGATGTAGACTAATCGATTATTACTTTGTTGTAGGGCAGCCTCTTCTGCCCCTCCCACCTCCCTGTTCAGTGATGTGATATAAATTATCTGGATTTTTGCCCTTTTCAGAATTACTACGAGATTATATTGTATAAGAGTGTATGTGCTGGACTGGCTTCCCACCCAGGTCTTCCCTCTTGTGTAGGGCTGCAGCTATCGATTTATTTTAGTAATTGACTATCGATTATTCCAATGATTAATCGAGTATTCGGATGATAAATACTCTTCTTATTAAAGTGCAAAACTGAGTGTTCAAAAGAGAAAAAAGACAGGTCTCTTGAAATGAACAACTCGTTGGTTTCCTTTTTAGAAACAGTTTTGTTTTAACTGCATACCAAAATGATGTTTAAAATAATTCAAACAACATGTGGGAGATTAAATAATATGGAAAAAACACTTTTTGCTCAAGTGCTGTTTGCAAATGCAGCACTTAAAGTCCACGTAATAATACAGACGCTTTTCCGCAACGTGTTATTTTTCGGCATATAAGTTACCACAAAATAGCTTAAATTATTTTGCCATAATACAGAGAATGTCAAATCACAATCACAGAGAGTCAGAAGCTCCCGATTGGCCTTGATGGTCCTCTTTTATTCTGGCTCAGAATGAAAAACAGGGAAACAGGAATGAGGCGATGCACTGGTTTTTAAATTTTGGCACAGAGTACGCATTAACATGAAAAACTTAAATTGACTTAATTTTCATTCACTTACTCAGTCTACCTTAAATCTGACAAGTTATCTGGCTAAACAAGAAATCCTTCCTTGTGATTCTGGCCCCGGTTGTATTTTCCTGGTTCTGATTGACAGAACAATAGCTCAATAAATCCCTCCTTCTGAGTTCTGGGTAAACTGCACCATGTTTGTAGTCCCCAAGTGGCTTCCCTGAGAGCAAAATTTCAGCTTGGGCAGTTGCAAAATCAGACTTCTCCAACAAAAACGATTATATCTTACGAATAGAATATCACAGAGGAGACTCCGCAGATTCCAGTGATACCAAATTGGGTTGCGTCCTAAATATTCCCTGGTGATCACTCCAGTCCAACAGATGGCTCTCTAGGTATGACTGTTTCAGAACCAAAAACCAAAGCTGAGATCATATATTACAAGTTAGTAGTTAAGTTATCCATTGCTTCCGCCAAATTTTTTCTTTGTTGTTTTACTGGTTTAGCGTTATCATATTAAACTTTAACTCATTGTTGGTTATCGAAGCAAACTTTTAATTAGCTGTGCCTGCCACTGTTTAAATGCCACAGCCTACCTGAGCATTGTTGCTGGCCATATCCATCCCTTTATGACCACAGTGTACCCAGTTTGTAATGGCTACTTCCACCTGGATGATGCAGCATGTCACAAAACCAATATCATCGCAGACTGGTTTCTTGAACATATGAATGAGTTCACTATATTCAGATGGCCTCCACAGTCACCAGATTTGCATCATGAAGGTGCAGTTGATAATTCTGCTGTCACTGCATGATGGAATTATGTTGGCATGGACCAAAATCTCCGAGCTTCAAGTCGGTGAGTTAGGAAAGGGATCTTATAGTAAGATCTTGTAGCAAAGAGCTACGTTAACATCATATTCTAGAATCTGAACTTACAGGTCCTTGTGCTATGCTGTGTTTTAAGTAGTTGGATAAACATAATGCGCTGCACAGTAAGTTTTTCTTAACATTTTTTTTTTTTTTTTTTTGTGGTCATTGACCAGATGAACGGAGGAAAACGGAAGAAACTTCTGTAACCTTTATGGGGGCTTATCTTATTTTTTTGTTTGTTTTTTATAGTGGAGAGTAATGGTGACGAGTATGATCATAGCAGAAATACGTTATACAGTTTTGCTTTCTTGTCAATGCAGCACCCACTCAAAATCCATATAATGAATCATATTCATACTAGAGATCGTCCAATATTGGTTTTTCAGGGGCAATATCGATACCGATTATTGCTAGTTTGATAAGCGATATTTGGAGCCGATATGCATTCGCTTTCATGTGCTTTCTTTGCATCCATCTGTAATGAGACTGTCCGTTAGTAGAGTAAGGCCGTTCTTTTTAAAGTAAATGTTACTTTTTAAGTTAATGGCAAGTGATTCATTATACAATACAAAAAAATTATATACTTTTTACAGATACTGTTTTCATAACCCAGTTGCGGCAAGAATAAGGCATTAAAAATAAAAAACCTAATAAAACGTATAGCTGGACAAATCAAATTAATAGAGGCTTTAATACCATTAATAATAGAGCAGGGCGGTATGACCAAAATTCTATATCACGGTATTTTTCAAAATTATGACGGTTTCACGGTATTCAACTGTATTTTTT
>JAODKM010000099.1:29283228-29311308 GCA_026780845.1 Petrocephalus sullivani | reverse complement strand
CGCACATCCACTGACACTGCGGAGATGCCGGCGGGAAGCCAGCGGCCTGGTGGCGGGATAGCGCACATCCACTGACACTGCGGAGATGCCGGCGGGAAGCCAGCGGCCTGGTGGCGGGATAGCGCACATCCACTGACATGGCGGAGATGCCGACAGGAAGCCAGCGGCCTGATGGCGGGATAGCGCACATCCACTGACACGGCGGAGATCCTGGCGGGAAGCCAGCGGCCTGGTGGCGGGATAGCGCACATCCACTGACACGGCGGAGATGCCGGCGGGAAGCCAGCGGCCTGGTGGCGGGATAGCGCACATCCACTGACACGGCGGAGATGCCGGCGGGAAGCCAGCGGCCTGGTGGCGGGATAGCGCACATCCACTGACATGGCGGAGATGCCGGCGGGAAGCCAGCGGAACTCGGGCCTCTAACCATGATAATTAGACAGCGGATGTGGGCAAGAAGACTAAGCTGCACCTTCTCCATTGTGTGACGTGGGGGGTCAGAATGCATACACACTCTCTCACATACACACACGCTTGTATTCATATCTTTGTGGGGACTTTCCATTAATTTCCATGGGACAATGGCATTTGCCATTTATTTGCCATGAATTAAGTTCATGATTTTTAACGAAATGTGTAATCACGCCCCAGTTAGTGAAAGTGTGTTTTCTACCCCTAGACCCCAGAGGGTTAACCCCTACCCAGCCCAAACCTTAACCATAAGCAACTAAGCAAAATACAAGAATTTTGCCATTTTTTGTTTTTCGATTGGATTCAGATATTTTCATAAAATTCAACTTCTGCCGCGAGTACATAAAAGGTGGTCTCCGCAATGTCAAAATAACAGGTTTTTATCAAAGTGTGGAGACATTTGGGCCCTACAATGTAATATATACATGATACACACACGCACACACACACACGCAGGCTGTCAGTATGACAAATGACCACCGGATACAGTTCACTGGCACACGCAGGCTAATGGCGCACAAAATGTTAGGAAAATGTCACCCAGTGAAGCAAATCTCGGCCACTATAAAGCTTGTCACCAGTGTCTGTAATGTCACCCGCCTCACTTAAAAATCATTGGGTCGACAAAACCAGGCGAGACAATACCCTCTTTTCCATAATTATCAGCACAAAGGAGGTCTGTTACACATAAAATAATTGTCATAAATTATATATTCATACGAGGCAGTGAGAAAGTTTTGAACCAACAATATTTCTGTGTAATTTTGATCTAAAGCATCATCTGACCTTTATTAAAATTCTCTGATTAAGCACTTCTGATGTGAAAGTTCCTTAGATCTGAAGTTCAATGTCTGCAGAAGAAAATATGTAAACCTTGAAAGCATTCAGCTTTAGTTTTTGGGGTCCCCACATGAGTCTGGTCTTCATGAGGCAGGTTGGTAGAAATGAATCGCGTTAACGCCTTTCAGCAGAGATCTGCTGATCTGACAAGAAAAGGAGCTGATGCATGACAAACCCAAATCTGAAGACACAAATCACTTCAGGAACGAGGTGTACAGTGCTCCAGGAGGCCATGGTGAACCTCACCTCAGGGTAAAGTATACATATCATGGGACTCTCAGGGGCTGGTTGACGTTGTGGGCTCATGAATCTACCACAAGGAAAAGACCAGCAGAGCTAGTGGGAGGACAGTGAGGACACACTCAAGCTGAAGAACGGCTATATTCCACAAAATCCAGAGGTTCACACATTTTCTCCTACAAATACGTTGACTGTTGAATATATGGGCTCTATTTTGATGATTAATGTAAAGCATGAAGCACAAGGCGTGATTAAAATTTATGGGCGTGTCTAAATCCATTTAGCAATTTTGTCAGCAGAAAAAACAAGACTTGGCGCTAGTGCAAGGCACAAAAAGGTTGTCCTAATGCCCTTAATCATTCAGAGGTGTGTTTTGGGCATAACATGCAATAAACCAATCAGAATGGCCCGTCACCTCACCCTTAAAAGGCAGGCGTGCGTGAGCTATGGCGGATTGCTATTGTAATGGCATGTTTGCCTGGCAAACCAGATCGGTTTTCAACCGAGGAAACAGACCTGCTCATGCTCATTATTTATAGGAGCACCGCTGTTCCATGCAATTCTGATAATGAACTTTATTAAATGATACAGTTTACCAGTTGTACTAAAATATAAATATATGTAAATAAAATAAAGTAAATAAAACACCATCAGTGCACTTCGAGCGTGTATCTGTGTTCGTAACACCTACACATTTCTAACACGCTGCTTAAATATCGTTCAATCATATGCCACTGACTTTAAAACGTGTTTTTTTTAGATGGCCAAAAGTGCAATGTCATTTTTGTTGCCTTAAAACCGCAATGTGCCAACAATGCGCACAGCCACTCCTACCAGCGGGAAACGCGCGCGTTTGTTATTCTGAAAACGTGGCATTAAAATGAGCAATGCGCGGGTATGAAACTAGCAAAAGCACTTTAGGTCTCGCTTCCTGCCAGTGCAAAATAGGGCCCTACGTTTGTTACGAAAAGGGGGAACAGGGAACGGGAAGGGAAATATCATACTTTTAAATATGATATGCTATTGATTATAAAAACATGGTCATGAAATTTTTGGTATAGATTGCAATCAATTTTAGGCCCAAATAATGCAGAAATTTAGGAACTCCAAGATACCATGAATACAGAGAAACAGACCGACATCTGTGAAGATATTCAAAATCACTTTTAAATGCAAATAAGTCTTGCCAAGCGATGACACATTGAAACATACAGGCACGCTGATAATACAGTCTGATTAGTATGCATGCATTTAACGGGGATCAATTAAAGATGCTGTTGAGTCATTTGTCTGTAAGGAGGGAGCAACATTTAAGAGTCCGTCACATTACACCAGCCTAAGAGCCTCATTAAATAGCAAATTTATAAGAAATAAAACAAAAAAATCAACATCTTATTACACTCAGGACCTCATATCTAAACAGGCTCTTCTTGCAAGTTTAATAAAATCACTTAAACTTATTCAGTTCCCTTGAGCTAAAGAAAATGCTATGTATTCAAACTTGGCTCCACACTCCGTTGTGGCAGAAAACTAAATGCTGACCAAAAAAAACAACAACCAACAAACAAACAGCACACCTAAACCCTAAGACTGACACACAGCCAACTCACAAAGCTGCTTCGCCTCAACTGCAGCTAGTTACGCTTGCTATCCCTTAATGGGACCTTCCACCTGCAGCGGGGAACTTGAAAATGAAAACTTGAGCATTCGACTTAAAAACGGACACAAGTAACATCCTGAGGGTCTCTGCAGGAGACGCGGTGGACGGAAACAAAAAGGACGCTCACCCACCTTTGGCTTAGATGATGGGTCTCCCGCATTGCTGGCCACATCCACATTTTAAAAATACATTTGGACATATCTCGCTGTGCTCTTTCTGTACATTGACTGGTATTCAGTATTACCTAAGGATCATCAAAACCGACAGCATTTTTATATATATATATATATATATATATATATACACACAATGAATGAAAAGCTGTGAGACAAGGTGCTTATCCATTTACAGCCGTGTTCCGGTGCGGTGCCTTACCTTGTCCGGCCTTGAGCAGAACAAATCATTGGAAATCGTATAGCATCTAGCAATTTGTGTGCGGAAAAAAAATGCAATATATTGAAAAGCATAGCGAATGTGCTATGAGTCATTCTTACCTGATAACTAGATGCAAAAATGATTTTAAACACACAGCCACCCCAGACCAAATATCGGCTGTTTCGAGAGGAGAGCCACTCGCAGCCTTTGCAGGATTTAATGATGCAGCTTTATTGCAGATGAATATGGAAGAGGTGAATCGTAGAGCCTCACCTTAGCTAGCTGGGCAGCGTTTCTCTCTTCGATTTTCATAACAGTTGATATCACTCAAGCATTAGATGCTTCCCCGCCAAAGTAAAAGCAGAATAGGCACAGGCAGAAATTACCTAAGTGATTAAATATTACTCGAGTGTCATTCAGGTTTTTTAGGGACCGTTCCAAAACACCCCCTCCTCCCAGAAATTCAGCCGGCATTTTTGTAATGGTCTCTCACCCCCGACCCACCAATATGGAAGTAGCCATGTCTCCCCGCGGCCCCCCACTGTGTGACATTCTTTTACAGCTATTTCAATGCCCCCCCCGCCCCGTCATCCCATCCACCAGGAAGATGAATGAAGCGGTAGAGCTCAGACCCCCCCGTACCCACCTGCGGCGCGAAGCCGGCCCAGAGCGGGACCGAAGCCGACACCCATCTCTGGGGCGTTCGTCACGGCGGGCTTTTCGCGAAATTGAAATGAAAACGCCGTTACCGGCCCCTCGGCTGCCCGACGAACACAACCCCCTGCGCCGCAGCACTTATGAGGCCATGCGTCAAGCAGGATGAGAGAACAGGGCAACAGAAAGCACCACCTACCTTTGCCATCGAGGGGTGCAATATTCAATGCACAGATAGCATGTGTGGGGCCTTTATACAGGCATACACATAAATGTATACAGCAAAACACAAGAGGCCCACGCATAAAACATATAACAGCATATTTAGGTATATTTATAAAACTCTGAGTACCTTTACTTTTACCTATGAAATTGATGGAATGGTTCCATAAAGGAAGCGTTTTCCATGGGGGGGGAGAAAAATCAAAGAAGGAGAGAGAGACGACAATAAGAATCATGGTCATGACAAAAGGCAGGAAACATAACAGAAAGGCATGATGGGTAATAGAGGTCACAGGCGAGGGGAGCGCCAGGAGGCATCAAGCGAGCAGGCTGGCCTGGGGTCGAGGAGGGCAACCGCGCAGCTGCAGGCTAGGGGATGACATGCTCTGCCTGGAATGGGGTGGGGACCAAACGGCACAGCAATGCATAGGGGGGACTGGGCGGCTCTCACTGGAGCTTCTCTGAGATCTCCAGCATTCTGACAGGCAAAAACTGGAAGCGAGATCTTTTGTTTTTTTTTTTTACTCCTCCCAAAAGTATATCATGCACTAATCATCTAGGATCCAAATTAACCATCACACAGAAAACGCTCGACTGACCGAATCGAGGGGCGATTTTGTTTGTTCACGAGCACATCTGCCAGGGGAGGAACAGATCGCTAAGGATGATGTGCCTGAAAGGTGCACCTGGAGAGCGGGATGGCGCTTATGTGCCACAAGACAAACAACCAAAGAAAATGGAAGGGGGTAGGGGGTGTGGGGCAGGAACATCAGCACAGGACTGGGAACAGCAGAAGGAGACGTGTGGTCAGAAGGTACTAAAAGCGATGGCTGCCACTGCACTGCCGGTCACAGGGAGGGCTCTCCTCAAGCACAGGGTAGCAGGGCAAAGGCAGGAGGGGGGGGGGGGTACAGAGGAGGCAGAAAGTGGAAAAGGAACAGAACCCATACCTTGGTCGCCCATCATCAGGTGCGCAAGACCTTAAAGGAAGACAAGAGCACAGTCAGCAGAGAACAAGGGATTATGGGAAGGTTCCATCAGAGTGAGAGACAGGCATCCCTTTCAGTGTGGATGCTTGTCAGGTGGGGGGTGGGGGGAGGGGGGTGGTGGGAAAGTTCAAGGAAAAGAGAGAAAGGAGGAGCACAGACAGATAGGGGGGTGGGCAGAGAAAAGCATTCGGCCAACCATCTGGTTGCAATGCTTCATCTATAAGACTTACGTTAAGAGATCAATTAGCACGGAAACTTATTTGGGATTATCCGGAAAGGAAGGTGGACCTGTAAGGCCGGCCCACCCCCAAAGGCACTTCCTGTCCCGCCCACCTGCCTGATCCCTCAAGGCCCGACACCAAGGTCAGCTCTCAGAGAATGGACAGTAAAATGTGCATTTGTTTGTTTGCTTATCTTTCTCCACATCTTACATGTGTGTGTGCATCTTTTAAGGGAATAAAACACCAAACTGAATGACCTTCAACGATCACAATACAGCAATAACTTTAGCCAGAAAACACCCCCCGCCCCACCTGCAAACTTAGATGGCATTCCAATCGGTCCCACAAAATGACATAACAGTGCTTCGACTCGCAGCCAGGAGATGGCACTTCAAAGCTTGATGTTAATGCTTTCTGTTACAGCAAGCATCACCCCCCCCCCACCCCCCCAGCCCCCCAGAGCTTTCACTACGAGCGCGTACGACAAACAAAACCTCCACAATCTATAAAACGAAAAGGAATGGAGAGAGAACGTTTATCCCCCCCCCCCGCAAAAAAACTGGGTACTTAAAACGCAGGAAACACTACATTTCTGTGCAGGCAGGGGAGCAGAGGCGCAGTTTGTTAGCAGTACTTACCAACTTCAAGGGCGCACATGTGGCAGTTGCGAGTGACATAATTATCCTGTCTAGAAAGCTACCCTGCACGAGCTTTCATTTACATACATTAATGTCCCAGACACCTCGACAGGCTGCGTGTCGGGTATGCCCTCCCCTCCCCTCCCCTCCCAGAAAAGTCTGCTGTCAGCTACCTACCCCTCCAATGCCAAAATGGGTGGATATCAAGACATTGCTCTCAAAAACTCTGGATCTTATACCACTGCAAACCAGAATGGCAAGAAGAACAATAACAACTACAGGAAGCGTACTTACCGTTGCATTGTGGGGCGGGGGGGGGGGGCAAATCAGCTAAACACTAACAGATCAGAGGATCAGAGGAACAGATCAGAAAGGCGCCACTTAATCTAGGGCTGCTGCAGAATGTACAGGTGTCGAGATGGGAAGTGGGGTGGGGGAAGAGAGCCAGAGGAGGGTCAAGCGAGCAGGACGGAGAAGGGTACCCACCTCCCACATAGCTGTCCTCTGGGAGCACGGCCCGGCAGGAAGAGAGAGAGGAAGACATTCATTAAGCTGCATGCAGACCGAGTGTGGCCGTTGCATGTCGGTGGCATGCAAGGCGTCAAACATGACATGCAAGTGTCCCCCTGCCCCCCCCCCCCCCCGCGCAGGTGGGAGGGGTTAAAAATGAGAAAATAAATTAAAAAACCTGGCAATGACAAGCACTCGCAGTTTCAAAGACTAAGTTCATCTCAAGTTAGCTATTTTAAGTCCGTTAGATTCGACTTCAGTCTAAATGATGACTGGATGCTGCCTGGATCAAAGGCAGCAGCATCTGGGGCATTATTTTTACACACTGGGAGCGCATTTACATCCCGGGACGTGTCAGCCGCACTTCTTCTTCCATTTCTTAAGGAGAGCGAGAGGCGGGCGCCGTACGGGTCGTGAGGAGAGGAGGAGGCAGCACGGAGCTCCCGGCAAGCCGGCACACAGAGACGCCGGAGATAAAGACTGTCTGAAAATAAACCAGGCAGCACCAGGAATCTAGGCTGGCGGCTGGGGGGGGGGGATTTCAGGCGCATTTTCAGGAACCGCAGCAAATGAGAGACGCCGAGGCTGAGTGACACACGTGTTATTATGTTATTAGTCAATGTGACACACAGCCCCAGTGCCGCTGGCCAGCGCACTCTGGAAATTAAATACATATTTGTCCTTACAGATTACTGCTCTTAACAGCAGGGCGAATTGGCAGCAAAGCCATTTTAGGCTGATTTTATGCTTCGTAACATTGAAAGTGGATTGTGTGAAAACAAGGCTCCGAGCAGGATTTGCGGTGAAGCGAGGAGCACGGACAGCAGTGGCGAGGGGTGTGGGGACGGGGGGGTGGGGGGGTAGGCCTACAGTGATGCCTGCATTCTTCTGTCAAGACTATTCACGATCACCAGCCACAACCGCGGCGCTAATCACCTGTTATTAATGTAAACGGAGCTAGCCACTACCAGCCAAGGGGGCATTTCAGGATGGGGGCGGGGCTCGAGGCTGCAGCCAATCACTGCAATCTGAGAACGCGCTCGGGGCGATGGGGGGGCGGGACTTAGGACAGGCCTTAAATCTGTATCAGATATAAACTACGTGTCACTGCAAGTGATGCGATGTGTCCGGGTCAGAATGAGAGGGGATTTGGCACGAACAGACTAACACACACACGCACACATATGCACGCACACACACAGACGACACGCATGAACAGAGAGGAAAAAAACAAACAACAGTCAGTAAACGGTTTTCTAGAAATCAACTACAGAGCAGGAGAGGCTTTCATTCCGTTTTATTCCAGAGAAAAGCAGACACTGTAAAAATCACTAACAGACAGAACTGAATGGATTTATAAAAACAACATCATTAAGGAAAAAAGAAGTTAGTATTTAAAATGTGCAAAAGTAAAAAAAAAACACTTTTATGTAAAAGCGGAGTCTTCAAGTCAAATTGGGTTAAACTGATTTTTTCTCTCTTTACTGTTTACACATGAGTGTATGTAGCTTTACAGAGCGTACGTAGCTTTACAGAGTGTATGTAGCTTTACAGAGTGTATGTAGCTCCATATGAGTTCAGTGCCATTAGTTCCATTTAAAAAACTGAACGGAATACATTTTTGGCCAAACCTCAGAAAGTGTTTGAACTGTGACCTCACGGGGATGTGATGGGATCCAAAGGAAACACAGATATCACTCACCCCCCCCCCCAACCCACCACCCAAACACCTTCTGACAGCACTGCGAAGGCGGCCAGACAGTTTGAAAAATAAAAAAGCGGGTCTCCTACCTCTCACAGGTATTGTGTCGGGACTGATCGGTGTCGATTATTGACCCAGGACTTACCGGTGGCACCCGTCCCGATCCCGAACTCTATACCGAGCACCGAAAACCAAACAGCGACAGAAGCATTTTGTGAACAAAATTAATTATGGTTAAAATGAGTGAAATTGATGTACCACAAGAGAAATACCTAGGTTTACTGCTCTGTTAACAATATTTTCGAGGATGGGTAGCTGTGGATCAATTTACACGAAGCAGAGGCCAAAGTACAAAATGTGTACGTGGAAAAATCAATGGGTTTGTTCACAAAAGGATGGGGATGGAGATCAAAGCGTCAGAGCCGAGCTGTGATCAGCGTCCTGAACACGAACAGCAACCGTCTCAGCTGACTTACAGCTGACGGTCGTGTTTTGGAAATGACTGTGATCCAGCAGGGGTGGTGGGGGGTTCGGGGGAGGCACTCCATATTCTACAGAATGCAACAGTGCTTATCACAGTCCATAAACACATCAGAACGAATAAGCAAATCAATATAGTGACATTCCCAGCTATAAAACCCACTGAACGATCTAAGTTCACAGTGCAAACACTTGAAGGCTCTGTGCATCATTTTAAAAAGACGTGCTAAAGTATGTGATTTCACAGAATCAGAATGCATGCGGTATCCAATCAGGTAAAACGTTGTATCCAATCTAACAGATAGCAGTTAGCAGGTAGAACGCTGTATCCAACCTAACAGATAGCAATTAGCAGGTAGAACTCTGTGTCCAATCTAACAGATAGCAGTTAGCAGGTAGAACGCTGTATCCAACCTAACAGATAGCAATTAGCAGGTAGAACTCTGTGTCCAATCTAACAGATAGTAGTTAGCAGGTAGAATGCTGTATCCAATCTAACAGATAGCAGTTAGCAACATTGGCCACATTTTCTAACTGGCTACTTTCGCCTTATTTTTCACAGCAATGAAACTGAAAATATCATCAAGTTCTGTGGAGTTTTTATCCTATTTTAAAGTCAGTCTCCTTATTGTCTAAATGAACTACAAAGGAACTGCACTGATATTCAAATATAAGACATGGAGACTTCGGCTAAAATAACTAAAGGATAAATAAATAAAGGAGCTTCTCTTTAAAATAAAATATTTGCCAAAAAAACAAATGAAAAAATAAATAAATGAGATTAGGAGCATTATCTCTCACTGTAACACAATAAACTAGACCGCTAGGACACTACATTGATATTTACTGTTGGTACTTAATGGCTGTTCATTGGCTGATCTATCACTGGATCTGAGTATTAGTCTCTACGGGCTCTATGTGGAGAGGACCGTCATCCACAGCTCAACATTTCCACCAGCCTAAGGAAACTTCCCAGTGAAATTCCACAGGTAAAAAAAAATCAGAACATCAGGGTGGTGAGCGATGGCACTCTAAACACTTCCTAAACACGCCTTACCTGCATTAATCCCATATTTTAACGTTAAACCACACAATCTACATACATTCGGGCTGTAGCGTTCAGCTACACATTATCAGCTTAACTGCTCGTACTGCTACTTTCCTCGTCAAAAACAATTTACACTGCACCAAGTTTTCGAAACACAAGATCGTCGTCAGACGAGGGGTCGGCTAGGGTGGGGTGGGAGAACGAGGCAAGCGACGCCGCGCACCGCGGGCCTAGGAGCCGCGGCGGCCGACAGCTCATGGCGCCATGTGTGGAAATCGCCCGGCGACACGCCGCCTCCGGGGCAGCGACTACAGCGGCTTGACATGACACCCATATTAAAAGGAGGGCCAGTCGCATCCTGACACGTTATTTTCTAACAGCTTGTCTCACCCCAGCTGGCACGGCCCCCCCCCATTTCAAAAGGGCTTTGAGAGCTGAGCTTTAATGCACTGTGCTCGGCGGCCACTCGCACTCACTGTCAGACGGCATCCGCGCCGTGCCGCTTACCGCGCGGCCTGACTGCCGCCGGGCATCGGAGACCCCTGGCTGCCGCGGCCATACCCATGCTCTCTCCCTACAGATGTACCCATGTTTCATTTATAAAATAAATAATAAACAAAACGGGAGACCTAATCGAATCTCACTGGCGTACATCCAGGCGTGTCACATTTGCCCATGGGAGCCGGGGGGGGCCTGGCCGCTCAGGGGTCCAAATGGGACAAAGCAGGTACCGGCGTAACATTGTGGCTAGCTATCGCGGATGGACAGTGGGTGCGAACATGGGGCTTGTAAAGGGGAAAGAGGCAACTCGCTCGCAGATGGCGGCTCCGTGCCGGCCCACTGCTGGAACGAGGCCAGCCATTCCCAGCCTCCAGGAAAGCGGCACTCACCCGCAACCTCTTGCAGTCGTCCCTCCCGCAAGTTTAAGCCAGCTGAATCCACCTCTGATATTTGACAGCATTAAAACGACGCCGTCATCTGCCTGGCATCTGCAGTCACGACATAGCCCACTGGGCGAAGCCGACGTTCTTAAGTTCGGTTTCAAACTGCCGCCTGACCTGACTTCCAAACTGTACACGACCTAACGGCTCAGGACGACTAAATGATACGCTGGCAGAGAGAGATTTCTTATCTCCTTGCTGCGTGAGCACCTGCCACAGCCGAGGGGCATCGGAGACCCCTCCGAAGCTAGAGGCAAACCGGATTCCTGTCAGGGGCGACTGCGTGGCATGCACACTCGTCAGAAGAGGAAAGCATTTACAACACACCAATGAGAATGCTGGCGGTTGTCCATGGCATGCCAAACTGGAGCCCCCAAACAAAAGGGCCATTTTGTTTTGTACTCTCCGACACATTCGGTAACAGCAGATAATTCGGTTGACAGCAACACATGGACTGAACTATTTAAAGGTCTCAGCTCAAACATCACCACAGGCTACATCCTACTTCTGCCGTTGGAAACAAATTAAAATAAGAGATTAATGTCACTTTAACAGGTTAAAAGGACTTCATCTATCTTCACATATATTTTGAGGCACACGGCTAATTGCGTGGCGAATCAACTCGGTTGATAGTGTTATTCAAACTCGTAATTACCGCATTACAGTAACAATTTTCAGTAATTAATGAGCTTTATTTGCATTTAGACGTCATGCGCTGAGACTAGAAGTCTAGAACTCGAGATTCTGATGCTGATCTAGCAAGGCATGAAAGGATGCTGCAGTTCACAGGTGCACTGGTACACCTGTGTGCCTAAGATGCACTTTCAGTTTCCAGTTCAGAAAGTTCCCCTGCATAGAAGCGAATGAGTTTTCCTCACAAAATCCTGCATTTGAAAGGCAGTGGCCTGGATGTAAGAAACACTATCGGGTATAAGGTTTGGACTTCCTGCTCAGGCAGCCGCTACAGCAGAACGACAATGTAGGCGAAATGGAGCTTCTGCTCTTAACAGAACCTCATAAATTTAAAATGAAGGCATTGCTCAGTTTATTCAGTAAGGAGGGGTAAAGGAATTCTCGGGTTCCAGCAGTCATAGGAGTCCTAAAAGGCCACTCAAGGGGCCGAACCTGCCTGCCGAAAAGTAATACCTCAATAAGGACACCATCGACTAAGGTCTAACTGCTTAAGCATCTGACCACAAGCCACTACACTATAAAGCACAGACCTGGTTAGTTGATCGGGATGATCTGGACACTTCTCTAGGATGACATCACACAATCTGTACTTATTTTCTTTAAGCCGAGGGCAGACCCCTTTAGCTACTTACAATTTTAAATGTTACTAGCGATCTTTCGCTATGAGCTGTTAAAAAAAGAAAAATCCAGAACCGCTCGCTAAAATGCTCAGCAATTTGACCGCTCTGCTAAAATGCCTGCGCATTCACCCTGTATGCACAACAAGCTTTTATCCAGCTCACAGAAGCTTGCAACAAGCCATTCACACAGCAGTCAAGCAGGAGTGCTGGGCTGGATGTGAGAGGCAGGCGCACACTCATACCTCATGGTTAACCACCATGCTACCTGACCCCCTCTCATTGCCCATGCAGGGCCTCGAGGCCCCGTGAGGGAATCTGTAACGAAAAACCAGACGAAGAACAGGCAAATATGCGCTGGGCCCCAAAAGGTCAATGCTACAATTCAAAGAGCAGATCGATCCCTTGCTTGAATTACGATTCCATCAGAATCGAGCACAATTAAGGGGAAATGGCAGCTCCTTCTTCAGTTCTTCCTCCAACCTCCACACCAATTTCCTTTATCCACATCCATTCTCTACACCCACCCATTTAGCTGTGCAAATACACCCTCCCCAACGTGCTGAAAGCAGCATCGAACTGACCGGATGCTGCTGTCGACAAGGGAGAATCAATAATGTCTGCAGCGGCAAAGGGCCAGTGTAGGATTTCAGTTCTGATCGTTTCGGCCTGCTGTCTTTGCGGTCTCCGTAGAACACTCCTGTTCTTCCCCCACTTGAGCACCTTTCTTTTGTACGAAAAGATCAACACACTGTCAGCCAACACACACACAAGGAAACCATCTCCTAACCAACTCCTGGCCTCATGACGACTCTAGCTGTGGCAGCCCCTAGACCAAAATGCTCACCGTTTTTTCCTCGATTCTCAATAACCAAATTTTGTATGCAGGCGGATTTCTCAAATGCAGACCCATAATAATCCTCGGAATTCATATTGTGTATCCCAGCTAAGATATCCATTTTTATCATTCTCCGAGTTTCTTCCAGTCTTCGCCAGTCACCCAAAAATGGCCGTTATCTCTGACTGGGCTGACAAATGGGATTGTGGGGGCAGATGCGTCTTAGGCCTCCCCGTTCTTTCGCATCTTGCATTTGCGCTGATCCCACAGGATAATCGCAAAGTAGCTTATAGTTCTAATAACCTTAATCCCTAGGATTGACGATATCCAAGATGGTATTACAGATGTGGAGTACATCTTTTACCACAAAATATCTCTCGTGAACGGCAGTCTTTTGACGGGGCTGGTGAGTCTTTGATCAGCAAACAAATGAGATTTGAGGGGGAAAAAGTATTCCTGCCCATGAGTAATACTTTGCTGCATATTTAGACCGTGTACATGGTACAAACGTGACCATGTGTCATTTACTTCTGTAACATTTCTAGGGCTCTAAGCACATCAGGTATGAATATTACCCAAGCCCATTACAGTTCAGCAGCCCATCGAAGGGTCTGACAGGCCTACCATGGATAACCAAATTTACACACATCTATAAATGATTTTCAGGCACCTTTAAATATTTAATGTTCTAATTCAAAATAATCCCTCTTGAAAGGTCCTCATAAATAAGATATATTTATCTTATTTTATAAGATATCTGGAAGTTCTGGAAGAACTGATCTGCACTTGAAATTCAGATTACTTTAAATGTTTAAAGTAATGTAAATACATTTAGGATATTTTCAAATCATTAATGAAAAGCCATATCAAAAGTATACACTATAATAAGATAATTTAAACAGATTACAAATCTTACGCAAATATCTAGAAATCAATACTGACAGTTATTTTCAACTATATATTCTTATTAAATATAACAGTACACATAATTACATTTACAGCAAATATGTGAGGGTTCATTTCAAATCATTAAAGGAACACGGACAAAACCCAATGCTATGGGGTAATTATAACAGGGAATTGCAATTAATTGAACACTCGTCTCAAGACTATCCCAAAACACAAAATGCTAAGATATTAATTACAGCTTAATTACCCAAGTCCTAGACAAGTCGTGCATTAAAAACACGACAAGGCCTCCTTGATTTTTACCTGTCACGTCTTCATTATCCTGCCACCCCAGGGTGTAACCCACAAGTTACAGCCCATGACGACAATGGCGCTTCCGAAAAACCTTAGCCACTCCTTGAAAGCAGCTAGAAATCTAAAGAGCCAGGGGAAAAAAGCCTAGACTGGATCACACATGCACCCTGCCCACGCCCCCGGTTCCAGGAAAACTGAATTGTGGAATACCGGATTGCCGCTGGGAAACAGAAATCTAAATTACAGTAAAACTCAGGGCTCAGGCCACGGCCTGCCTACACACACTGCTGCGTGTCAACTTAGGGCGAATTTTACCCTGACAAGATCAAAACGGGCGCCATCTTCAGCGTGCAGCCTCTGACTACACAGTGGTGGTCATTCTGACTGCTGCGAACAGCGACGGCTGAGCCCTGAGTGCCGCTCGCCTCCTTCTGTGACTGCCGCTGCCCTTGTGTTCCCGGGATTCCTCATTCCCGCCCCCCATTCAGGCCAAAACTCACCGCAGGTACCCAGGAGAAAGTGTACGGCCCATGCTGTCACACCTCCTTAACATTCACGTGGGATCGCCTAGGCTTTTGCCAGCACATTCTCGCACCTCCGTCTCCCGGGAGATTCATCCCGTCCACCATGTTCTAATGGTTGCTTCAAACTCAGAACTACGAGGCTGCCAGAACCGAGATCCCCTGTGCTCTCCCAGCTGAAGGAGGACATGCAAACATTTGCCAACTTAGGCTGACCCTTCCAATCCCTAATCGTGCTAACATCGACCAAGAAACCCCCACCCACAATTACAAAAACATACTCCTGAAGCGTGTTCAGATTAAATGATGCTGTCAAACCAAGTATGGGAGCTTCCTGTCTATCCATCAGATATCCATCATATATAGCCGCTGTCTCTGCTGGGGATCATAAAGCCTTGGGTAAAAGACCCGCTGTAAACGACCCGCCATATTAGAGCTGGGCGGTATGACCAAAATTCTATATCATGGTATATGACGGTTTCACGGTATTCCACGGTATATTTTCCACTTCAATTATTGCAGTAGACTGGCTAGGAATAACCTATTGTACTGTCATGAGAATTATACATTGTACAAAAAAATAATAATTTGCACACAAGTAATACAGGTTTGCATGGCCCCATAAAGTAATAGTTTTCAAGCAGGTGGCACTAATGAAGAGAAGGAATTGCACTGCATGACAGTTGCAGTCAAAATATAGAACCTATTTATTGAACAAATTTTTGCAAACAACTTGAAAACTAAAATTTTCAAGCATCCAGAGGCATTTAGACTTAGTAAAATATCCAGAGGTGCTTGTCAAAAGTATTGCACTGAACAAGTCTTAGAAAAGGAATAAATAGTAAATATTTTTTGTAAACCAACTACACAGTTAATGTAAACAATTCGGCGAAAACTTTAGCTCGACAGTGTTTGCAATAAATGGTTGTCTGTTCCACATCTGACCATTTAAAACCGTAATATCTCCAGACAACAGAAAAGGCTAATTTTTTCAGCAAAAGATCTTCTGTGTCTTCTACAGCTTCTCTGTCCATTTTCACCGCTCAGTAACTTTAATCCTGCATTCGTTTATCTCTTTCCGAGTCGCAACTCGGACAATAACGTCCCTTCCTGTCGGAAACACGCCCCTTTCCGAGGTCGGATTCCCCGTGACGTCATTTCAACATGGCAGCTTACACAGTCAATAATAAGTGCTTTACTGTTTCTCTCTTTTATAGATATTTCAAAATGTTTATATTATTCAATGTATTACTAGTTATGAATGTAATCGCACGCGTTCTTTTATGTGAAGTAATAAATGTCTTTCCATGAGCTTTCATGCTCAGATCATGACAATAACAGCGTGTTCGTGGAGGCAGCCATGTTTGTTCCGAGTTGTGTAGCTCGAACGGGAAATTGGTCGGTTGTGACATGACGTTAAGTTTCAGGTCATGTTTTTTGAAAAAATTTTTTTGAAAACAAATTGTTCGTATTCCCGGGGATTCATTTGTAGTGTGGTTGATTACTTTTTTTAAGTACCCTGTTCTCTGCTAATAGTTTTTGGAAATGTAATAGGGCAGTGTTTATATTGATATTTTGAACTGAACTTTTTCCTAATAAATTATTCTGAAAGATTGTTTTTATTGGCCATACTTATACCCTGATACCCTCAACTCCAAACAAATGGGAAAACATAAAGCCAATTGCTTACTACTATATTGGCCCTATATTTCGTTTTGAAATTTGAGACCTTTTTGACTTGCAAATTCGAATAGAATATCTCTCATCTACATTTCTGCCTTGAATATCGAACCGGATTATTTTGTTAATGGCCACCTTAGTACCTAACGAAGTGTCCTGTGTTTAGAGTCCTGGTACTCTGTCTTGCTGTATGGCTGCAAGATTTGAATGTTATCCAGTGACTTGAGACAAAGCCTGGACTCATTTGGTGATATGTCTTTTCGGTGAATCCTTGGGTACCGCTGGTTTGACTGGCACTATCGCCATGTGGCACGTTTTTCTCTAAGGGTGAACCGGCTTGCAGGATCCTCATTGCTGAGTATCTGAGCGGCTGGACCAGGCCAAGGGAATGCCCCCATAAGACCTGGCTGCAGCAGATAGACGGCCATTTCCAGAGGGTGGGACTGGACCACATGTCTGCCCGGGGGGGTCACCAACTGGAATCATGCCGTCCATGGTTGGTGGGGGTGACGACACACTGTACCATCTAACCTAAGTGCATTTAAACCTCTGACTTAAGTCAATGGGAGATTGGGCTTTATTGAAAAAAGTACAGGTGAGAATAGGAGACTAGACCCTAAGATCAGTAGCGCCAGCATGTGACAGGAGCTGGGAAACAAGGAAACGGCTTGAGCTGGTCTGTGACACACATTCTAGGTGGCAGTTATTTCGTATCAGGTTTAATGGTGTACTCAGGATTTGTAAACCGTGGAATGGCTGACTCCTTGAAAGACTGTTGGGCAGAAGAATTGGCTTCAATGAGTAAGTTAGTAGTAATTGGATACCTCAATATTTTGGTTATGCCTGGGAACATCAGTGCCGAGGGTTTTCTGTTCTGCTCCTGTTCTTCTTCATTTACATTATTTACTTATATTTATTTAGCAGACAGTTTTGTGCAAAGCAGCATATAAGTAAGGCTGATAGTCACAGAATGTCTCTTACAAATCTTTGCAGTTCTGCCTTCTCAAGTTTTATTAAATTTGTATTGTTGATTACATTTGGAAATGTAGTCATGATTGGTAACTGGAGTATCTGAAGTGTTTGGTTACATTATTGAAGAATACAGATTGTTCCTGTGTGAGTTTTTCCCGCATTGAATGTGTTGTACTGTCATTGGGGGTATATTTGTATGTTGTGAGAATTGCGGTTTGTGTGGGTCTGTGGTCACATTCTTATTGCTGAAAGGGAGGTCATGGCAGACAGTCTGATCCCATCACAGGCAAACATGCTCCCACTATCACGGTCTTTTTCCCCCGCTGTTTTCATTTTGTACATACTGCAGTAGCAAGTTGGTACAAGCCAGGCAGTAAATCTCCAGCAAAGATTTACTTTCTTTTATCTCACTGGTTAGAAATCTACGAAACCTGACTTTTCTTTCCCTAAAGCTGTTTAGTCAGGAGATTTGCCCCAAGAGCTCTTCTAACACAGACGACGTGTCTGGAGGGGCGTCGTGACAGCTGAGCTCGGAGTCTTTTAAAAAGTGGCATTTAGGATAAACGCCATTGAATATTTTAGGCTGAAAAACGCACAATAGTCATTTTCTCCACTACGTATTCTTACATCCTTTTACACAAAACAAAACGTTTCAAAAAATTCCTGGGGTTGTGCATTTAGTGTCAGTAATGTGTTTGAAAATGTGTTTAAAAACACTTTTTAGGAGAGTGAGCCTTATGGTTTCCTGGGAAGAAGCTGTTATGTTGTGCTATACTTTTTGAAATGCAAGCTTTTACTCTCATAAAATGTGAAGATTTCAATATGCCTTCAAGAAATGTCATTTGGTAATTATTAGGGTTATGCACATGCACCGTAATTGCTTATAATACAATAAATACTGTTTCAAAGTTCAGGAATTAGTAAGTTTTACATGTTTCTTTTATCAATCAGACTGTTAACCCTGTGACGTGATCCCTTACTGACCCCCGTGTAAAGTAGGTTAAGGTTTTATTGTGTTTTTGTGACCAAGCATGAACTTTGAGCCATGTGGAAAGACCAACCGCTGGTCTCAGCATTCAGTTCTTTCCTTCTGAAATGGGCTGCTTTAAATAACACGCTTTCTGGTCACCGGCTGGGCCATGCAGATTGTTTTATTTTTATACCCCCATCAAACTGAGGAAAGATGAAGTGGGAAATGTCAAGCTGGCTGCTCATGCTTTAGTTTTGAAGATGGTTTCTCAAAGCTTCCGTTGAACAATTGGTTAATAATAGCAATCGATTACTCATATTGAAGCTGGGAAGCTGAAATTAGCTGACATCACACCTGTTGAAGGCTGTCACCTGTGTGTTCCTGCCGTGGTCTTGAATAAAATGATTGATTAACTTTTTCATAACTGAAGGCTGGATATGGTGCCTCTCTGGACTGTGAGTTTACTTGATCCAGCAGCATTTGGGCTCTGTATTTACCATCAGCAGTCTGCCATTGTTCCAGTCTTTTATACTCCACCTTGCAACATTGGTCTGTGCTTCTTAATCCTTTTTCCCTTTGTTTCGTTGGCAAGCTTTTTGGGGTGGAATTTCAGGAATGTCCACTGATAATTGGCTCTTGGACAATCCTGGCCTTTGCTGACCCTTTTTTGTGACTGTAGAGCATTTATCAGTCTCGTGGACTTGCTGTCTGGTTCATGCAAGTTAATCAATATTTTGTACACACCTTAGATATGCCTTAATAGCTTAAATCCCCCTTAATATCCACCCTGTTATGTGAATATTTGGTAGAGCTTCTGTTGTAAAGCGTGGTTGCCTAGATTTCAGTGACTCGCCTCTTGCTATGAAAAGAATAATTGAATAGTTTCATCAGCACTGTTCCTCTAAAAGGCTTTTTTTCACGTTTTGGCGCTCAACAAGGAACTGAAACGCATATGCTCCGGCACTTCTGACTGGTACAATTCCTCTTTTTGCAAATGCTGTGCTATTGAAGGTACTTTTTCTGGACTTTCTGGCAAATGTTGCATAGATTCTGTCAGAGTCTGAGCTCCTTAGTAAGTGGCTTCTTCTTCATTTCTGCTTGTTACAGCAGGAACTTGATCTGAAATGTTACGATGCATATGTATTTACTCCAGGATAAAGTGTGACAATCAGCTTTTCACAAAAAAGGTACTGAAATGTCCCCCATTCTCCAGATCTGCCCTTGGGGATATGTTGTCCAGACTGGGCATTGCTCTGCCCGTGCTTGGGGTGCTGTAATCATCTGCAGTCTGTGGGTATACCCCAGAGGGATAGGAAGCATTTTAGAGCTTCTGTGTGGATTTGGACAGGTCCATTGAGTTTTCTAAACTTGTCCTGTTAACAGTAAAAGGATGTTATTTGCACTATGAGCATTGTGTACACAGGCTTGTTACTTTTAAATATGATACCCAAACTGTACGCTTTGTGTTGCCTGATACCTTTCATATTTAATAGTGCCTCTAAGAGTGCTGAAGGTATCATATAGTGTGTATTTTTAAAGATTTTAGATTTGTTTCTTACACCCTTTTACAGACACAGGTTACTATTTTTGACATTCATGAAAATCACCTGTCTCTTCCAGTGGGCAGTTCCAAGGCCTTTGGGAAAGTTTTTCATCTGTGGACTCCCTGGCCCCAATAAAGGGCCTTTCTTTGAAGCTGATGACTGAACGCTCTTAATTGTTAGCTTTATTCAGATGTAATTTTTATTAGCTTTATTCAGCTAATCTCCATCTTATCAAAAAAACTGTATATGATTCAATCCTTCCTTTTATCCTTAATTAATAATTACGCCCAGATACCTCATGTCTACAGGATGGTGGGTCTGGTGTTTGGGGTTCCCCTCCAAGTCCAAAGGCTTGCAGCTTGGGCGTATCACCTGGTCACACGTCTGCATGCATGTTTCATAAGTACGATCCTCCCTTATGCTTATCTGTTTGTGTAAGGAATTCTCACTTGGTAAAGGTTATGGGCGTGCACTGTACATTTTAATGTACCTTTGTTTACTCTTGGTTTATTTGTGCGCCCAGCGGCTAAATTGCATCCCTGTGTGCCTTTAATAAGCTAGAACAGCCCCTCCGTACTATATTCTGTCATGCTTTGCTTGTACAGGAAAACAGTCTTGCGTGTTTATGCTCTCCCATAAATCCAGCCCTGTAACGCTCTCTACCTGGCCCCAGCTGCGAAGGCATTGGCTGAATAGCTATGTCTTGCTCCCACTGTTGGTGGGGCATCATGCAGAACCGAGGGCACGTAAGGCATGTGGGAACCTGCTCCTGAGGTTTGGGCGTACTGCAGGAATGCTCAGCCCAGCTCCAAGACGTACCTGCTATTCCTGCCCACGCTCTGAACACGGGACGGCTGCCAGTGATTCCTTTCTCATCCCGGAATGGGCAGCCTTTCTCCCGCAGGGCTGCACCCCCTGTGGTCACATGGAATAGGAAACCCTCGGCTCATCCTAATTTTAAATTTGGTAGGGGACATTACCTCCTGCGGATGTGCAGAATGTCCACAGGGATGTAGGGTTGGAGGGTGGGCATTGTGGGGCATGCTCCTCTTACATGCAAATTTTATTTTTTTATCTTACTATTTTTATCTGTGGTGGATATGTATAGTTTATATGCTTATCTACTGTGTTTTTTATCCATGCAGAATTTGTAGGAGTTGTCTAACAACAGCAATACATGGGATGGGGGGGGGGGGGCGTAATTGTTGAATACTTTGCTAATTCGGGGCATGTAGGCTTCTGGATGTCACCATTTTGTCCCAACTGTGCAGTGGGAGTTCGGCTTTGGTTTTGGATGGGAGGCTGAGGTCCTAGTGATTCAGCCTGATGTATAGACTA
Organism: Petrocephalus sullivani; assembly: GCA_026780845.1. Lineage (NCBI taxonomy): Eukaryota > Metazoa > Chordata > Actinopteri > Osteoglossiformes > Mormyridae > Petrocephalus > Petrocephalus sullivani. The sequence goes on along the minus strand of JAODKM010000099.1, from coordinate 29,289,941 downwards.
TGGCCTAGTACAGGCTTCCCTGTCCATAGCGGCCTGGCATGACGCCGAGATGGCAGTAGCATGGCCTGAATTTACATGAAGAAGCTCACAGAGTGGTGGCCTCTCAAAACCCAGAACCTGCAGTGGTTCACAGGCATTCACCTTGTTCAGGCTTTGCCATGTAGGTGGCGCTGTTGTCAGTAATAGGAGATAAGTTTTATGTACTTCTCTATTTGGAGGTTTTTGGGATCTCCCAGGGGACTTAAAGAATGAGGAAGCGAGACCTGCTGACGTCCAAAGTTGCATATAGACAAAGATCCCTTAGACAAAGCCCAGAGGCGATGAGATCTAGCCACAGATGTTCAACATAGAGCATTCCTGCTGCTTTTATGCTTTGTATGTTGTGCAGCATTTTTTACTTTTGTTTTACCTTAATTTAATAAACCCCGGCTGCTTTTGGTCTTGTACAACATGCATAAGCAGGCTTGTGCCCTGTCTGCTGGGGACAGGCTTAGTGTTCGTTCGTTGTCTCAGTGGCATGATATAGGCACAATGGTGCCATGTGACAGTCTGATCTGGTAGCATGAAGAAATTGCATAATGCTGAGCAGAGATGCAGTTTTCATCAGTAACTCCTTTTCTGGGATATAGATGTGATCCTGATGTTTTTTTTGCCCTGTTCCTACATCACCTCCAAGCAATACTTAGCATATTGGCCTACTCCATAATGGAAGCCATTCAGGTGGGGTAATCACGATGAGGTGTATTGCTGATTTGTTTGCTGGCTTCTGTTCTGGAAAACATGTTTTAACACATTTTAATGTAGTTGAAGTCTATATATGGAGTTGTATCTTCAGCAAACGTGGCAAAAGAGGATTCTTCCTCATCCATTATGCAAGTTGGATCGAGCTGCCCAGCCTATGGCGATATTAAATTCTGTCGATCTTTACAGTGTCTCTCTAAATTGTAATAACTAACAATTGCGTGTAAAATGCTTGGTGAAGCGTGGTCGTCAGCAGCGACTGCCCTGCTGTGTGCAGGTCGCTTCCTCTGCATGTTATCAGGGTTTACTCGCCTGTTTATTAGTCCGTTTATTAAGCTGCTTTCCATGCTTCCTCAATAAAGGATATCCAAGAGCTGTCTTGATCTTTATATCCAGTAGTCCTGTCAGAACTAGATAATTTGGCCATAGACTGTCGCAGATATTTCTGCAAACCAAAGTCTAATGGAACTGTACATAAAAACCAATGCTGTCATTGCAATTTTAACTATATATATATATATATATATATATATATATATAAAATAAATAATAAATAAATAAATAAAATAATGAGACATCCTTCTTCGTAAAATGGCCTGGAAAATGTCGACATTACTCCATAGAAAACCATAGATCGCCGCTTCCGCCTGGCAGTGCGTTTCTGAACAGGCTTATAAAAAGGAAACGTATTACGCTTTCGAATTGTTTAATAAAGAGTCATTTCTTCTTTCGCCAAATGCTTTGATTGAGACCTGTTTTTTTGGGGTGGGGGGGCTGCTTGTAACGCCGTTGTTCACCATCCGAGAAACCGGTCACGGTCTTTCATTCTGAAATACACTTCGGCTTTTCTCGCATTATCTGGATGGTAAAAGATACAAACTCAGACGTACTGGACAGTCCGCCTTCCTGCTTTTCGATAACGCAGTAATGGATGTCGCCAGTTGGAGGTTACACTGTACCTTAACAACCCGTCGCACATTTTAGAAGTGATCAATCCGCATGTCATGCCGCAAACAAGCGAGCGATTTTTTTTGTTAAATCGGCCAGTCGGAATAACCTACAACCCGGCTAGAGCGAGGGCCGGAGGCCCCTCGGCTCGGCTCGGTACGACTCGGCGTTCCTCGGCTCGGCTCGGCAGCGCCAGGCGCTACGCGGCACAGTCACGTAGAGCACGCCGTTCTGCCCTCCCCGGGAACAGGGGGTGGATCCGCCGCCTTTGAATGGCAAACTCCTTGCATAGCGAAGGCTTACTTCTGTGTCGAGTCGCACGTTTTCGTGCGAGTGTCTTTACAAAAACTTTGCGAGGGAACGAGCGCGGGACCTGCACAAGTACTGGCCAAGGTAGTGAGCCTTTCCCTGGTCGGGGCCGCTGCACTGGTACCAGCACACCACCGCTTTGTACATAATGCATATAGTATTTAGTATAGTAGTAGTATAGTACTTCGCTGTGATGTGCGACTCCTGCGTTTCGTGGGATAGGTGGCATGCTCGTACTATATTGTCCGTGAAAAGTTTCTGTAGTGCTTTTCCAAAACTGGCATTTATAACGCGTGTCTCGCTGTCAGAAAGTAACTCGGGCGTGAATTTCGGTTCTTCGATACTGTTTTTTTTTTTTTCCTTAAATGCATCTGAAGATGATCACTTTGCGACACGTGTCAGTTATTTATAGTACTATTTATAATACTATTTGCATTTCCATGGTCCGGTAGCTGGTCGGTTTCTGCATCTGATGTTTGTAACGCTTAAGCGGTGCATGCGGCTGCATGTACATTAATGTTAATGTCTATCGGCGTCCTAAGCGGGCGCTCGGAATGGCGACGGGGTTCCGGCCTCTGCGCCCGGTTCGGCAGCCTGCGCGTACAGTATATTGTACAGTATATTGCTGTCCATGTAAATGAAGTCTTCGTCACCCCGTCAGGCTGCCAGCTTCCCCATCTGTGCGTTTCCTGCGCCGTAACTCCTCTGTCAGCCCGGCGTTTGCGTGCCTTAATCCCAGCAGTGAGCCCCGTAAATACACATTACTATTACGTTACCCGACATAACCGACACCTCCTCGCACTGACTGCCGCTGATTGATTTGGTGTGCTTGTTTTTATTGCATTGTAACTGGGTTTGAATGTTTCCGTAACTCAGTATCACGAAATTATTTTCCTTTCAGCATTGCCCCCCCCCCAGGGCACGCGGACACGCGCGCTTGACCCTTGCACTGTGCCTTGTTTTTACCAATCTCAATAGATTTTGTGAAACGTATAGGTTTGCCTTATTCTGGCATAGCAGTTTATGCTTGTGGCAATGGTTGGTGGTTTGCCTGTCAAATTTAATGATTATGGCCCATGTCACCGTAATGCCAAACCCCCACCCACTGTTGGCCAGAGCAAACTCAACTAGTACCTGACACCTGTATTTGATGTACTGTTTATCCATCAAAGTAATTTGCTTTGTAAGACTTTAATTTCCGTGATATTCATGTCCCACTTGTTTAGTTGTAGAAGAATCACATGTAAAGTCTTTTTTATAAGTGAATCTGTAGAAATATTTTGTGTGAAATGAAATTGTAAGTAGCCAAGTGAACTTGTGCAGTGGTAATGTTTGGGGGGTTGTGGGGGGGTCGTCTTGTTTGGGGATCTGTGGTGCCTTTACCTCCCCCTTGGTGGATAATCTGTTCTGACTGAACTATTGCTGCCATTTCGATGGCATTTTGTTCCGCCTGGTCTAAGTGCCCAGCATCTCTTCCCTATGCTTGTTTTGGGAGATTACTAGTGACACTTGTGAACAGTCCAGCTTCAGGACGTGATGATGCTGGGTGGGTGTCGTCCGTTGGCTTGCATCTGTGCTGTTAAGGGGCGGGCACTAATCACTAATACTCCTGTAGCTGAGGTGAGGGATGATCAGTGGCCACTTCGGATTGTATAAGGAGCCCAATTTTTATGGTTGCACCATAAGTAGAAACCAACCTGCGGTTAGTAGGGTGTAATGTATGGTGAGGCCAGCACATGGGCTGTGCCCAGATCACCCTCAGCCTAGCTTCTCGTTCTGACACGAGGGTTTTATGCAGGTAAGGGTTTTTACCTGCAATATTCTGGTTTCCACTTGGCCGGTTTAGCAAGTAGCTGGTTTGGCATGGTGTAACTAGTTATGGCTGGCTGGAGCCTCAATCGGGCATAGTGGGTGGAGCCTCCATTTCTGCTGTGATGTGATTTACAGGTGTTCCTTATTCCTTAGCGGTCTTCTGTCTCCTCCTCCCTTGACAGGAGGCTGCTGACGGTGGAGCAGGGCAGAGCAGAGCAGAAGAGGCCTGGCGCCAAGAGGACGCATTCCTAGCACCGACTGGAACCATGGTGAGAAGGCTGTACCTCTGTGTGGGGTTTGGGGGTCTCATTGCTGCCACCAGGTGGGGATTGTGGGTCATACGTTCACCCTGTCTGGCTTATGCAGCTTGCTGTTCTACATGAGGCTTTGCCAGCAATTGTCACTAAACTTTTAGCACTAAACAGAATTTCTTTGTATGCATACATTTATACTCGCAAATTTGCATTTGAACCTGTTTATAGCCCAGTTTCAGTTTCTTAAATGCTTTTTAATACAAAAAATACATACATTTTTTGTCTTACTGCACCCAAAAGGTCACCCACCCAATATTAATATTTAAGAAGACCTCTACATAAGCCTCTCTCATAAGCATTTCTGCTGTAACGCCACAGACTGCTGCAGCACGTACACTTCACGCCAGCGGAAATGGCGGGAGGGGAGACGCATGGGTAAACGAAGTCCAAAAGCAGATTTCCTCAAAGGACCAGTGATATGAAAATTTAAGGTGCCGCCTCCTTGTGGCAAAAGTGGAGTAAGGCACAAGGAATGTGCAGCTCTGTTGTGTGGCCAGGTTGCTTTTAGACACTGCTTTCTGCTTTTTACACTTTCTGTGGAAATTTGTATTGATTACACCATTCCAAAATAAAATCTGCCTTGTGGTTCCTAGCTGAAGCATAAATGCAAAAACCTGATAAATTACGAAATGCCATTTTTTTTTTTTTTTTTTAAATAATTGGGATACCCCTGGAGCAGCGGCATTAATGCGTGTCCTCTCATCTGTTTTATTATGAGGGTCATGACGTGAAATCCATGACATTTTTATCTGCAGATGAGCTGTGATTTACGGTGCACCTTGTTTAATTTGTTGGTTTTCTAGCATAGATATAACATGGAGCTCCATTTGTGTTCTCATGTTAAAGGAAATGCCGAGTGGCTAACAGCCAAATGACTTCCTGTTTTCCAGCCAGTAGGAGATGGCGTGGATGTTGATGTATACTGAAAGCCCCTTGGTCCGTCAAGTGTGAGCAAGGTTTCTCCTCTGCAGGCTGCAGTGGCTGAGAAAACAGATGTTTTTGCCATCAGACGGAGGTGTAGCGTTCCCCCATGCTGGCTTTGGTCCACGAGCCATGGACATCGGCGGTCCCTGCTCTTGTAATGGTGTCCCTTTGCTTGGCGCAGTTTGGGTTCTTTTATAGGGTGTCAGCCACGCAGAAATAGTAGCTGGATGAATTATTCACATTCATTTGCTTTTTGCTTTTTCCTTTTATAGCAGGAAAAAAAAAAACTGAAAACAGTGGTATGTGAGGGAAAGGTGGCTGATGTCTGACCCCACTGGATCTTACAGTCAGTGTTGTTGGGCTTTGGCGGGTTTTGGCGGCTGATACCAGGAGGGACACACATGTGCAGGGGTTTAAGTTTTTATAAAGACTTGATATACATGTGGGAGACATGCATGATTGATTGGTCCTCTTTAGATGTTGCAGTACATCCTAGGGTTCGGGGTCTGGGTCTGAACTCGAGTAAAGAGGACACTGTTTTTATAAGCTTCTAAATTCGGTGCATCTGCAGGGCACAATCTGTCTGGACAGTGGCTTTTTGCTCTGTTCTGCCCCCCGCTAATCTAGAGTAGGTGGTCTGTCTGGCGAATGGCAGAAGCACGTGGATGATTGATTTGAGCTATTTGTAGAGCTGCCCCCACCCCTAATGTGAGTCAGTTTGTAAATGGGCATAAGCCCAGCGTCTTGGTTGCAGGGAGCCCTAGCGGGGACCAGAATTTCAGGTTAAGCATCATGGATGGTGTTTTGCATTTGGAGCAGTTTGGGGAGTTCTCTCAAAGCACTGGGATGTTCAGGTCCCTCGACAGCGCTCTTTTCCAAAAATAGAGATGCCAGGCTCTGGGTGTTTCAGCTGCCAGCCGCTAGGGATTAAAGTTAGCAGTCCATCTTCTGACCAGGCAGGGTAGTCTAGGTGCCACGGAAATGGGAACCTGCCTTGTTCCGGGTTAGTAATCATCTCGTCAACCTGTGCTGGTTGCAGAGCGGTAGTCATCGTGTGGACAGGGTAAACCTTGTACCCGGCAGTACAGAGGCACGTCCAGTGCTCCCCCACCCCTTCAACTTTCCGGGCCATGATTCGCCAAGACCAGTTCTGTTGAGACCCCTGACATAATCATGTCATAGGGACTTTAAGATGAAGGTCGGGCTCTGCATGACGCCTGTCTGAATACGGATTGCTACACCCTCTGAAGAGCTGGCTTGGGGGGCACAGTTGTTGTTGTCTCTCAGTCACAGTAAATGCAGGATTCGGCTCAGTATCGTGCTGCTTGGCCATCCCAGCCCAGCCATCTGGAGGCGCCGGACCTCCGCAGCGCGGCGTGTCAGTGCAGTTTGCCCAGGCAGTGACTCATCGCGGTGAGGGAAGGATAAAACAAGAAGGATATCTGGGCGGGGGATGCTGTAAATGCTGTGTCACCGTAGCCCTGTGCATCACTTCCCTGGCCCCCCCCCCCATCCTCTGACAACGTGACCGCTTGTTGACATGAGCAGCTCCGCCCCCCCCCCCCCGCACCGCTGCAGGCAGGCACAGGGGGCGGAAGGCACCCGCATCCCCCCCCCCCCGCTCCCATGCGGCGCGTGTCGATCGTGGGGGCCCCCCCCCCCTAT
>JAODKM010000099.1:29260065-29272401 GCA_026780845.1 Petrocephalus sullivani | reverse complement strand
CCCTCGCACTAGGATATTCAGCAGACCCCCCAATTGCCCTCGCACTAGGATATTCAGCAGACCCCCCAATTGCCCTCACACTAGGATATTCAGCAGGCCCACAATTGCCCTCGCACTAGGATATTCAGCAGGCCCACAATTGCCCTCGCACTAGGATATTCAGCAGGCCCACAATTGCCCTCGCACAAGGATATTCAGCAGACCCCCCAAATGCCCTCACACTAGGATATTCAGCAGGCCTCCAATTGCCACTGCACTAGAATATAAGTATTCCAACGGTATAAGTACTCATATCAGCCTGTCTGGCACCAACAACCATGCAGTGGTGAAAGTCACTCAGATCAACTTTCTTCCCTGTTCTGGTGTTTCGTGTGAACATTAACTGAAGCTCCTTACCTGTATCTGCAGTATTTTATACATGCAAACATATGATTGGCTGATTAGATATTTGCCTCAACAAGCAGTTGAACAGGTGTACCTAATAAAAAGTGGCCAGTGTATGTATAATACGCACACATACACAGATTTGTATTTCTGTCTTAGTGAGAACGTCTATGGTTTCTATGGATAAAACCCACTAACAGTCACGGGAGCCTTTACCCCTAACCGAAGCCATAAGTAACCAGACAAAAAACAAGACTTTTGGCATTTTTATTGGTTTTGAAGTCTGAAGTAGCAAGGACCTGAAAGTGACCTCACTAGTTGCGTTTTTTGAAGATTTGGTGTACTTGTGAGGTCCTTTGGTCCTCACTAATATAGCAAAACCTGTACATCAACAAACACAAAAGTTGCATTCATATCTTTGTGGGGACTCTCCATTCATTACTATAGGGAAAACCTTAACCGTAACCCCTACACAGCCCTATCGTTGTACAAAGTATGACTGTGCAATGACAATAAAGAGTTATCTTACCCTTAACCATAATTAACCAAACAAAATGCATGACATTTTTAGTTTTTTGATTGCATTTATATATATATATTTGTGGGGACACATGTAACACACTTATGTATTCGACACGTGTATGTGTGTATGTGTATGTGTGTGTGTATGTATGTATGTATGTATGTGTGTGTGTGTATATATATATATATATATATATATATATATAATATATAAACAGATTTTATTATAACTCAAACCAGATGGCTGTTAGTCAGTTATAGCTTAAAGCCCTGTTTGAATGCTCAGTCTCTTTGATATTTTGGGTCATAGGTGTCACTTCAGGAATCTTCCTAGCGGGTGGGGAGTTCCCTGACGCATAGCATCGGCCTCATGCTTTCATCTTCAGCTGCGCAGAGACGGAGCTCCTGATGTGTCACGGCGACCTATGGGGTCGCTCCAGATAGCTAGAGTACATGGCTGCTGTCTGAGTTTTCAAATGCGTCGCCTCGTCCAAATAAAACATAATATTCACAATCAATCAATCACACAATCAGTTCACATCATGTGGTTAGTGTCGTGACTGGCTTAATGTGTTAGTAAAGATGAATTACCCCCCCTCTCTTTGAATAAGGCTTCTGTTTTTGTATGTATTGTATGTATTACATGTATTGTATTGTATGTATGTATGTATGTATGTATGTTATAATGAGCTTTTTCTATGGAAAGCTTAAAATGCTCAGAGGGCTGCATGTGGGGGAGGGGATTTCATGGGGAAACTCCCAGCAGGCTTTGGGAAGGCCTGCTTTCTGAACACGCCAGTGTTGGGTGGTTTTGTAAACCTGCACTGGTATGAAATGGAGCTTGTGTCCCTCAGCCGGGGTGAGGAATTAGCTGTTGGCTAGTTGCAGTTTGGTGATCAAATGAGCTTTAAAATCTCCCCCTCTGTCTTGCTTTGTCTCTATGTTCCTCACTCTTTCTCTCCCTCTCTTTGTCTTGCTCTCTCCTGCCCCCCCCCCCCCCATTCTATAACTGTGCAGTCTTTGTGGTTGCATCATTGACTTTTCTGGTAGCTCTTTCTGCAAGCTAAGGATATCATGCGATTTAGTTGGCCATTGATATCAGCAATTTTGTGGTACAGATTTTCCTAGATTTCTAGTAAGTTGTGTTGCGCTTTGGTCTCCCTTCTGGTTATTAAAATGGCTGCATCGTCGCCCTGTTTGATGCCTATAGTCATTTTGGTTTTGCTCTCGGCGTTACGTGTCCTTGTCTGTCTAAGACGAGCCCCCCCACCAAACACGTAAATGGATAGATTGATAAATAAATGGTCCTTCATTGGCAGCTTTGCGTTTGTGGACCTTGGGATGATTCAGACAGCTTTCCCCCCCCCCCCCAGCTTGACTACCCCGTTTTTTTAGCAGTCGTCTGGAAGCCGTTTTTTTCTTTCCTGGAATAGTCTGGAAATGGCTGCCATAGTGGTGTCAGTTGGGTGTGGAGTGAGGTCTGTGGCAGTGACTGTCACGCATCCTCAGTGTGCAGCACCGGCCGCCGCAGCCCTCAGTCACGACGCTCGATAGAAGTCATTAGTCACCCCTTTGATCTGTCTGCCTGCCTGCGGCTGCCGGACCCGATCGTGACAGAGCATCCTGTGGGTCGCTGACTGGGCTTGGGGCGCCCTCTGAGGGAGGTGGGTTTGTCCTCGGTTCTACCGATACTGGCTCCGCATGTGTATGCTCACGCCTGGCAAAGGCCTCTGGCCCCTCCCAGATCTGCATCCATGCCAGTGCATCCCCCTGCACCCCTGCCTTCAAGCAGAGTACTGAGATGCTTTAATCCCTGCAGCGAAGGGCAGGCAGTGCACGTCAGTGGTTCTTCCCTTCAGCGATGCATCGTCACTGGCATGCAAGCTTATCGATTCAAATGGTTTACTTTCAGAATCAATGAGGCAGCAATTAATGCGGCGCTGCTCCGATGGGTAGTCGCCGGAGGGTAGCCGTCCTCCGCCATCTGTGTGTTGGTGTGTACTTTCGACATCACTGACCGACGCAAATGAGGTTCAGTCGGTGACATGATGCCCTGATGTTTACTGGTACTCTGTGTAATCGTGGGGTTCTCTTTCTTATTTTTTATTTTTTAAATATCCTTTCCGCTTGCTCTTTTTGGGAGGCTTGTTAATGGAAGCTGATCAGCCTAATCCCTGTGGTCTTGTTTATTCCCAGCAAACGTGGAGAAAAGCTCTTCCCCCACTCTGTATAGCTCGAGCTAACGGGGAGATAGGAACGATTAGCTGTCTATCTCCCTTGTGCATTGTTAGCTTATTACGTCTACCCATTAACAGGTTCTCACAGGCCACTGTGTACGTTCTGGTGATGTGATGTTAGTGAGACCGCTTAATGCAGCAGGATTCCAAATGAAGAATCATTTGTTCTCCTTGAACCCTTATACCGGTTTAGAGAAGCAGGTTTCCTGCACATTGTACCAATGAGCACGTGGAGGTGTCTCTGCCCCACTGAGGAACAGGCAGTGTTGTTGCGTCTCGCTAAATGCCAAGCCTCGGCTATGTGTGCTGGGTGTACGTGTGGTCTGCTGCCGAGAGCTTCTAATGGTGGCACAGACTCCCTTCTGAAGGACCAGATTGGTAATATTCCCCATGCTCAGTCACTTGGGTTTCTTAGTTGCCGTGCTGTCACCGTGGCAACCACCACTCAGAACCAAGTAGTCCATGATCAGAATGTCGTCTAAATCCTGGGGGCCTTTGGACTGATGCTACTGTTGGGCCTCTGAGAAAGGCCCAAAACCCCAAACTGCTTCAGAGGCACTACAAACTTGCTGACCCTAAACTGTTACCCCCAGCTTTAATCTCACATTTATATCTGTCTGTCTGGGATGAAATAGGCATTAAGACAATTGCCCCATTGCGATGAATAAAGTATATTTGTTCTCTATGATCTATGTTTGGGTATGGTCCAGTTATATAAGAGATCTTGAGTTTGTGAAAGGTACTATATAAATGTAACATATTATTATAATGCCATCCCGAGCACCTGAGGGTCTCTCATTCTCCTTCCCCGCTTTCTCTCCCCCAGGTGCCATTCCCAGTTCTCCAGGGGGAAGGCGTGGAGTATCTAGGGCGAGCCGTTGATGCCATCATCGCCATGTCCAATTACAGACTTCATATCAAGTTCAAGGATTCGATCATCAATGTGAGTTTTCCCCCATTCTGAAGCAGTCCCTCACTCCCCTGAAGCTCTGAGCTGCCCGGGTCCCAGATGCCTTGAACTGGCACTGAAGAACTTTACCCCAGCAGCAGATGCTACCTTCTCCTAAGACTGTTGCTTAAAATTACATGAATGTCATGTGCTTCATTTATACACCGTGCTAACGCTACCCCGTTTAACTACTCTTCCAGTAGCTGTCCACGCTCAGCTCAGATGTCATGTGACTCGTTTTTGCAAAGCCTGTCTGACTACTGTGCTGATAGCCCTCCATGCTCGGCTCAGATACTAAGGGTAGTATATCATTCATCTGTAGCACTGAGTGCAGTCTTTCCTATTATGTGCCACAGCTCCTACTGTAAAGGGGCATACGGCATTCATTTAGTCTGCTGGCTTCTGGTAGGATCCTTGACTCCCCTCCCCACATGCTCTGGGCATTTTCTAGCGTTTTGGTCTCTTAGACTGGCCAAGTGTAGGCGTGTCATTGTGAGCCCGAAACATGAAGTTTGGAATTCCGTTTGGAGCTTTCGCCTTCCTCTTGACAGATGATCACACCTCTGTGGTTAAAATATTGCTGTGTTCTTCTCACCTTTTAAGGTATTGAGAGTTTGCAGTGCCATTGCATTAATCAGTGATCTCATAAGTTACATTTTATCCAGATGCGACAATGTGCAACCGTGAGGGGTCATAAAAAATGAAAATATGTAGTTAATTTTTGGAAAATAACCAACCTCTTGACAAAACCCCCAACAGTCCACAGCCCTTGGAATTCTCCCCGTGGACCAGGGGTTGGGAACCCCTAGCTTATCCACTTGTTAAGTCAGACACAACACGTAAAAACGGTTTCCGGGGCCTAACAGTCCAAGCAAACCACAATGGTGCAACCATTCTTTCAGCAAGGCATCATTAAGGGTGAAAAGGGGAATAACCAAATTTCCTGACACAGACTAAACCTAAATTCACAAGTGCATATTCAACGTGGAAAACATTATGCTAATTGTGGCTTTGAGTTTATTATGGCTAATGCTGGTAACAGACATTCATAATCAGCGGTCTGGAAACATTTGGGTTTACCAATAAATTACATCAACATTGAAGAGAGAGTAGTTACCATGCCATCTTTATTTATAAAAGCACTTTTAGACAGCCGTGGCTGACAGAAAGTGCTGTGCATTGGAACAATAAAAGCAAATAAGATATATAAAATACAAAAATATAGTTAAGACCAAATAGCAGACCAAGGTCCGATAGTTGTTTTCTTTTAGCTAAGTCCTGCTCGGACCAAAAGCCAAAGTATAAAAATACATTTTAAGACGTGTTTTGAAAGTGGACAGTGAGATAAAGGCCAGCCCCATCTGCGAATACTCATGGATCTCGGAGCAGGAAGTTGATAAAACCAAGTCCATTGGCTCTGTTAATCCGAACTTGAATATATTGCTGGAAACGCGTCCAACGTACCGAGTAGAACATTCAGTTCATTTGAGGTGATATTGTCAGAGTTTCCATACGACTGGAGCAAGGCAGAAATGACCTCTGCAAGTTAGGCTCCCTGGCATTTAAGTGAATTCAGCTATAGATAAGTGACCCTTTGCCTTTTTACAGGTTTTCCTAATTGTTTGTGGTTTTAATAATAAATAATCTCAAAACAATTTTGCTTTCCGTTGTACTGAAATTAGAAAATTTATGAGAAGTACTAAATTACACTGAATTACACCCGTAGCAGTATAAATATGTTCAGTTTACACTGAAAATGTTCAGTTTACATTGCCACACTGATTGGAATTTGGTAATAGGTAATTTTTTGCTTCAGTTTATTAAAACACTGTGGCATATTGGCTTGTGCCCGGGTCGGCCCCGGAAAAAAAAGTTTTGTCAAGTGATTCAAACATCATGGCATAACAAGCAGGTTGTGAAACAACTAAGTAGCGAATACCAAGCCTAAGTATAAATGTGTTGTAAAAGCACTCCTTCAGCCAGAATGAGCAGTCCTCTTCAAACCGCAAGCTGCTTGCACTATTCTACATGGAGTCATCAGAGTGTCACCTGGAGCTATAACAAAGCATTATAGCGCGCTCAGGGAAAGGGCTCTCATCCGTCTTCTTGCTGACTTGTTGACAGCTGAATCAGCTCCCTGTTCCCTCCCACCCTGCGCTTTTTTTTATTTTTTAAATCAAGGCGTCTAAAGTCATTTTTTTTTTATTCGCTCTCCATCATGCTGTAGACTGTTGCTGAATCATTATACTCTGTTTAACTTTCTGTTAATCTTTTCTCCCCATTACTTTTCCTTTGGTCTTTGTTCACATGACCTTATGTCACTTACCCTTTTCCCCATTCCCTCTCCCGTGTCTCCAACACACCCGTGTCGTTGTCGTAGGCCTCGCCAGGTGTGGACGATGAGATTTCAGTGAGTACTCTGCACCCCCCTCCAGCTTTTTTTCCATCACTGAGCTCTCCACGTTTCCACCAATGCCCGGCACAGGGTTTCGTGACTCTACCTCAGCAGCCTCGGTGTGACATCGCTTACAGTGTGCCGTGTTATGCTTCAGCAGCCTTTGATTTGAAATATTTAACTGAGCCTCTGCCCCTTGCTATGATTTCACTGCTAATTCTGTGCTTCTGAAACTAGCACCCCGAGTGACTAGCTAGCTCCTGGGTTCCCATGGTGATGACGTTACTCTCCAGTAGCCATGTCTGCTTGCACAGGGGACACACTCCTGGTCAGATTTTACGGCCCGTGCCTTCTTTCAGTAAGCTCCTGGTATTCATGAGAGCCCTTTTCAAAAGCCCCCTTGGAAATATTTATTACACTGTACTAAACATTTTCCATTCAGTTGTGAAACTATTATCTTGGTGAGCTGATGCCTAGAAAGTGATGCTGACAAAAATCATTTTTAAAGGTCTTTAACAGGTGCACCGTTTTCTGAAATATAATGCCATTACCTTAATACAATTATACTGGGCTACACAGCTTTACGTTACTGCTCTACATTACATGAGCACCACTAACACTCCGAGGAAAGCCAGAATATCACATCTATAGAGTTTTCAGTATCATTGTGTTCCCTAAATTGCTCTATTTTTAGAGCTTGCTGCAAAATCGTGTTAACGCACCGATGACACACAAGCCAAAAACGATACTGAAAATGATTTGGATCACACAAAATCATAATGTATAAATATATTAATGATACATATTATTTTGTGACAATGCATAATATTAATATTAAGTCTTTAAGTAATGGGGTCAAAATGTAGTACTCCTAGTGCATACAATATTAACTTTGTACACACAGGGGCATAATTTAGATGGTTTGTATATTATATGAGAAGGTCTGGATGTGAAATAAAGCAACTTGATATACAGTACTGTTTGTTTAGAAATTGGTAGTTGTTTCTTGATGTTTGGTAGCCTAACAAGGCCGAGCTGACTGTTATGGGTTGAGTTTAAAGGATGCCAAATACATAATTTGCTATTTTTCATATTCGTGGGGATCTTCAAGCCTACTCCAGGGTTATGGGTGGGAAGGTGATGAGAGAGCTCATGGGAGTTTTACAGAAATGTGTAAGGTCTTGTCGGATGTCTTGGTCCCGCCTTCGCTAGTTGCTTGGACCCGCCTCTTCTGCAATCGGATTTATCTCTCTCAACCAATTTTTCGTTCTGCCCCTTTTGTTCTATTTTTGTGTAAGTAAAATTCACGCAAGTGATGAGAAATGTTTTGAAGTTTCTGAGTTTAGTAAGGTAAAAAATGTTTTACTTCATTGTTCACTGTTTACTTCACAAAAGTTTCTTTTTATCAATCGAAGGGTGGTGGTGTTTCGCAAAATACCGTCAGACATTTGTTTAAACAGACATACACTTTTTGTGATTATACATTTGCATTAAAATGACACTATATGAATGTTTAAAATTTTTTTCTCTTTTTTTGGTGAAACCTTTACCTGTTATCTTAACTTTTTCACTGGTACACAGATGATTGTGCTGATGTGCTGATTTGAAACCCTTCTCTCAGTTTTATAATGGAAAAGTTCCAATTTGGATCCTGTTGGTTGCAGCAGACATGTTTGAGTTTCCCAGACATGCTGGGCCATTTGTGCATTTAGCGGTGCAACGCGGCTGTGCACCACATTATTAACCCGGCAGCTCCTGCATGAGCAAAGGTTTGATTACTTTTTTAATTGGGCTGTTCTGTGTGGTACCTGGAGCATGCGCCGATCGCAGGCCCCGATCCCGGCCGTGTTCTCCCGACACCGTGCGAATGCCTTTCCCGCCATGTGACCTCTGGCCCTACCCACCCTTGCAGGTGCCGCTGCGGCTCATCGAGACGGTGGAGAGCAGGGATATGTTCCAGCTGCACATCATTTGCAAGGACTCCAAGGTGGTCAGGTAACAACTGCGAGAACATGAGCGTGCGATACCCACACAATGAGTCACTGCTTTTGTACCTCTGCTTAAGAAGGTCGGTTAGAGTCCATACAGGTTCATTTACATGACCACAAATACAAGTACCCTCCATGTGAGCGAGGGAGGTGCAGACTTTGCTAGGTGTAGTCCTCCCCGGGAGCTACCGTGACCTACTTCCCTGGGAAGGGACTTTCATCCTCTCCTGCCCCTAACCCCCGCATTGGTTGAAAGCTGCCTTGGTTTTTGAAAATTTGAGGCCTGAGATCTGGTATGAGACTCGTTCGGAGGATCCTTCCTTGCTAAATGAAGCAGATTCATTGAGGGTAAAGATTATTATGGAGGAGAACTCCTTGAAATCTGCAGGCACAATTCAGACTGGCCTGCTGCATTTGTAACTTAGAAAGTTGATGGAACTGCATTGAGTATTTTGGATTAATTGCACACTGTGCCAGCTGCAGAACCCTTGGCATGATATCTGCAGCCATGTCCTCTGAATTTCTGAATTTACCTGAGTTTGCTGAAATTGTGGGTTTCTCAAGTAGACATCTGCATCAATGTATTTCATTCCATTAACCATCCCAGTCGTTCAGAATAGGCCAGTCACACCATTTTCATTACCAGTTAGAACTGATCCGGTCCTGTAGCTATCAGTAGCTTCTCCAGGTGCCCTGAAGCTGGCCATACCCCCCCCCCCCCCACGGTGATCATGCTTCCATGTCTGTCTTTCAGATGCCATTTCTCCACCTTCAAGCAGTGCCAGGAGTGGCTGAAGAGGCTGAGCCGGGCCGTAGCACACCCGTCCCGCCTGGAGGATCTGTTCGCCCTGGCATACCACGCCTGGTGCCTGGGGGGAAGCGCAGACGACGAGGAGCAGCACGTGCACCTGTGCCGACCAGGTGGGGACGCCACCGCTCATCCTGCTCATCCCGCTGAGCTGTGTAGCTGCCAGCTGTGCTGTGTGTCAGATTCAAATGTCATTCTGATACGATTCTGTAATTGAATCTTTGGCAAACATCAATTTTTGCACTTTATGCTGTTTTTGTCTCCCAAGAAACTTGCAAAAAAGGCTGCCAGCAAAACTAACCATTTTAACGTGATGTTTATTCCATTGAAAATGCTAGTCACTGCTTCATTTGAAACTGTAGCCCGAGACTCTTCCAGAAGGTGGCAGTTCTAATGCCCACTAATGCAACTACCTATAATCTTTAAGAATGTAAAATATGCCTGTAGGTAGACATTAGGAGTAATGGTCACTTATACCTTTCAGTTTGTTTTAGGCCAGAGTCTGACTTTCTGTGTGTTGCTTATGATTCAGTGTGATGGTGTTTTAAGAAAATGATAAAGTGGTGATGGGTATGAATCTGTTACATTGACACATATATTTATACATTTATTTTAATGGGAACAAAACACTGCTTGCTTAATATCAAACAGCCTGACGTTTGCTAAAGCTTTTAACAAAGCCAATGTTAATTTTATGAAGCCTTGACACTGATGTATATGATAAGGGCTGTGATTAGTAGTTAAATAAGACTCAGATTCACAGCAGTGTCATAACAAAGGGACATTTTAGCGGGTGTAGTCAGCTGGTCAGTGGGCATCCCCTGCATTCCCTTGCTCTGACCTCGGGTACCTCCTCCAGGTGATCACGTGCGCCAGAGGATGGAGGTGGAGGTGCTGCGTATGGGCTACGACATGCAGAATGCCTGGAGGGTGTCTGACATCAATGCCAACTACAAGTACGTCTCAGACTCACACCCAGCTGGGCAGATGACCCCCCCCGTCAGTCCCCCCGTCAGTCCCCCTTCTCTGTCGATTCACTTTCCCCCTCATAGTCTGTGACTCGGAGCTCGTCTCCGCCCTGCACATACAAGGAGATCTGCAACGCTGACGGTGGTTGCCATGACAGTCGTGACCTTGGGGACACCCTTCTTTTTGCATAGCATGATGGGGTGTTTGGGATTTGGGAGCTCAGCCGTGTCAGCGGAACGCTGTGCAGGGGGAAGTGAGACGGGGAGAGGAATTGTGCAGCAGGGGAAGCGACATGGGACTATGGGAGTGAAGGAAAAGTGCGCCGGCCGGGAAATGACATGGGGTCGCAGTAGAGGAAGTGCGATACCCGTCTGCAGCGGTCACAGTCACACCACCTTGTAACCAAGGTGCGAAGCTGATCATTACCTCAATAGCTCATTAATAAGGATCATCAAACCCCATCCAAAGGCAGATATCCCCCACCCCCCCAGGGAGAATCCCGACCCAGAATTAGAGCAGGAGGGTGGGGCCTGCACAAAGGCAGGGCCAAAGACTCAAATTTAGCTCGGATGGGAGACACTTTTGGGGGTGATTGTATGTGACCCCATCTCCTCAGACAGCCAATCTCTTCACTTCATTGCTGGTGGGGGTGTGCTTCTGCATCAGGGAATCTCCCCTGATCCCAATGTGTGTTGGGAGGGTGCATCCTCATATGCAGCGGGGGGCAGGGTGTATGTATCGATTCTGCCTCTGAATCATGGTCAGAAGCTCTCTCATCTTCCCCCTGCCAGAGGTAAATCTTACAGCAGCTTTTAGTGTCCATCACATCTGTGATATATTTAGGCTTGTCCCCCCATCCTCCATCCCTCCATATTTAATCATGGTTACATGGCAGGCAGAAAGCAACTATATATACAAAGCCCATGTTTGCAGATATCAGTAAGCAAATTAAAATAGTCTGAGACCTGTCATAAGCTTTATTATATATTATATAACTTGATTTATTATTTTTTATTTTAAATAAAGCGGTTAGGTTGGTTTTTAAATTTTTTTTTATTGATTTTCTTATGCTAAAGTAAATGTTGAGTGGCTTAATGTTCCTGGAAGCGTCCCATGGCCTGTGATCAGGTCAACATCATATTTGGATGTATCTGACACTGGAAATGTCACCAGCTTCTTTTCAGGGCCCATTAATCACCAAGTTCCTAATTATCCCAAAATGGTTGAGACCCCCTGAGCCTCCTCTTTCCCTTGTCCCCTGAAGGCTGTGCTCCAGCTACCCTCAGAAGCTCCTGGTTCCCGTCTGGATCACGGACAAGGAACTGGAGAGTGTCGCTTCCTTCAGATCCTGGAAGAGGATCCCTGTCGTGGTCTACAGGTGAGGCTGTGTCCATGGGCATGGGGATGGTATTCTGGGACGGCATGTCAGGGTCCCCCACATGCATGTTCGCTCACTGAAGGACGGTCTGTCCACCTGGCAGGCACCAGCGTAACGGGGCGGTCATCGCGCGCTGCAGCCAGCCGGAGATCAGCTGGTGGGGCTGGCGCAACACTGAGGACGAGTACCTGGTCACCTCCATCGCCAAGGCCTGCCACCTGAACCCTGGGGCCCGTGCGGCAAGTGGCCCCCCCAGCCGGCCCCGCACAGAGGGCGGGGACACCTGTGACAGCGATTTTGGTGAGTCTGCAGCCCAGTGGAGAGGCGGTGTGCTCTCCGCTCTTCCGGGCTCCTGGGAACATACTGTAACCTCATCACTCCACTTCAAACAACGGCTCTGACTGAAGCTTCTTAAAATGGCGGACAGAAGGGGAGTGTGCTCTGGGGGGGTGGGGGGGGCGCTGCTATCTGAGTACCGTCCTGCCGTGGGGGGGCCAGACACTCCGCGGTGCTGCTGACCTGGTGGACACGAAATGAGTTCTGAGCTGTGTGCTAAAGAGCGCCCCCCATTGGCCACCGTCAGTAACAGTGTACAGATGACTGGCCATAATGCATCATCTACGCACGGTCCAGATGTTGGCTCCATGCCTTCTCAGATTTCAGGGTGCTCCCAGGGAAGATACTGTACCAGGCTACAGTCATCGCT
>JAODKM010000099.1:29217220-29251395 GCA_026780845.1 Petrocephalus sullivani | reverse complement strand
ACACGTAGGTGGAGCCACAGGTAGGAGCAGTTTGGTGCATACACGTAGGTGGAGCCACAGGTAGGAGCAGTTTGGTGCATACACGTAGGTGGAGCCACAGGTAGGAGCAGTTTGGTGAGGCCATGGAATATGACCGGGGCGAGTGCAGACTGGGGTGGTGGTCCCAGTCTTTAAAAAAGGGTTACAGAGTATGAGTTCCAACTTTAGGGGGATCACCTTGGGAAGATTTATGCCAAGGTAGTTTAGAGGAGGGTCCGCTCGCTGGTCAAACCTCAGATTCAGGAGGAACGATGCGGATTCCATTCTGGTCTGAGAAGCCTGCACCAGTGCTTCACCCTCACAAGGATACTTGAGAGCTCATGGGAGTTTGCCCAACCAGTCTGGCAAATGACCATGTCCCTCAGGGGGTCCTGTGGGGGTTACTTTGGGAGTGTGGGGAACGAG
Source organism: Petrocephalus sullivani (assembly GCA_026780845.1). Lineage (NCBI taxonomy): Eukaryota > Metazoa > Chordata > Actinopteri > Osteoglossiformes > Mormyridae > Petrocephalus > Petrocephalus sullivani. The sequence continues at coordinate 29,250,951 of JAODKM010000099.1, read as the reverse complement.
GTCTGTTGTCCCTGTTTAGAGTTTGGTTCTCATTCTTAGCAGTAAATCAGACTCATACCCGGTTGGTGTTGTCACTGATTCTGTTCATAATCCATAGAATTTCTAGATGTAGCCAATGGGCAGAGGGATTACAGTTCTGTGACCTTGGCAGTGCGTCGCAGCTTTTTGCAGATGGTGGTCTGATGGCTTCCTAGGGCTGTGAACTGCAACATGCACAGGGCCGGTTCACAGCTGAACAAGTGGCCGGGACGAAGATCAGCATCTCCCTGTCTGAGGCCATGGTTCTCATCCCGAAAAGGGTGGATTTACCCCATCCAGGTTGGGGATGGATGGAAAAACCCAGTAACATCAGCTTCCCCATAAAATACTAACTGAATGTTTTGATTTTAACTCTGAATTATGGGATTCTATGCAGCATCACAAACCCTCACGTTATTTACAGCCAGGAAGGAATATAATATCTATTAAAATCTATGCTCATACTATTCTCTCATTTGGGTAACAAAATACTGTATGGCTTAACATGATCCAAGAAATAATAATGCATTATTCATGACTTGAAAATTAACGCAACGCATTAATGTTATGAATTTCCTTACCCTAGTATAAATATTTATCTTCTGTTTATTGCTTTCTCATTTGCACTCATCTGCAAAATTTCTCAAGACATAACAGGAAGAACCATGTAATGTCAAACAGAGACATTCAGACCCCCTTGAAATTTTTTCTGAGAATTTTTCTGCTACCTACCTAGATTGTATTTCACTATACACACACAAGCTCTACTTAGCTCGTAAAAACTGCTCCACAAGCATAGTGCAGTGTATATAACATCTGTATAGATTTTACCAGAACTTCTGTGAACTGAAGCAAACAAAAAAACGTTCTTATATTAGCAGCCTCCCTAAAGTAAGCCTGCATGGCATGGCGTACCATTATGCTGTCCATACGGGCTTTCGTCCACGATAAATGTATCCGAACAAAAATAATGCATTATATCAAAAATATTTCCGTAATACTGCCCAAACCTACCCAACACACTCACACGACCACTCCAAATATCTTTATTAACTAAAACCTTCAGAACGCAATAATTTTAGCATCAGGATTGGGTTGGCACCAAATATAGGTATATGTGATACCAACCTTTGTATTGGATCAAATCGAATTGAATAGAAAATCAGTTGTATTGCCCATCCCTTCGTGACGCTTACCGTGCTTACGAGATGATTTCAGCTTCCTCCATTTCCACCCTCTGCTGCCACCTAGTGCTGCTGCTTCAGTTTTTTTTCTAGATCTTCACCATTACAATGTATCTGCAAAGGTTGAAAAAGATGTCAAAAACATTTTAATCAAGTATCTGAGGCTGTCCTTCACCGCCAGGATCAAATGTCCAAACTGCCCTGTTCTTTACAATCACCACACAGCAATGCTTCAGTTTTGTAGTGATCCATCTCAAAATTTAGTTAGTCCCAGTTCGTTACCCATCCTCCGCTAGATTTGAAAAGGATCCAGCAGATTATTTTAGAGTCACTGTCTTAACCCGAAAGTGCCAGTGGAGGTGGACTTGTCCCAAAACCCTGCATTCCTATCTAGGGAACACGTTTAGCAGATGATAATGTGCATTTAAAAAAACAGACAACACCAGAATTTTTCCATTGCAGAGATGGGCAGCTTCCTGACATGTTACAGTGCGAATGCGGTGGGGAATGCCAGGTCAGGGGGAGGTGCGGAGGTGCTGAGCTGCCCTAAGTTCTCCGTTCGAACCTTCCTTGTACAGCACCACTGTATCATCTGCCCAGTCCCGTCTGCTTTTCAGGTGGCTTTTATTAGCATATTCAAACTTTTGCAGAATACGTTATGCACATTCAAAATCTTATACTTTATTATTTTTCCTCTAACATCTGTTTTGAAGTGACAGATTTACGTTCCCATAAGACAATACTACAGGATACAAGTTTCATGTTAATTACTTGGTGGGAAATTGATTTTAAATTTTTAAACGATTTCAATTTTTAGGAATAAAATGCTTGTTCGGTTATGTTTAACCATGTATATAAGGCTGAATTCGGTCCTAAACTGGTTTTAGTGGTATATTGGAAACATTTTCTGGACCTGAACTTTCCACCGCTGGTGTGGAGTAAGATTGGTATACCCATAGATGTCTTCAAAGGAGACTGGAAAATACTCGGTCTTCATCCTGGCTAAGACGCAGACTGAGGCTCTCACACCATTGTGCGTGCTGTAAAACCCAGTGTGGTCTAATATCTGCGATTTAAAACAAGCAGTATGGACATAGCCTCAGTCAGCGCATATGAGGCGCCTGCATAGGATTATGGGAAAGCTGCTGTTTTGCCATGCAACAGTATTCAAATATTCCACCTGTTGTACATCAATATGGATTATTATACGTGATCCACGTAGAGATGGAGTTAACATAATGCTTTTCAACCGCAATCTCAACATTCAAAGTGATTCTTCTGTTTTAGATACTAGTGTAAACATCCATCTAAAATGAGATTGTGAGGTAGGGCACATTTAACTTAAACTGTATTTTTGTGGACTTTGTGGATGAAATTAAAGTTGATGTAAATGTATCAACTATTTTATTCAGGTGTGATTTTTCTATTTGCCATAAGAGGATCTAATCTGGGGTAATTTGAGGATTATGAATTGTGTCTACCAGTGTGACAGTACAATAACCAATTATAAAAAAATAGTTACCAAATGATGTGCGTTAACAGACCAGTGATAACATGTACGATGAGTCAACTTCGGGAAATACACTTTAAAGCTGATAAAAGGGCAGTGGCTTCATAAAAAAATAATATCTTACATTGTATGTTAGACAAGAAAATTGCTCCCCTCTAATAATTGCTCGGAAATAATTAACTGTTTTGGAAATAACGGTTAAGGAGTAAACTGGCTAATAATAGACGGTGACTGGGTTTGAGTGCATTAGCTATCTGACTGGCTGCCAGAAGTCATGTGATCTCCGTTCCTCCCCTGAAGTTGAAGTATGAAGTTCCCCAGTGCATTGTGGTATATCACGTATATTCATGACGCCAGAGCAAGCAAGCATTTGGATTGGCGGAGACAGGCACTGGTCAAGTTCCTGAAACGCCAAAGAGTAGGAATTTGGGAAAGATCTAGGACCTCGAGTATAAATATAATGTAAATGGTAAATAAATATATCTATTTACATTTACAGCATTTGGCAGACGTCCTTAGCCAGAATGACTAACATAAGTGCTTTAAGACTCAATTTGGGAATATTTTCTGATACTGATTGAATAAAACCCAGGCTATGAATACCATCTGTCTAACACCCTTTTAGTATAATACAATTTTTTCACCATTTGAAGACACCCAATGACTCAGATGTTTATTTCAGATGTGTGTGTGTGCGCGCGTGCATATATATATATCACACATCACCTAATCACATATTTACAAATATTCCTGTGACTTCATATAGTTTCCATCATTTTCCATATTTTCCCGTTAAACTAATTTATACATTAAACATCACCCTTATTTTAACATTAAATGTTTGAGTCTATAAGTCAGGGGCCTGTATCATGAAGTAGGATTTTTTGACTAGCTGGATAACTAGTTGGATTTAAGGTAGTCTGTGCTAAATGTAGGTGCACAAAGAATTTATAAGTCAATTTATACTGGGGTTCCGTAAATCAAAGAAGTTATCTGGCTAAGCAAGAAATCTGGCTTTGTAATACAAGGTACAGTACTATACATATACATTGTGTGGGAGTTTATATAATGTTCATATTGATGTAAAACTATGATATTATGTCTGTCATAGTGTGTTAGCTTAGCCATTTCCAATCCTCTCCTACAGTCACCCCAGTGCTTGCAGCAAACCCCCCAATACACCCATGAAGTTCTTGACTGGACCACTACCCCCACCTTGTTTGGCTAATGAATTGCACATTTACTTTTTTCAAACTAATCAATCACACAGTCAATCAATCAATCAATTAATTAAGTGAGCCCTGGGGAAATTTAATGAATGCTTGGCTGGGGTGCCCCAGGAGAGAGGCTTGGGAACTGAAGCGGTGTTCCTCTAGCCCTCTAGCAAGATAAGTGAGCTTTTGGGGGAAAGAGGAAATTCCTGTCCATTTTTATTGTGCTACTCTTAATCTGCATATGCTCTAATTAAAGTAATTAGTTACCTTGTTTTTGTTCTGAGCGAATATACTCTTACAACCCAAATAAATAGCTTTAAGCTTTTCCTTTGACTGCCTCAGACTTGTGCAGAGTACGCTGCTCACTGCTGCATATATAAGGCTGTACAGTGTGCAACGATGTCGGACAGTTCTGTTGTATCGTTAATGTGGAATGTTCTTCCGTTATCGGGCGATGTCTCTTTATGGAGAAATGCACCTGTGCGCAGCCCCAGCCGCTCTTCTGGGCAGTGGTGGCGTAGTGGTTAGGGATGTGACTGTGCGATCGAAGGGCTGCTGTAGCACTGAGGTTCCCTGGGCAAGGCGCTGCTCCCTGGGCGCCGAGTTAGCCGCCCGCTGCTATGTCACACATGGGTTAGGTGCAGAGGACACATCTTGTTGTGCACTGTGTAATCATCTTTCACTTAAATTTCTCTGTTCGTCGCGTCATTTAGTTATTTAAAAACCACAAGATGTCGCTCTTTTTCCAAATTAAATCGTGTTCCGCTACATGTAGAACGCGACATTTTTCCTGGGCATATCTCTCTTTTTCCCGGACCTAAGTCTTGCCTGAAATGTCAGATATTTCGCCTGGTTTCACGTTAATATTTGCGCTCCACAGTCGGAACACTTCCTACGCGCTTATTTGCGTCGCTCTGGCGCCTTAATTGCTCTACGCCCTGCCCCCAAAGTCCTCTTTTTGTAACCGACTTAATCACATTATCCTTACAGTTTATGTTTTATTAATACTCATCTATTGATTTCAGATGTAGCCTAAAATCCAGAGGACTTCTAAATGTTATATATTTCTCTTAGCCTTTCAGAGTGTTAAATAATTTATTTTCTTCTAGTCGACTTTAGTCCAACTCACGATTGATTGCACACACTTATTTGTTAATTAATTAACTAATAAGTGTCACCTTATTAATTAGTTAACTTTATTCATGTCCACAAAATCAATGCACATCACATAGCCTTCGTGGCAGGAAAGCTTCTTTCAAATTATATTAATTTGATATTTTATTTATTTAGCAGATGCTTTTATCCAAAACTATACTATAGAGGCAGTATGGTCAGCCAGGCCTTGGAGCAGTTGGTGGGTAAGGACCTTGCTTGGAGGATGCGGGAGAAATCATTCTGGCAGCTTTGGGATTTGAACCAGCTAGCTTCCAGTTACAGGTACACAGTCCTCATCCACTTAATTGATGTAGTATTGATCAATCAGTAACAGGACAAAGTTTTTGCAACCTGTATCTTTAACACCTACACAGAGTATGACTTAGTCTGCCGAGTATAACCACAGTGGCATTTAAAATAAGTTATTAATTTGGGTGGGGTGGAGCGGCATTAGCGGGGAACCTCGAGAGCCAGTCTGCAGACGCATGGCTGCCTGCTGCTGGGCTTTCCTTGTCACTACCCCCAGCAAGGAGTTTCCTCTTCCTGAATCAGGAGACCGCTACTTGCCGCATTGTCAGCATGACACTTTCGGCATCGTGCCAGTATTCTCAGGGCATCAGGCCTAGCCGAATCCTTGCCGTACACAGAGACTGAATGCAATTAAGCACAGAATAAAAAATAATCTAAGAACACTGATCTTTTAAGTGTCTGACTCCATTTCTTTGCTAAAATCTACTTAAAATTCTTTTCTATCAAGTGATCAGGCGAACAGTTTTTATTATGAATAATTATTGATATTATTCGGTACCATCTGGGGGGGGTGGGGGGCAGGTTGCAAATTGCTTGTTGGGCTTGTCAGTTCACTAGCTGCCCTTAGGGGTGTCAGAATGAAGATTTTGTGCTCTCAGCGTTTCATCTTTTTATTGGGCAACTAAGCACGGAATAAGAATGCATTTTATGATATTCCCTCTGTAGGCAGTTCCCTTTTTTCGGAAAGAGAAACTACAGGTGTTTTACTGGAAATCGAATGCCACTGGAAACCAAAGCTCTAGTGTTATAAAGTTTAGCTTTATTATTTGTGTAACACAGATTGAAATGCGACGCAGCAAACGCATAAGTACATGACAAGTGAATACGCACAGCAGGGAAACTGACAAGGCACCTGTTATATGTGACAGTTATGAGGGAAACGTTTCTCTGCAGGAAGAAGAGCGCGTGAAGCTGGCAATGTAGCTGGGGCACAGTTTTATGAAATATGACGTCCATCAAATGTTGGCTGAGTATAGTACATATATGAGTCTCCACTTCCCATAACTGTTTGGGTTTGGGTTTCTAAATGTAAAAATATGTATGTGTATGTATGTTTAGATGACCAAAGTGTGCCAAACTTCTGGTGGGGGTGGTTAAAATGATTCCAAGGGCCCCTCAATAATTATATTGGTCTGGGTTGGGGGCCCAATATGATATGTTTTCATGGGGCACAAAATCTATAACCACACCTATGCATGTAAGTCAACATCAAAGCATGGGAGACGCCATTCCTCTGCCTCTGAACAAATCAACCTATTTTTTTTAGAAATTAGTAGTACAAAGTATTAAGTTGCAGAACTGCCAAGCTATACATGCTCTCAGTTCAAAAGCTTAATATATAACTTTGTTTGGCTGCCCTAAGGTCAGCACAACCTGAAAAGAACTTCTGTTGGCCACCCAGATAAGAGTCAAACAGCTTGTGCACTTGTTTCCTGGTTCCCAATGCTCAAACAATCGGGCTCTTTAAAAAAAGATTAAACATGATACCGTTTCTTAAGAAAACGTTTTTTTTTTCCGCTATCACAAAGCACCTTCACAGATTAGCACGGCGAGTTTTCAGCATCGCGAGAAAAGGAGCACGGAATGTATAGGAAGCGGCGGTACCTCGGGCTGCCTCTAGGGGGCACACATGTCTTTGGGCGCAAATTGGTTATTTCAGCGTTAACCATGCATTCATCTATCAGCTGCTTATTCTGCTCACTGGAGCCTATCAGTTGGAGTTATGCTAGACAGTAATCACCGTATCTTGTTAAGTAACTGTTAAGTAACACGGGACTTCATCAGTATCAGTCCCTCTAGGCCTATCCGTCCATCTTCTAACAACATATTCCGGTCAGGGTCGCGGGGCTGAGGGACGCAAATCCCAGGGGGCACACAGTGGAGGCATGCTGGACAGTAATCACGGTATCCTGGCAGCTGTTAAGTACCGAGGGATTTGCGATTTTCCGATTTCGTTAAAAAAAATTGTTCCGTTTTCTCACTGAGCGTCACAAAACGTTTTGTTGATTTATAGTGCAAGTGTTTTAACCTTTTCTTCCAGTGACCTGGCTCCCTCTGGGAATCATGCCCCTTTGGCTTCTATAAATCACTCTTTAAACCATTGCTGTGATTACTCTTTGATGTAGGTTTCAAAGGTAGGACCCTGAGAGGAATCCATGTAAAATGGCATATTTGATGATGCGCTTTTATCAGAGCAGGTATTTGATGGAGATGGGAGGGGCTACTGTTTTCCTGTCCCGAATCTTGCTGATAGACAGGCTATAAGACCCTTGGCAGGAATGCGATCGCACTCAAGCAGAGCCCCCTGTGTTATCATTCCGGCCACCGAAGGACGGGCAAACATGAAGGGACATTTTCTCTCTCTTCTGCTGGCCTCGTTTTTAAAGAGCCGTACAGATGCAGGTGAGTGGAAATTTGAATTATCATATACTCTCGGTTTAGCAGTTTTAACACTTTTACAGAAGTGATTAAAATATTTCTTATACATAAAGGAGCGATACCTCAAAATATATTCTGCATTATGTAGACTACATATATACCTGTACAGAAAATATAGCTTATTATATAAGGAACGCATCCAGCAAGATAATAAGACAATTAATGTTTTAAACTGTATCATAGAAAATATATTTTATTTAATCCAGACAAGTTTCAATTCGTAGAAAGTTAGGCGTATTGTGTCTGTTATTCTGTAGTGTTTATCGTCCCAGGAAGCAATTATGGTGAATTTAAGGACATATACTTTGAGTATGCGCATGGTGTTAAGATCAGCAATTTAGTTACGCATCTCTTTACAGACTAAGCGTTTTAATCAAGATATTCGTTTATTCTTCTATATTCACGATATTGGCGAATTTCGTTCTGCCACCGTAATATGATGACATACGAGCATTACCTTACCTTAGCGGTTGTGTGCTCATAATTTAGTCAGAGAGGCGGGTCGGGATGAAGTCAGACATCCTGTATAAGTAGCTCAGACGGGGGCTTCTTTGAGGTGAGCAGCGCTACCTGGATGAGGCTTCGCGGTGTGTCCTCACGTATACCCCGACATCATTGCACCATAAACCAAGATCTAATGGGTGGATGGAGAAAAATGGCACTGACATCTAATAAAAATGTGTGACACCCCCTGCACAGCACTTCTGCCAAACTTCACGGCATGTGCGCGGAAGAAATGAATAATTTATCAATTATCCAGATTATTAGATGTGCTGGATATATATGAATAGATCCGACAGCTCCGTAGTCATAGGACAAAACCAATAATAGAACATTTAATCAATAGAATAACTTTGTATTTTAACTTCACCTCAGTTTTCACAGTTGGCAGTGTCACATCCTTAGCATAGGTTTATTCTTAAACCTTGGGAGCTCCTTGGGTACCATAGCACTGCCATAGATGTAGGCTGTAACATCCGAAACGGGCAAGAGGAGAATTAGAGGCATATAGCTGTGGTGTGGCGTGCTTTAGACAGCTAGATAAGGTAAGCCTATATTCGTTTATTAATATTTTAGTGATTAGTGTCATTCTGTAAAGTATGTGAAGCGAAGTGTGAAGTATTATTGTATAAATGATAGACCTGAATAGGTGATTGCGAGTGAATCCAGCCCTGCAGTGTCTGGTGTGGGCATCTGCGCCTTGTACAGCTAATAATAATATCATGAAGATTATTTGAATTAAATCATGACATTGTATTTAAATTATTAGCCTTAGCATTAGTCTAGTTTGCTTATTTATGGTTAAGGTTAGGGCTGGGTATACTGACTTGTGCCCATAGAATTGAATGGATAGTAGTATATTTTATGTATACAGTTAAGGCAGAAAGTGATGTGCACATACACCTGCAAACACCTACGCATTCGTCTATGAAATTACTTGCTAAATGCAGAAATCAAATCTGGTTTAATCAAGCTATCTTGGAAGTTGTTGCTGCCTGTACTGTGGAGTTAGGGTTAGGGTTAGGTGTGGTACGACCAGCATCCGTGCGCTTTGCCATCTACGGTACGGTGCCGGTGTAACGTCCACAAAATTAAAATACGCCGAGGTGGACAGCAGTGTATTTTTAGCACATTTACCTGCACCAGCATCATTTATGGATAATCGCGTAATACTTGCATAATTGATCCATCTCTACGCCCGCAGCTTGGACTAAACGGGCGTGTTGTGGCGGCGATAAGGTCGCCGTGCCCCCGCTGTCTTCTTTTTGTCAAGGATGGAGAAAACAACGATCTTACGAAAGAGAAAATTTATTTCGAAAGAGACATTAATTTGTAGCAACTGGCGGAGATCTCCTCAGTTACGTATATGTGAATTTGCCAAATCTGTCAGCCTTATTTCACGTTGCATAGACCTACGGTAAGATGCGGTAATCCTGATATTACGCTGCACACCGTTATCGCCTGCCTGTCGCTCACTTCCTGGTCATACGCTCTAATAATAATAATAATAAATTACATTCAATAGTAAACCCCAAGCCGTATAAAACAAACTTATCCAATTCACGAATGGGTGAAATAATAATAATGATATTATTTTTGTAGGTGGAATTTGATAAACTTGAATTTGAATATGATAAGAATGAAAGTTGCGTGAAATTGTATAGCTTTGTTATTTTGAATTGTATAGCCCTAGATTTATTACTTAAGTATGTCTCACTATGACTTTTCCAGATACTTTGTTTTGAATTATGTAACTATTAATACCACCTGCTAAAATATTTTAAGGATGTAGTCTATATTGTGACATCACAAAGGGTACACGGACAATTGATTTATTTAAAATTATTTATTTATAGAATTATGTAGCCTATATCGTGACATCGCAAAGAGTACACGGACAGTAGATTTATTTCAAAATTATGTATTTATAGATTTATGTAGCCTATACTGTGACATCGCAAAGAGCACACGAACAATAGATTTATTTAAAATTATTTATATAATTATTTTAAATAAAGATTTTATCCCTTAAAAAGATGTTCATCCCTTAAAATATGATTTACACAGTTTAGAACTAAACATAAAAAATAGCGGATCCATACTTTATAGTGATTCTGTCTGCCATACGACTACAGTCTTCGTTCGACCTCGCGCTCTGCCCTCGCAGCCAATTTTCCTGAGTGGCGCGCGGATTCATAGCAACAGCCGCTATTGTGATCGGCCCAAACAAAAAGTTATCATGACGTCATCATGTCGGGATGTTTGTACCTGATTACACTTTTAGTGTTTTCTGTATTGTGCATGGTACAGTTATGGTATGATGATATACATATGGAAGGTCTGTATCTAGTGTGGTACTTTCTACTGATACCATATTATTCTGTCATTTCTCATGGTGTTTATTTCTAAGCAGTACTGGTACTGAAGCACTTATGAAAAGGTTACCATTATATTTTAACGGAAGTTATATTGTGATACTACGTAGTATTCTATGGTATGTAGGTGGCCAAATTACAATAATTTTACCATATTAGTACTACTGTTCTACTACTTTGATGATAATACCTTAGTTTAAGGGGGCAATCACAAAATCCAAACATATTGCGATGTATAGCCCAGGATGGGGTGCCAATTGCAAACATTATTATAAATTATATATAATGGCTTTGTGTGTGTACATGTGGACAGGTTTTGCTATACTTGCAGAAGTATAGCAAATTCTCAGAAAACATGACTAGTGATTTTTTTCACTCCTCACTAAGTCAGACTTCATTTTATAAAAATCTGTGAATGCAGTCAAAAATGTAAACCTGTCCGAAGTGTTGTGTTTTGTTTGGTTACTTATGGTTAAGGTTAGGGCTGGGTTGGGGTTAAGGGTGTTATAGATGGGACTAGGGTTATGCCCAAAGAAATGAATGGAGAGTCCCCATAAAAGTATGAATAGGTGAATGTGCAGTTTGCACGCTCTCGCTGTGGAGTGCAAGTCTCTCCCAGGTACTCAGATTTTCTGTCATAGCCCAAGGACACGTGATTGGGCTAAGTGGCGTCCTTAAATTGCCTGTACTCTATGAGAGAGTGTGTATGGCCTCCTATCCAGGGTGAGCCCTGCCCCATCCTGGCTGGGACACCCCCCCTCCCCGCCCTGTGACTCTGAGCAGGATGGATGAGTATTTGGTAGGTTTGTTGTTGATATTTAGTAGTTCTGGTGTTTTTAACTTTCAGTTTGAGCCAAACAGGGACAAAGTCACAATCCTGGGACTCCCGGACAGCCGGAGAAGTCAGTGAACTGAAGTATCAGCCTGAAACCCACGGGGGGGATTCTGTTTTCACAGGTCCGCACTGTGTTTATCTTCTGTACCCATTATCATGGCCTACAGAAGGAAGTGGTAGAGGCCTGCAGTAAAGAAACTAACGTGTTTTGCCCAATTCATTGGACTTCCTTTACAGTACAAACACAAATCCTCAAGTTCTAAGAACGGGGAGACCTTCCCAGATTTTCAGGCACATGTGCATTTTTCATAAATATTTGATTTTTGCGATAGTACCACATATTTGTCGTAAGTGGAAACATGCAACTCCATTGTGCAACAATAAAAACATTACAGGCAAACACGTGAGGTAGTGACCTCAATAAGACAAAAGGGTCGGCCTGTATTATTATAAACTGATTTACGGAAAGATAAGGAGCTGCTGGACCTCAAAAATTTTGTGACAATGGATGATAAGAAGACAATATCTGTGTATTATAAACTATGAAAAGAATAATAATAATTATTAACTATGGCTGGTTTTATAAACCTACTTGAATAGCTGTCTTCTGCAAGGCCTGTGGCTATGGAACGTTATCTGTGCCACCTTGAAATGCAAACACGACTTCAGCATACGTGGAAAAAATCTACGGGACGTATTGTTTACAGTGCGCAGCAGGCAGAAACCGCGCCGTGCGGAAATGCAGGGTATAACAGGCACTGCTTTTCAGTGAGTGTCGGGAGGAGAACCTGACATAATGAAAAGCAAAATCATCATTCCATTGCTTGGCATCTTATTTAACTACCATCCAGAAAAACAATTAGAAGGGTTTGCATTATACACAATTAAACGAAGAAATCGTGCCACATCGCACCAAATGCAATGACCACCTTTGCTCTGCTGCATTTTCGAAAAGTACATGCTGAAATCGTGCCCCCACGAGCGGTAATCACTGTCCAATCACAGCTCTCCAGGAAAAGGGGGCGTGGTCATGGACAACGGTTCGGGACGATTGCTTAGGATCTAATCAATGAGGTGACAAGCGGCACGACAGGCTCAGGTCCAGCAGGTAGAAAGTGGCGCTGTGAGCTGCCCACTGTAAGCAATACGGCGCGTCGATTGTATGTCGTGTTTGCATTTCAATTGGCACGAATTCCGCTCCGTATGTGGCAGGTATTAATTAGCTAATTTCTTTGCTAGTCGTTTTGTTAAGGTGTGTTTTTTAAAGAATGGCCAGCATGCCAAAGATGACAAATTTGTTTACGGGAACACAGCTCATTTATTCAAGAAGTTTTTTTATTCACCATTCATCATTGTTTCTTATTTAAATGCCCTCATATTTGGCATTTAAGCATCATCGCATACTGTCAGATAATTAATTCCAATACATGCATGTCATGCTTTGCACAGATCATGCGGAATGATTTTATAATGTAGCTGAATGTGAATTTTCATGGCAGTGGGACTGACATTGTTGCAAATGGTGTTTTTCATTCAGCTAACTGCTCTGATTCTGCTTTCAGCGTGGTGCTACAACTCGCAGGTTTCCTGTACGAGCAACTGCACCGGTGAGACCTCCTTCTATTGCTAATTGTTATGAATGATCAGAAAGCAGCTCCAAGGTGGACCCGCTGCTTGGGCACCGTCTTCCTTCATCAGCACTTTTCCTTGGGAGAGATCATTACCATTTTACCAGAAGCACTTATCATGAGTTCTCATGGGTCACATCATTAATCCCTGCAGGCCCAGAGTACTGGTATATCATGAGCCAATCTCAGTGCAACAGACAGTCTCAGTCTCCCATCAACATCGTGACAAAGAAGACCGAACTGGATCAAGGCCTCACCCCAATCCGCTTGTCAGGGTACCAGCTACCGCTGTTGGGGAACATCAGAAATAACGGGCATTCTGGTAAGTCCCTCTGCACCTGTTAAACATGAAAACACAACATCTGTTTGGTTAACGTCACTTTATATATAAAAGTATCTGCCAAGAATGATGTCATATGACTGCTGGGAAGCAGTCTGCCTGTCTTTGCATTAAACGGTTTACTTATTTGATGACACCACTTAATGCCCTAATTTGACTTTGGTTCTCAGATCTGAGGATTTTATTGTTGACAAACTTTTGTTGTGGGTCTCCTGGCACTATGCAAAGTCAGACTTAGTATTTGGGAAATTTGTTTTTATTGTTGAGGAGTAAAGATTAATATGAATTAAACGTATAAGAGGATAATCCTCCGAAATATTCACTTTGGTTTTAGTGCAGGTAAACATCCCCCACGGGCCCATGATCAGTGGCGGGAAGCTCGAGACGATTTACAGGGCGGTTCAGTTCCATCTCCACTGGGGTAAGGATGGTAGCCCTGGATCAGAGCACACGGTGGACGGGGAGCAGTATCCCATGGAGGTACGGGATGTGTGCTCATACCGCCTTCCACCAGCAGGGGGATTCATAGCACTCACACCTGCACACAGTAGCTGCCCATCCTCAGGTCAGCTGATGCACTGTGCCCATAACATAGGGCTCAGCAGCAGGGACTTACAGTCACCACATGGTGCATAACCTGACACACTCTTCCCAGAATAATCTGGGATTTGGGGTGAAACGTGCCCGAGAAATAACCATAATCAGAAATGCCATTATTCATACCTACAGAAGTTCTGTCCTTTTAGTGTGCCGTTTAGAATGATTTTCCTGCATTTTGGGTTTTTTGCAATGTTTGCTGATGTTTACTTTTTGCTGACTGTGTTGCCCACAGCTTCACATTGTCCACATAAAGCAGCAGTTCTCCTCCCTGGCGGAAGCTCTGACTGACCCCACTGGCCTGGCCGTGCTGGGATTTTTCTATGAGGTTACAAATTCAGTCTCTGTGGTGGCTCATTTTGGTCATTTTCTACAGTGTGGTTGCCAGCGTGGTCGTTCTTTAATGAGTAACTCTAATGTTATATGTGTGTCTCGCAGGCCTCAAAGGATGATAACAGGAACTATGACCCGATAATAAGTGCCCTGAGAAAGGTCCAGGAGGCAGGTAAGTAATTACAGCTCATTATCTTGTCCAGGCCATTTCTTAATGTGTAACGACTCTCCGCCTGTTGGGGGTGAAGCTCGAGATCGTGGTGCATCAGTGGTACCTGTCGCAGGGCCCCACCCTGACTCTCTCCTCATCTGTTCTTTTTCCAGGCTATAACGCGACGATCGGCAACATGACACTGGCCTCCCTCATTCCGCCGCTAGAGACCCTGACCAAATACTTCCGCTATCGGGGGTCCCTGACCACCCCTAACTGTGCGGAATCTGTGGTCTGGACTGTCTATGAGAGCACCATCCCAATGAGCGTCAGCCAGGTATGGCGTGTGACGGGGAGCCCGCCGCGAAACGGCCCGCACGATGCCGCCGCCTCACCTTCGCACCTGTGTCTTTTTCCGCTCTCTTTCAGCTCAGCGAGTTCTCCAAGCTGAAGTTTAACGACGGGAATCCTTTGGCATACAATTACAGGTGGGTGCAGCCCCTGAACTCGCGGAAGGTATACCGGTCCGGAAGCGACATGGTTTTAGCCAGCACTGGGCTCCTGGGGGCCTCAGTCTTGGTGTCCATCGCGCTCTCGCAGTCTGGCTAAACGGCGCCTCCAGCTGTTCCAGCAATGAGCACAGAAACGGAGACCGATGGCCTCGTCTCATTCTCGGCTATTCCAACCTATTCCAATCGATTCACCGTTATCAGAAAGACACTGTGGACACTGTAAACTGCACTATGCCATATGTTTTTCGTAGCCTTCACTGCAGCGTATTTTCTGTGTTTAAACCCACCTGATATTGTAATCATCGATAAATGGACAGTGGATAGAATTCCGCAAGAACCTCTAGTGTCAATGTTGAAACCCGGCACTTGCCAAGTATGTGAAGCAGCGGGAGAAATTTCGACAGCTAGGAAATGGAACAAACTTTCCTTCATCTGTTCACCTTTTAAGTGCTGGTCCGGCTGGGGCCTATCACTGGCTGCGCAGGTGCTGACCCCGAGTGGGTACAATGCATGATGAACAGTACTGTTTGGATATTTTGGCTGCATGTAATGCCCCGACTCTGGTGCAGAATTGTTACCAGCACTGTTTCACACATGCACTCCAAGTGGAGGCGCTACAGTGGAGTGTCATCCTCTGATTAGGATGAGCCCTGTGTGAGTGTCACAGGAAGCCAGCTGCATTGTGGGAAAAACCAGACGAAGGACTGGGCCCCGTGCCAGGCTGGCAGTATTCAACTGGTTCTACACTTCTCTAGAGTCTTGAGTCACAGCACTTCTTCAAACCACACATCCTCAGGAACACAGAACCCCCTCTGATAAAGGTTTCGGTAGAGACCTCAAGTAAGACAACCGTCAGTGTGTCGCGTTTGACTAGACTGGAAAACCAACAAGTGTGTGACTTGTGTGGAATCAGCGTTGAATGGAATGTGATTCTGAGCCTTGTTCAAATATCTTAATGTTTCCATAGATATCGTGATACCCATGCAGGACAGGGCAGTAGCTCATCTTGCTGTTGAGACTCACACATTTGTTTTATAGAGAGAGTGCACATGCTTGCTGCTGTGACTTACCAATTAACGTACCATGTAATTTGTACACGTTTATAGTATATGTGCATATCAGTACTTTGTCATTTATAGTGCTATTTTATGGTTTGAAGTTAGCAGATATTTCATGGGGGAAAATTTTTAATGAAAATCAAGTGAATTTAAAGGGACTCTTTTGTTTATCACTTGTCTCCGCTGTGAAATCCTTCTGTCCAAAGTGGGTATTCAGACTCTTTTTATTTGATTACACATATGCATATGTGTATATTACATACCATCATTATACAATATTACAAATGTATCAAGAAAAGAAAATATGTTTTGACATCAGCCTCCCTGAAAAAAATTAAAGACAAGAAGAATGTTATATCTTTTGTTTCCCTTTGGTTTTTTCCAGTTCGCTCTTTTATGTTTACATTCATGCACAATACACCCAATACACAATAGCCAAAGGTGATTACAGACTATCCAGTAGGAACCATTGCTAGTAAAAACTCCTTGCAATTCTGCAATTCTTCTTAGTATAAACCTGCCAGTTACAATGTTTCGAGTATCGCATTAAGCCTCAGCTGGAAGTGAATGGCAGACTTCTCAGTGTCACAACCAGGGGTCACAGGGGTCACTCACTGGGTGCCGCAGAAATGATTCCTCTAATCCATTTCTAATTGACTTGAACTAGACATAGAGGCTGGTAGCACGACTGTGCAGCTCAGTCTTCCAGCTCTGATAGGAGAAGCGTAACCCCAAACCCGACTCTCCCCCTGTGCCCCACCCCAAAGAACACCATTTATCTTTGTACTGTTGCCCAAGAACAAAAAGAATCAAAGGCCTCTTTGTGACACCCTGCATGGGTAAGGCCAGGGCCGGCCCTGGGTGCTCCGCGGCTCTAGGCAGCTTTCTGTCCCACCAGCAGCAGAAAACCTTTTTTTTCCAATTGTTTTATATTAAAAATATTTAATAGCATGGGGTATTGTGGTTGCTAACTAGCTGGCTCTTGTCTGTTTCATAAGACAAGTTGTCAAATATTACAAGTAGCACAGAATTCAACCAGAAATATTCTGATTTTTCTGGGAGACAGTAGTGCCTCGAATAAGTGCATTAATGCAAACTGTAGAGCATAAACTAGTCTGATCTCAGCAGAATGTGTGTTTGTGCATCTGGAGCTGTGGAGTGTGTGTGATTAGCTGCTCAGGATGCACATGCCTGCCCCGCTGAGCTCGGCTCGTTACTCTGACCTGTAGCAGATGCCCAGAGATGCTCCTGGGGGGGTGTCCATGGGGCCTCCCTCTCACAGCCTGCTGAGCAGCTTCAGTGCCGTGAGCACAAAGGTGACATTCTCCTGGACAGGAATCGAAGGCGGCCAGGCACTCGTCGCCAGCCCCGTGTGTTTGCTGGCCCTTGCCAATCTGATAGCAATGGACACCGAGCCCATTTCCATGACAGAATGTCCCAAACCACTGAGCGTGACGGCACATCCCCTTAGTGTCCACGCTGAAGTCACATTGTTTAATTAAAGCTTCATCCCATACGAATACCATATCCATCCAAACATTCAGAAGTGAAATTCCCAGGTTGAGGAAGTATTTGAAAGTTGGGAACTATCCAGACTTTCATCCTAATGTTTTATTATGAAGATTAAATCTGACTCTTCCTATACTTTTGTATAAAAACTAATAGAATTGTTACATGTCCAAAATATATTTTTGAGCTGTAATAGGTTTCCCGTAACCCCTAGGATTTCTGTTTGGTAAAAGAAAATAATCTCTCTGCTCAAGCTATATGAAACAAGGCTTATTAGTCACGTAGGAATTCCATAGGTCTTTTGGGGATATTAAATAACCTGGGACTTTCTTCCAGCCCATTCATCTCTCCATCAGTATGTTACCCATCTTCCAAATGCTTTCTGGGCTCAGGGTAATGCTGAACCTGGACAATAAACAATACAGAAATAAAATAGAAATAACTAATTGAACAAGACAATGTATTGTGATGCTCTGTAGTGCCAGGCTCCCAAACCACAGACAGGAAGCCAGACAGCATTGTTCTACATGCAAGACTCTTTAATTACCATCCCTTTAAATGACTCATCTGCATCTCACCACACACCAGCGAATCTCCCCATACACCATTCCACCTCAGGTGACATGGAAACCTAGGGAGGTCTCATTACAAACAGCAGGTTACACACAAGGTGAGTAGTTACAAATTACCAAGAGACACGCAAAGGAGAACACAAGGGTCGGGTACAAACACAGGTAAGGGCACACACGACACTCGGGAGCACAGCTATTTACAATAACAATAGACATGAGGTATTCACTGTCAAGCAGAGCAAGCCGGGATATGCGAATAGGATCTGCTACACGGAAGCTAATCTGTCAATGGCACAATATAGAAATGATAATGTAAATATCTGTATTTACATAATGTCGCCGTCCAATGAAAAACCCGTGTCTACAAAAATTCATTTTTTTCTGCAGTGTGAAAAAAATGCATTTTCTCAGCAACAACATTACAAAATAAACCAATGGAGTCTTATATATAGTATTCTTAGCCTGGGTTTTATTGAACCAGTATCAAAAAGTATTCACTAATGGGGTCTTTAAGCACTTTAAGCATGTGGCATATTTAGGCTGCTTTATACTTCTGCACTGAATCCATGTACCCTACGCCATATCCTGACGAGCATCTCCCCAGAAGTGTTGCTACGAGCATCAGAGTGTAGCATAGGCTATGTGACTACTTAGCTACTGGTGGCATAAATTCCATGCACAAGTACAAATCAGTATTTTTTTGTTAAGGGTCCCATTCAGACAATACAGACCCCCTGTGGTCAGGAACTCTTAGTCTGTCCGATATGACCTTCAGACTGCACAGCACCTACCTGATTGCAGAGTAGAGGCCATTGTTCGAGTAGGTTAGATTATTCATATTTACATTTTTATTTTTTGTATTATTTTCTTTGTCCTTCTACTGCCTAGTGTAAGTAATCTGAAGATTAGGGTGATCACACCCCGATGAGAGACACCACCCTGCACAGGGCTGTGCTGTCCTGCTTGTTACAGCTCCCAAACCAGATGGTGATGCTTATAGTCAGGATGTTCTTGATGTTTAGTAAATTTAATGATTTCTTCATCAGGATTACCTTGCATGCCCTTGAAAAGTGTCACGTGGTGCGACTGTGATTTATCTTAAAAATAATATATTTCCTTACCATTTCCGGTCTTGTCCGATGAGACACCCTAGGCAAGCATCACCACCGTCGCCCCCTGTCTGAGGCAGACTGAAATTGGATGGCAAGTTGGCACCCTCTCACCTGTAGGATTGACCAGCCCTGTTCCATACTATGCATAATATTTTAACAAGGCATCAGTAGTATGCTAAGTTGTCCTGAACAAAATTATTCTTATAATTTACAGACCCATTATTTCAGAAAAATCAATAAATCCAATTAAAAAGCTATAACAATGCTATTCACTGCATCAGTAATTGATATTTGATGCAAAGTAATTAATAATGTAATTTAGGATTTAATTAATTTCCTTTCATTATGGTACGATGGCCCTGAGAGGTCAACGCGTTGCAAATGCAGAAAACACTTACAAATCCTGGAAACACATGGAAAATCCAGAAAATTAGTAGATGCGTCACAATTGACAGACATTAAGCCATTTTTCAGCGATTTTTGTTTTGCATGAGTTTTCAAAATTTGAACCTCATCTGTCAATTGCAACGCGTCTATTACTTTGTCTCACGTTTCCTGGATTTCTAAGTGTTTTCTGCATTTGCAGCACGTTGACCTCTCAGGGCCATATTTTTGGTTGCCCTACATGACTATATGGTCACACCAAATGAGGTTCAATTACTAGCTAAAAATGAATTTACCAAATACACACTATTTTGTATTATTTCAAGATTGAAGATTCGAGAACTTTATTGCCATTTGTTCAAGAACAACATCATTGCAATTATGTTAACCTCAAAATGGTTAAATTGAAATGGTGCATCTATATTTGAAACTTCACGTATATATACAAAGCATAAGTAAAAAAGAAATATAAGAATATGCAAAAAAAAACATCTGCCAATTTCCATTGAGTTCTGAATAATAATGAGGTCTAATATGGTTGACACTAAGTCATTAATTTGAAAAGAGAAGGAAAGATAGAAAAACAAAGAAAAAAATTAACTAAAAAATGACGGGACAGAAGCGTTAGGTGATGTTATGCAGTATATGTGTGGCCTGTAAGGGGAAATATCGTACTGTCCCCTTAATGGTGGCCATGTCTCGTGTGTGTGTGTGTGTGTGTGTGTCTGTGCATCGGGAACGTAAAAGCAATACACTGGGAGGTATAGATGAAAAGAAGAGGGGGAGGAGCAAGAGAGAAATTGATTGTGGGGGGTGTTGTTATTTGTCTAGGATATCCTTGTATCCATCCGAAGCCTAATGAGTCGCACCATGTTCCCCACGGGCCCCGGCAGGCTGGGTTTGCCCCACGCCATGAGTGGGCCAGAGGGAGAGGCACGGTGACCTCCAGGAGAGGCGGCCACTCACGGCACCCCTGCCCTGGGCAGACCACACTCCAGGTCATGCCAGCCGTTTCCTAGGGTGCTGTTCGTTTGTTTATCTGCATATACCACCAGTGATGAGCCTCCCCTTCCTACTTTGTTATTACCAATTTACGATGACTGACCTTCATACCGGGGCAAAGGGACAATAGATGCAAAGTGGCATTTGGAATAACATCCTGAGGATCCTCGAAAGGCAAGCATAAATACGCTCTAAGGAATTAATCCACTCTGAGATGAGAGAAGGGTGGCTTCACTCAGTGGCATAAACCAGAGTGACCTTTTGACTACTCAAATGAAGACACATGACCCTGTCTTCTAGAACCAAATCCGGGAAATGGGGGCACCAACTGCTTTTATTTCATTCCAAAATGCAATAGGAGAAACATTTTGTTGTTGAATGGAAGAAACTCTTCCCATGCTGTTGAAGAAGTCAATCTATTGCCGTGTAGTTACCGCAGAGTACTACTGCATACTCAAACATCAAGTACTCAGCATAGTACTCAGTAAACTCTGTTCAGATGCTTTCAAAGGCTGCACAAAAGTGATTCTGCTGTGTTTACAATTCATGCATCCTATTTATACTATATTCTTGGTGTATAATGATCAGTAAACAAAACTGGCATTTTATTTGGTAAAGACAATTCTGCAGTAGGGATGGGGACACGACCACCTATATCGAGTCCGACCTTAAAGGGTCGGGTCCGAGTCAAGACCAAGACTTTGGAGGAAGTGAGACTGAGACCTAAAAAAACAAGTCTGTTTTCAAGACCATGAATTTAATTACACATGAATTTAATTACACAGTCTAAAGCAGAAACAAACAAGCCTATTGCAGCCCCCCCCCATCCAAAAACAACATTGAATCACAGACAGTGAGCCATCCAGCACTGTCTCTGTTGTATGATTTAATGCTATATTATTCCATCACCTCATCAGAAGAGATGCATTATAGAATTTCCTATCAAATATAGCACCAGTCAACACAATGTGAATCCATTTATTAATTTTCATATTATAATTTTTAATTAATGTGCATACTTACTGTATTTTGCCTATTCTGCCACGGACTCTATGTCCATGTGCACATGGACATGGCCACATCTCCTGGCTCTGAATGGACTCCAAATTCCATGGGCACCCAAGACGAGACAACTGCACACTCATGGTTCAGAATTTCAGATGATCTTGAGCTCTCCCTTTAAAATTACAGGTCCAACCCTTGCCACTTTAGTCTGAGACCGAGTCAAGACTGAATAGAATTGCTTTCAATTCTGAGACGAGACAGAGTAAGTGAAAGGGTGGTATCAAGACCAAGACGAGGCCCGAGTAATACAACATTACTGTACAGTGTCCTGAGAAGATCACTGCCCTATAACTGGTTATGTCAGCCTTCAACTAAATCCAAACACTCCCTCTGCTTAGTGAAATTAATCTCAATATATTTAGTTTATTCAGTTTTTCTCTACTCACAGACTGCTTGTACATACAATTTATAACTAGCAAAATGTGTAAAATTTAAAATTAAGTCAAATTTTTTATTTTAGTTATATAGCGCTCTGTGTGTGTGTGTGTGTGTGTGTGTCTCAAAGTAAAGCAAGATTAGATATGCAAAAAGAAGTATTCCAGTGTACCTGCTCTTATATTTGTGCAAACAGCAAATAAAATCATTTCATCATCTCTTACAGTTAGAGTGATGCCGGCACCTCTGGAGAGGACAGCTTCCTTTACATAAGCAGCCTGGGGACAGTGTGGCTTCTCCGCCGTGTGGCTTCTCCGCCATGTCACACAGCTGCCTCTGCCTTCAGATTCTCAGTAAATATCTGCAGCTGAATCAATCCACCAGAAAACAAACCCGCTGTCTTTATAGAGATGTTTTTTCTGTAAACACTGTGTTTGCATCATCTCCCATCTACCAGCGAGTTTCCCCCAGATACTCTGGTTTTCTCACATGGCCCAAAATATTTTGGCATGTGACCCTTCCCCCCCTTAGAGTGTAACAGAGTGTCCGCATAACCTGTGTGCCTCCAGGGTCACTGTGACCCTATAAGAAACAAAGGATGGAAAATACACTTGGTGATGTGCTGTAAACAAGAGCACCGTCTGGGCATGAGCCAGACACTTAAGTGACATTGCAGTTACAAACCCCAGGGCACCTGAGAAGATCTTCAGGTAGTGTCCAAACAGATTTAAGCCGCTTGTAACCCTTGATTTTGATTAAGGCGACAGCTGACTTGCTTTGCAATTACAGTCACATAAATCTTTGCGTTAATGATTTAAATCCCACATATCCACAATGTACATTTGTTCCTCAGTGTGTCTGTGCTCTATAACTGACCTTTTACAATTCCAGTAGCATTGCTCATACAGGGTATATTTATACAGACTAGCTGCTGCAGATAAATGATCTACTGAAGAGGAATGAATCACTGCTACACAATGTGTATGTCAAAAGATACAATTCCTGGTAATAAAAAGCATGAATGTAAGGGGTAAAAAGGTTACGCTAAACAGTCGTAATATTAGCTGGGGAACGTCACACCCCTTACGGCTCATGAAGGTAAAGGTTCAGTCAGATGATGACAGTCTTCCAGACGAAAGTGGGGGAGCAACAGGAAGACAGCGGCCACAATGGCGAAATAAGGCTTTTCCTTCCTTCCTGTACACAAAGTCCACAAGCCACACGGCCCAGGCAGCGCCGCCTTTGATAATAATGCACCTGTCAGTTGAAAGGGTGTCTGAACAATGATCACTTAATTTCTAAAGTCTCTTATATCCGACAGTCAAATCACGAAGGGCACAGGCCGTCCGCTCTGCCATCTTAAAGGACCCTTGCAATTTTTTATCACTCTGGTGACCCTGAGATTTGAGGTGGCGACCTTCCTGTCACAAGCACAGCATTTTCCTAACACCTCGACATTCCACAGACTTGCAGAATTACATGCGCTGACAGACGGTCAAATTCCCATCATATCGCGACAGCCAGTGATGGAGGCCTTCCCTGCACTGACACTCAGCATGGTGCAGTTCCACTGTTTCCTCTGGGACCTGCCAATTTACCACGGTACAGCTGTGCCAGCAGGGTGCCCACAGGACCCACTTCCCGTTCTCATCCTGAGGCATACCACCATGGGCCCCGATGACTTGCTGCTCGCCAGCCATGCCCTCAGGACACGGGGAACAGGCACAGAGTGTCCAAACTCCATTTTGGAAGAACGTGCTTCCTGACCATCCAGACAGGTTCAGTGCAGACGATAATTCGACGTTAGACAGACAACCTGAAGATGATGCCAGGATGAACAGCGACACTCTAACTGCGAAAACACAACTTTCAGAGGGAACTACAACCGACGTCTGACTGAATTTGTAAAGGTGATTAAGATACCACCAAAACCTTAGAGTCAGAGAAATAGATCATATACTCTTTATGTACAAGTAACATCTATCTGCAATTTCTGTTTGAATCTACATCCTAAAGGCAGTTCTTAACTGACACACGCAATCTATTCCCGAAACCCTCATGTATGTCAGATTACATGTCAGTAGGACTGCCCCCCCCCCCCATCATTCATTACACTTTATGGTAAGAAACACCTAAGGCAAAATCACACTAGTACTACGTACTAAAAAACACTTATTAGATAAGTGCAAAGATGTGTAAGGGGCCTTTTTGCTTTAGCGCTTCAATAAACTACATATCTCGATATTTTTTATCCATATATATATGTATGTGTGTAACATTCCTTTGTTTGGAAAGGGAAAGGAAAGACACTTCAAACTTCTAAACTCAAACATAATCTTCAGTTTGTGCCTGTTGGCAGAAAAAGGACGAGGCGGCCCAGATAATGCTATCTGAAAGCCTTCAGCTGATCCTGAGCGCAATGTTTGTACTGACAGCCGGAATGACAGAGCTCACATCAGCACACACAGCCGTTTCAATGTATTGGTGACAGCAGCAGGTCTCTAAATCATTATTACGCACTTTTGAGGGCGATGGTCAATGAATAATCTAAGGGAAGAGATGTTCTGACCTTTGCTATCCTGGGATTCATTCTGTTCTGTTGCTCCCATAAAAGACAGACGCATAAAGGTGTCTAGTTGTGTCACCTGTTACGGAGGATGATACTGACTAAAGCTCCGTAGACTAAGGCACCGTATGCACAATAAAAGCAGTAGGCTAATGGAGTCGGAAGTAATACTTGACATCGCTGCCTGAGTCTCTGGATTCAGTTTCTCATGAAGGAAATCTGGGAGAACAACCTTCAGCTTGTTTAAGAGAGAGTGACCTGTTTTGTAGACAATATCTGTTTGTGAATTTCTGCACACAGCTCATATCTCATTACACAATCCTCTTAGTTCCTCTTAGTCACTCCAGTAGTAAACAAAACCGTATTTTAGAGAGGACACCTGACCAAAGGTGGCATTCAAATCACCAACCCTGAACATGTCAGGTAACAGCATATTTCTGCTGAAGCACCTTGCGCTTTGGCGTTCGGGGATTATGTAGAACTGTGTATCACGTACAAGAAGCCCTTTCCTCAGGGCAGCAAATTAAAAGTCAGTCCTGACTTGGAGAAAACCTCCATACCCTCTATACAGGCAAATGGGAAGCGGGCTGATTGGATGTGCCGTTTGCTGACCCTTAAGAGTCTGCTGAAGATTTCCGGTTATTGTCAGGCCCAGTGTCTCGAGCAAGATCAGCGCTGATCTTCCAGATGGTGCCAAAGCCACCCGGAGTGAAAACAAATATTTCAGTGATGGCCTTTATGATGAGAGACGGAGAGGAAGGAGAGCCCTCGCGGATGACTTTCTGCTGATGCCGTGTCTTTAAATGCAGATTCACTTCTGTTCCCCCTAATGCTGCCCAGAAAGTTGCTGTCTATGAAAGGACTGGTCAGATTTAGCTGATCCTCCTCTTACTAACCTCTGGGCACAGATATAGAGTTTCCTGCCCTGTATCCACGCAAGAGATTTACTGGACAGTCTGTTGCTTGCAGTGCCCATGCAATCCCCATGGCCGTGAGGCTGGACATGAACATGGGCGGCTGCAGGGGATGCACACGTCCTCGCTCACGTCCCCACTGTGCACGGACATGGGAACCTTTAGGCCAAACGAATGTCAGATGTGCTGCCGCATTCTAACTCACCTGCAATGGCCTCATGGCACAGGCTGATGAAACTGCTTGTGGACAGTTGGAATAGTCCAGTTGTGAGGTAACAAGTGGCTGGACTAGAAGCTGAGTTGTGTACTAAGGCCTTGTGTTCCTAATGTTATGCAAGATCAGGAGAATGCTATTATGTGCTCTGCAAAGGACAGCTGGTCGTTACCCCTAAGTCCCTGGCAGACCTTGATTGTGACAATGTGGATGATACAAGCTGAACAGTGATATCATGTTGGATGGTAGGGCTGGCAGGACTAGAAGCTTGGTCTTGGAGAGATTTAACTGGAGGAGCTGGTCCCTTATCCATGCTGTGATGTCAGCGAGGCATGCAGAGATCTGAGAAGAGACCATGGTGTCATCAGTTGGGAAGAGCAGGTGTATCTGGGTGTCATCAGCATAGTAGTGGTAGGAACAGCCATGTGACTGGATGATCAGACCTAAAGAGGTAATGTGAAGAGAGAAGAGGAATGGACCAAGGACAGAGCCTTGGGGAACACTAGTTGTTACCTGATGCGATTTGGACACCTCTGCATCCCAAGTTACTCGGAATGATCCGTCTAATAGGTATGAGTCAGACCAGCGGATTTGGTGAGTAACTGTGTCAAGGGCTGCAGAGAGTTAAAAGGATCAGGAAGGCTGACTAGAATGCAGCTGGACGTCCAAACAATGAGGAGGGCAGTCTCCGTCAAGTATCCAGAAGCCAGACTGCAGATTTCAGGAGGTTGTTCTGTTTGCATGTTTGAGAGTATTTGATATGAATGACAGGAGAGATATTGGTCAATAATTCTCAACCAGTGAAAAGCAGGAGGTCTAGGTGCTTTGTAGAATCCATCCATCCATTTTCCAGTCAATGAATTCCTGATTCAATGTGATTAATGAGGCAAAACCAAATGGCGATGCCTGCATCAATTACAAGTCGAAAACAAGATTCTTGATCCTCCCATCAGTGAATACAACAGTAGCAGCAGGGAAATAAAAGGAATTGGGACCATAAACGGCTGCAGGTTCGAGGTCCTGGAGACCTAGGGTAGTTCTCAAGTTAAGGTACTGAACCAAGAACCAAGAAAGCTCCTGTGAAGCATCAAAGCTGGATATAATATATATATATATATATTACACAACTTATGATACAGCATGATTGTGTCATATATCAGTATAAGTAAATATAGTGTTATATATATTGCTGGCACTCCTCCAGGGTTGTAGGTTTGAATCCTGCTCTTTGTTCTGTGTGTGCAGTTTGCATGATCTCCCTATATTTCCTTTTTATGCTCAGAGACACGCAAATGGCTCCTCCAAATGTCCCATTGCATGTGCATCCCTCTGGCACCCCGTCCAGGGTGAGCTCCTGCTGGACTCAGCTTCTCTGTGGCCCTGTGCCGGATGAAGGGATGGGCAGGTGGATATTATATATAAGTAATATCATTTTGTGAGAGAGAATTCAAAATGAGAGGCAATTCTCTGGGTAGCCTATCAAAATACGTCATTTTTAACCATAAATTGATATACGCCATGAAACTGAAATTTAAAGAGCGCCGTGTAGATAATTTCATGGAGTTCATCTTGGAGTCCGATTATTCATTCCTCTCACGCTCTCTCAACCCCATCGCCGAACCCCATTAGACCCCGTCTGCTCAGTTACTCATTACTCACACACCCCCCACCCTGATACTGGCGCCAAATGAGATTTTCTGCACAGAAAATGGGATTTTATTTATGTGCAAAGAGTGTGTGGGGATTCAGTCACACTTTGAGGCTGAACACATGTGCTTTGATCACATGCTTTCAGGGGTGTCCCTGACCGCACCCCAAGGTCCCTGGCTCACACGACAGCAGCCCCCAGTCAATAGACAATGACGCTCAGCCCTGGGTCTGCAGACGTGCCTGTCTGCTGCACAGCAGGCCAGCACGATGCTCGGTAAGTGCAACATGGCTCTGCTGAAGCTCTGTCCTCACAGCTGCTAGACGGTATAGTGCCATGTGGACGGTCCCCGGAGACTAAACAAGGTCCTCTCACTATCAACGTCTGTGTTTCAGAATGTTCCGTTTTAAGCTACTAAATTAAGGGAAAGTAAAGTATTTTCTCATAGTGTTGCATCTACTATACTTGTTTTTCCATTAGTCTGTTGAATGTTCACTTCAGCCTTGGTTCACTGAGCAGTTGCTCAGCAATTTCTGTGTGCGATTTGTCCAAACCTACAGTTATGTGTGTTTAGAAATCCATCTGTTCTGGGTGGTGGTGGTGGGGGGGTTCTGAGACTCATTGGGAGAGGGGCATTTGAGCTTTTTGCGAGGGTGTGAGTCTGCCGTGGACATGGTGCACTTCATTATGATTTTGTTTTTGAAATGTGTTTTGAGGAAGCATTGGGTGTTCCTGCCATGCCACAGCCAAAGGACCTGGGAATGGGGGGTTTGGGGGAGAATTACAGTAGAAAGCTATGCCAGCCATGGACCAAACAGATGTCCTACCATTGGACAGCTTCTCAGCCAATCACAGCACCCAGTAGGATGTGTGTTAGCATGAACATCTGGGACCCTTTTTGCATACTTTTGCTGGGGGGATTTTAACAGTGGGAGGTGGAGTTGAGGGCAGAGTGATGAGCCGTAGAGGAAAGAAAACACGAGGCGTCCTGTCTGCGTGCCTTGGAAATAAGGCTTTGAAGGCTTCTTGTTTATTGTTGTCCACTGCAGAAGCCCATAGCATCTTGATATAGACTGAGCAAAGAGTTCGGGTTTCACTTCCCAACATTGTTGCATATTTTTAGTGTTATTTCCCAGACCAAAGCACAACACAACTGGTTTTCACACAGAAACATCACAAGCTAAATCCCTGAGCATCTTCAGAACAGAAATGTCACTTAGCTCCTTTGAACCTGGAGATTCCTTCATCCATCGAAACGGTTTGGAGAGCTTTGATGAAAGAAAGAAGATTGCAAACTTATTTTGGTAAAGAGTGGTGAACATTATTTTATCGTATGATTATGGGATCTTCAGATTGTAAACACCTATGTTTCTCCACAATGCTTTGACTCCCATTCCCTGGCCGTGATCCTCAGTAAGATCTGTGATAACTTGCTCCCCTACCAATGACCAGAGCAGTCTACTTTTATGCCTAAGAAATCTAGCATTGACTGCATCCTGGCACTGAGTGCAAATGCAAATAACAGCAAAGTTTCTTTGCAGCCTTTGTTGATTTTCGTAAGGCGCTCGACTCAGCTGGTTCGAGCTACCCTGTGAGAATCCTAAAACTTCTCGGGACCCCCCCCCCCCCAAAGTTACTGGACATCATGGCAGGCCTGTACACTGGTACTGCGAGTGCTGTGCAAACTGGAGGCAAAACCTCAGCCTCCTTCCCAGTTAATTCTGGGGTTCATCTGGGGTGTGTTCTTGCTCCTAGTCTGTTCAGTGCTTGCATGGTGCTCCCTGTTTTGCTGCATGGGTGCAAGACATGGGTGCTAGCCAGTGACCTGAGACTGGACTCCTTGGGTACTGTTTCTCTTTGGAGAGTCCCTGGATGGCACTGGTTTGACTTGTGATTGTGCGGTTGCTCAGGGAGTCCCGAATGAGGCACATTACCTGCATTGTGAGGGAACGATCATTGTGAATGTCCTGGAATGTGTGAGAATCAACAAGTCAGCAGCATTCCCAGTGAAGAGATTTAAGCTTACAACATGTGTCAATTCTCTACTCACTACTTCAAAAAGTCACCTTTGATTCCCTGCCAGGTTCTGGAGGCACATGAACAAAAGCCCTAGTT
This sequence comes from Petrocephalus sullivani, assembly GCA_026780845.1. Taxonomy (NCBI): domain Eukaryota; kingdom Metazoa; phylum Chordata; class Actinopteri; order Osteoglossiformes; family Mormyridae; genus Petrocephalus; species Petrocephalus sullivani. The sequence continues at coordinate 29,221,316 of JAODKM010000099.1, read as the reverse complement.
ACAGCACCCCCCCTCCCCCAGCTTCCCCCATCTATGCCGCCTCCCCTTATTCCGGATCTTCTGTGTTGCCAGAAATGAGGGGTGTGTTGTTGCTTGGGGATTTCTGCCCCACTCAGGAATTTTTTTGGGATGGTCACAGTATCGCCTTGGGCCAATGGCAACAGCGAGAGCCGGGGAGACGTTGTGCCTGGGAATGTGATCACAAGACATCCTGGTCCCCTCCCGCTTTCTATTGTCATTTGTAATCCTCCAAGTTCTGACCACGATGGACCTCTCTCCAGGCTCTGCAGGAAGAGGAAGCAGGATCTTGTGTGTGACGGTGGGCCGAATGCCGTCGAAGACCACTGGGCGTCACCACACCATCAAGGGTAAGGAGCACAGGGTGAGGGGTGAACCCTAGACAAGAACAGTTTTCGACTTGCTAGTTTCCATTGAAAATTAAGGAGGACCATAATAATATTTGCTTCTCATTTAAAACTGATTAAAGGGGCATTAAGAGGTCATTTTTCTGGAATGTTCTCTTGTACATTCTATCTCTTGGGCAAACAAGTTCACCTTTTGTGGCTTTGCAGTACAGTGGTGTTAGCAATTACAGTCTGGGTTAAGCCATATTAAGGCTCATATAAAGATACCAGTTAAATTTATGGACACCTTTGCATGAGGTGATTTGCTATAAGGGTTATCATATAAAAGGCATATTGCTTGACATATGCAAAGCACTCATCAGTTTATGGAATAAATTCCTAGAATAGGTAGTTGAATAGTTGTGCATGTCTGATATTCAATCAACCCAAATGTTCTCATGTCACACCCCAGCTGCTCTCTCTCTCTCTCTCTCTCTCTCTCTCACTGGCTGCCCATCAGCCCTGCATCCTGCTCATTTCTTTGCTGCTGGCCAACAGGTCCATTAATGGACAAGCACCCAACAAAAGGCTCCTCACGACCGATGTCAGTAAACCAAAGCCGCAAAGAAGTCCCTCCGCGACGTGAGAAGTGGCACTCTGGATGGTCCTCTTGTGCGGTTCCCTCAACCAGGTCCCTCAACGGAACCAGGTCCGGTCATCAGACTCCCTCTCTTACTTCAAGAAACAACTCAAGACCCATCTGTTGCATAAATTCCTTTACATACCTGACTGTTCTTTAAATGTTCTTATATTGCACTCACTGGCCCCTGAATCTTATTAGATTCTTACTTTGTTAATAGTTATGTGTAGTTATGTAGTAGCTCCTGCTCCATTACTGCTTAAACTTGTAACTGTCTATTCTTAGTAAGCTCAGCCTAGCTGCACTTACCCTTAGTTGTCTCCTTGACAGCATGTAGGTTTGCTCTTGCAATTTGTCTTGCTTGTGGTCGCTTTGGACAAAAGAGTCTGCTAAATATGTAAATGTAAATATAAATGCAAAAGCAAATCATGTGTGGGAGATACACAAGCTCACGCCATGACAGCAGAACTGGAAGACAGGAATAAAGTTACGACTGAGACTGGGTCTCTTAGGCTCGGTTTTATATTGTGACAAAATATTTTAGTTCCGTTCTGCTTGGCTTTGAAAAACTCACTACAATTTACTTACCTACTATACACATGGGTGGACACTCAAAAAAGAAAAAGTCCCTTTTCATAATTTACAGCGTCAGCGTTAATGTGTTATGCTTTTGTGGGGCAATATGTTTATTAAGAAAGACGGAGTAGACCAATGTGTCACTGTCCAAAATGGCAGCACCTCAAACCACTAAAAATCTAAACAAGAGACAAGCACCTGCTGTGCATTGGTCTACTGAGCTTCCAGACCAGGACCATCATTCAACTCAAAGATAGCACTTCACTTTACTTTACTTACGCAAGTCAGTGTTAAATGCCATCTAAGCTCTACCTGAGTGGCTGGTGTGGGCTTCGGCTCTAATGCAGGCTGGGACATTATAAACAATTCATGTGCTTTTACCTAAGTCTTTCAGCACCCCAGGATCCTTGTTTGGGTTCTTACACAGGGCAGGATGGTGCCACACAGACCAGAGTGTGAAGAGCTCTTGTCCAAGATGCCATCTACCGCCCCTGAATCCATCTGGTGGAATTAATTTAGTAGATCAGGAAACCAGTGCCTGGCCTTAATCAGATTAATCTGCTCCACCAAAAATAGATCTGTCATGGCGATTTGTAAAACAAGATGGAATATACTGAGTACCGTTTGGGCCGAAAAAAAAAGCTTTGTGATCTTCATGATTACGTTTTATAGAAGTTCAGGGAATATCTTAACATCACAGTCAACAGTTAAAAAAATCAAGGATACATACTGGAAGCGTGGGAGCATCACTTCTAGTTACAGCACTAGCACACAAACAGATATTCATCTCTTCCATTTGCCTTCAGACCTCATTGGGATTATGGTTTCCTTCTCTATATCTGCCTGCAGGTGTGCCATAAAGGGGGACAGGGGCCCGAAAAGATTTGGAGCATAATATGATTGGTCTTTGTTGGGGGCCCAATATACATAATATGCTTTCATGGGGCCCAAATTCTCCCCTGTCTTTGTGACAATTATAAGCGTGATGTCGATGTTCGACCAGCGGAGGCAGCGTTGGAATACGACCCTAAAAATATGGCTGCTTGACTGGCGGATGTCTGAATACCCAGTACGTCTAGATATACACAGACACCTTAATAATTGAAGGAGGGCCGTGTTGCGCTGATGTAGAAAGTACTCAGGGGGACACAGTGCTTACACGCAAATGCCACAGCTCACGTCAAAGCCTCAAGCTTGCAGATAAGATAGCAGTACAGTAAACCATGCCCACCTCCTCCCACCCTAGCCCAGCCCTGACTCACAAGACTATGCCACATGTATAAATTATTCATACAAAAGCTGCCCTTTCATCACGCAACTGCCTCTTGCTTTTCCCCCTGGTTTGCGTAGCCAAATGAAACCGTAAAAGGCAGCTTTAAATGTTTTTATACTCCGATTTCGGTGGCTCCCGTTTTCTTCCCTTCGAGCGTGAGGAATGGTGCTGATATTTGTAAGAACGCTTGTGGCACTACATGGATTTCCCGTAAAGTGATAGACTTCACACCCTGGCAGAGTCTCTGGCCTTGGGATTAGCATGTGTTACAGTATTTACCAGTCTTTCATTATTCAGTGGTGGCAGCATGAATCATTGAGGAGCTTCACACGGACTCATCAGAGGTGCCAGGAATGCTGGGCCACGTCCGGCTTGTATTCTGGTTCAGCCGTGCCTCACATTTTAAGGGCTCCCAGGATTCCGACCGAGGCTCCATACAGAAACACCGCGTATCCTGACCATTAGCTAACATTTGTCATATTAAATTATTTATTTTATTTGGTGACTGCTTAGAAGAACTGAAATTTCTGCATATTGCAATCAGGAAGTTGGATGGTTTCATTCATAATATCTGGACATCCTGCGCTGAGGCCGTTTCTCCTGATGAATTGTGAGGGGTGATACATAGGAAAGGAGATGACTGAGGACACAATCTCACCTGAAAGACGAACGTAAAACAAAGTGATTAAGTGGACAAGGGCTTCCCACGAGCGCATTCTGGGGCCATAACACTTATTTTTACTCTATTCCTGCCATGACATATCACAAATAAACCTACAATGGAATCTGCATCATCCACAAATGTTACACAATCCTGCACAACAACAATGGCTTCTGTGGAAAGTGGTGGGACCATTTCCATATCTGACCCGTCATCATTTTCTTCAGCATTCTCCACTACTGTTCCCTCAGAAGTAATACCTTCACAAACTCAATCAACAGCTTTGCCAACTTCTTCCCCATCTGACATCACAAGCATTTCCTCCGACACTCCAACAACCATGCAAGGAATCTCAACACTTTCAGTGCTCTATTTCTTACTCTCTGTAGTGTCTGATAATCAGAGGTGTCAATTTCAGGTCCAGAAAGTAAAAATCCAGACCAGGATTTTGTTTCAACCAACTTGTTGAGCACTTTGTGACTTTGACTCTCTATGCTTAACTGATATTTTTCCGCACTGCAAATGTGATGTTTTCCTCGGGTTTCACGTGTCCGTGTTTGTGGGCGTATACGCAGTCACTTTGGGCCACCTCTGATTGGTGA
>JAODKM010000099.1:29175484-29190800 GCA_026780845.1 Petrocephalus sullivani | reverse complement strand
CTGTGCTGGACAGGCATCCCGTCCAGGGTGTCCCCTGCCCTGTGCTGGACAGGCATCCCGTCCAGGGTGTCCCCTGCCCTGTGCTGGACAGGCATCCCGTCCAGGGTGTCCCCTGCCCTGTGCCGCCTGACACAGGCTCCAGTCTCCCTGAAACCCTGAACAGGATAAACCTTTCATCTGTACAAAACGCAAGACAGTCAGTCACATTTTCCTTCCTATTTCAACACATCGAGGGTCAGGGGACAGGATTCTGATGTGGCTGTATTCCAAGAACCCCATACAATTTCAAATACTGCTACAGTCAGTCATCGGGTACATTACTCATCAGTTTCCATGATTCCCTTCAGGCCCTCAACATAAGCTAAGATGGGACAGGTGAATCTGTAGAAAATGTGGACCAGGGAAATTGTATTTCTATTTGTGATTCAACAAATACCAGTTACAAGACAGCGTCTACAATGGCTGCCTGTGAGTGCCCAGCTACTTCCTATCACTTGCATATCTTCTGCTTTATTCTCTCATGCCATGAATGCCACGGCTGACTCACCGCAGCAAACCTTCCTATTGGTATCTTTACCATCCTAAAAGCAAACCCACAGCGTGCTCTTTTAGCTCCAGCAGGCGTATGGACGCCGCAGGCAGGAGACCCAAAGCCTCCTCCGACCATCCAGTCCCACATTACGCAAAACGGCCGAATCGATAGCGCAGCCAAAGGTCCAAAGTATCGCGCAGCATCGGCACATCTCCGCGGACCGGGGATCCGCCGAGGGCGGCGGCCGGGAGAGAGCCGGCTGGGCCCCGATGCTCCCGGCGCGGGGCTCCGGCTTAGTGGCGGGTCTCTGCTTTACGGTGACCGAGCGACGGTGGCACCCGCACGCACGCACACACACACACACACACACACACATACACATACATATGCATATATATGTAGATATAGATATATAGACGGACGCCTGGGAAGTTCGGCGGCGCATCCGGAGCGCATCGAGCCACCGGCCGCCGGCGACGAATAAGGCGGCACCGGGCGCCCGGCCGCTACAAATGCGGCGGTATTATTAATAAATCCTGGCGATATGGGCACCGAGGCGCCCGGGGCCGCGTCCGCAGCCGGCTAGGCGCCACGGAGCCACCTCAGCCCCGCCGGCGGCCCGATAAGCCGGCAGAGTAGCGGCGCCCGGGCCGGAGCCTCGCTCGCCAGGGGTCCCCGCCCGGGGCCTCGGCACGTCTCCCCGAGCGGCCGTGCCGCCACGCCGGCCCCCGCAGCCCGGCTGACAGGCGGCGGCCTCACCTGGAGCTGAAGACCTTGGAGCAGCTGACGGAGGCGCCCAGGTCGCAGGCGGCCCGGTAGTCGGGGTCCCGCGCCTTCTCCTGCTCCACATGGAAGGCGTAGAGCGAGAGCAGGACCCCCAGCAGGCAGACCAGCAGCCGGGCTGTCCGCTCCCACCGCGGGGTGGACACTCTCAGCACGGGCGCCGCCATCTTTATCCGGCCTCGCTGAGCTGTGGCCGCCGCCTGGCGCTCGGGGCTCCGGGAGCGGAGACGTGTACGGCGCGCCGGGGGCGTGTCGGGCGCGGGGACGGGCCGGGGACGCACCGGGGACGAGACGGGGACGTGGCCGCGCGGGGAGCCGGCGGCCCTCACGGGCGCTCGCTCACACCCATCCCGGGTTTCGCCTTGCGCGCGCGCCTCATGTGCGGTTCCTAGCCGTAAGAGAAGCAAAAGCCGCACTCCCAGTATCCATTATTCACGAGCCACTTCCGGTGTCAGTGTTCTCGGGTCGTTTCGGAAGCGTTGGTGACGTCACGCGGCCGCTGGGATAACGCTGGCAACTAAATACGCGTGCGCGCGCACACACACACCTGACCCGGCCAGCAAGGTCTGACGTGGACCCCCCCAAATACAGTATTAAAAATCTGCACCTAACCACTTCATTCATATACGTTATATTTCTATCACCGTGTCTTCATATTCAGAATAATCGCCTATATATTTTATTCTGATTCGGCATAAGTGTCACTGAGTTGCCTTAATACTTTCATACTACAAAAGTTCGTAAATTAAAACAATAACCCTGAAAGCGAAAACTTGGTGTATTTAAGATGGGGAGGGAAGCGGTATCTAACTGTCAAAGTACCCTCGCCCTAAATAGTCACTTACTAATTATACTCTCATTGTACTATTAATTTGATGAATGTCTCTTTGCAAACGCATTTGCTTTCCCGACTTCAGACATTTATAAATCGGCTGTTAAAAGTATTTCATAAAGCGTGAAACACAATTCTTGATTTTGAATTATTTTCCCTTTACGTTTACGAACCCAGTTGGTAGCCAAAACTGTGCAAATGCTTTTAAAGAGTAAAGAATCAGATAAACTTTATTGATCCCAGGGGGAAATTCCTGCGCATACAGCAACGGGTACAAAGAGCAGAGACAAACATGCATGTATAGTTCAAAACACAAAAGCCAACGCGCAAATATAGCACACATACACAGATGTAAACATAAACAGAAATCGAATATCCTGAAAAACTCAATACTGGAATAATATCACAAAAACTTGACATAATATAATTATATCTGATTATTTAAGCAGAACAACAATAATAATACATCAGCGATTATATTTGAGCCAGGAAAAACAGACCAGATTTGTACTACAAGTTTTGGCTGGTTGATTTCAGCCTTTTGATATCGATTGTAAAATCACATAAACTTCATAACGGTAATATGAGTCATTGTTGAATGTCTGGTAACTCCAACCCTTTCCCCCGATCTCCGTTTTCATTTTGTGCTCGAAAGCGCCACCTGCTGGCCGTAGGACTGTTGTACTGTTGTTGTACCTAAAACTGTAGCATATTACTGCAGATGTCAAATATATACAGATCTTTAGCCACGGTACCTTTTTCTTCGTTCACTTACATGTAGCCCTGTCTACTTCAAATCCGACACGTTATATAATCAAGAAATCATGCTTCGTCATACAGGCCCCTGGTTTAAGATAAACTACCAAAAAGTGACCTCTAGTGGCGTCTAGCTGATTTTTAAAGGTACACAGCGACTTTAGAGTTTAAACTTGCACGCTCGGAGACACGGTACTTAGGTACTTAGTTTAAACTCTGAACTACAGCTAGGCAAGCGAGTGCATTCCCCAGTGGGTTTTTCCCTTGTGGTGTGTGTTTTTGGGGGAATCCTTCAGCAGTACTGCAATGAGCCAATCATAGCTCACCAGATAAGGCCAATCCACAAATCACAGAGCAGCGTTTCGAGGCGACGGACACGTGACGTCCACGCCTGTAGTCAGTCAGTTTGTTTATAAACAGGTCCAGCACGACACTCGCGAAGCGATGGCCACGGATACCGAGACGCTGACCTCTTTCGAGGAGGAGCACTATGATCAATATGATTATTATAATCTGATCGAGTACCCCTGCCATGCCGGGGGGAAAGGCAGGACCAAAAGGGAAATAAAAATGAACACGAATCGCCACTGCCCTGCTGGGCACGAACGAAAAATTGCGGAGAAATACCACAACAGCGAAGTGAAGCGCAGGAGGACTAAAAGCTGCTCCTCTTAAAGACTGTGTTTCAGGTAGTAACACAGAACGAAGTAATATAATCAACCAAGAATCAATATAAGATGCTTGTTTTGATTGCATGCCCACTCTCTTAAGTCAGCTTATTTGCACGAATGTTGATCTTGCTGTTCCACCAAATTGATATGTTTGTCAGCTGCCATTTTAGAACAACTGTCTGAAGACTTTAAATACTGTTAAGACGACCAATGTATGCATTATGGTGTCTCTTTTGTTTTTGAGATCATATAGTGCGCGTTTCGTTATGGGTTGTAAAGTGCTGTGTATATGACACTTGGAAATTGCACTGTAGCCGTCGTCTACTAGATTTTAGATCGTTAGACGAGGAACTGTAACGGACATAGTGTTACCCACCCAGTTTCCAACATGGAGACTTTACCTTTAGCTGGTCTTGGATCCATATCTGTCATGCTTTACCGTTATCGGAACAGAGAATAAAATACGATGACAAAACGTTCAAGAATTTAGTCAATAACGTTAATTTCTAAACGGGTCTGCATTTAAATACTGAATGCAGAAATGCCAAAGTGATTCAATATCTGTAAATGGATCGCCTATCAATAAAACGTTAGAATAGCAGAACTAAACTTGCATGACATACTTTTATACACCCTAAATATGTATTTATTGCATCTATAATAATTGCTGGATTCTCTTCCTGTAGTTCATCTGCTGTTTGCGTGCCTAAATCTTGGACAGAAGCGTGCCTGGCTCTTCAAAGACTATCCGTATTCAAGACTGGAAAGCAGTGAACGTGATGTGCTGCCATCAACATGGATCCTACCATAACTTCATGTTCCCTATCAAACAACCGACTGTAGATAGCAGATGATATCTGTCATCGTGTGTTTTTACTTACACGAGGGCACGTCGCCTGGTTACAAATATTAATGCAAATCAGTTCAACCTTTAACTGAAGTTCACGTGGAAAGTTGACTGGTATCATTTATAATAAAGCAATTGAGTGCAAAATGATTGCAATTTCTTTTCTTGTCTTTTTAAGTTTGAACACATTGTATCCCGTTCCTAACCTGGAAAAACTATAGATGAATATTATTGAAGTATACAGGCTTATTTTATATTGTATTTTTGGTCAATTTAACATGGAGATCGGAAGGATCGCGGCAATAATTCACAATAATCGATTTTGTGTGATGATGCCTGTTTCTTTGGAGATCTTTAGAGAAATATATGATGATATATGACATATGATATATGGTGATTAACAAAATGTACACATTTCTAAAACACAATTTTGGTTGTTACTCGAACCTAAGATGTAAACTGTTGGATGTGCATATTCCACATAACACCAGTTGCGAGAAAATATCTTTGTTTACATGTTGCTAGGCACCGTTTTTATGTCTGTGTTTTAAGTACTTGGTTTGTGATTCCCTTAGACATTAAAACCACAAACGCCACTTGTCCCAAACCATTACGTACTATGCATTGTGATATACTTACGATCAGTATCCTCGTTTTTATAAATCATAGCCATCAGATGCATTCAGCTGTCTTGCCGCTCCGGCCTGTCTATTTTGCAGTAACAGCCTGCAACCATATTAATAACAAGGCTCATTTCGCGTATCTCCTTACAGGACCAGCAGCTTTTGCGCGCATGAGCAATGGGACTTTGACGCACGGGATACCATGAATCGTTTCTGCAACATAATAGATTACAGAAATCAGACACAGAGTTGTATGTATAGGGTGCAGAAGCTCAAAATAACTTTAATTTTAGTCGTCGGCTCATATGCGAAAGTATATGCTCTTGGTTATTATTGTGTATCTTATTCTTTTGGAAATTACGTAATGTGGACCCTAGGTGGCAAAAAGCGGCCAGGCGTCGGTGCCTTTCACGCCAAGCGTCACAGCCTCTCCCGGAAGCGAATTTTCCTTTTACAGGGGGGTTGGGGAAAGCTCATTAATATTTACGGAAAAAGGCGCTATCTGATTGGCCGTCTCCTCGGTTCCGGTGCCTGATTGGCCGATGAACGTGCCCCCTTCGGCATAGGCTGGCTAAGGCGTTCAATGGCCAATCGGGTCGCGCTGTTCTCAGGGAGGAAAACCCGGAAGAGACGGAGCAGATCTTTTCACGTGGGGGACTGGCAGAGCTTTGCGCTTTAAGCATGCAGATGTGCGGAGTGTGCAGTGAAACTGTCCCCAAATATCGGTGCCCGACTTGTAAGATCAGATAGTGAGTATAGTTATGTTTTTTAAATGTATATGTTCTTGTTTTCGTGTGGGGGAACGAAACGGGCTAAACTGACGCTCGTGTCTTGCGATAGCTCGGCTGGTTATCTGGTAGCGTGGAACCTGGGGTAGGGTTACACACACTCTGGGTAAGATTCACTTAGCATGAATATGTTCTTTTACTGAACTTTATCTTGCTTCCTTTCCAGCTGTTCACTGATTTGTTATAAGAAGCATAAAGGTATGGCGCTACCGTAACATCTATATCCGAGATGTTTTTAAAAACCTTGTGTGTGTGTGTGTGTGTGTATATATATATATAAAGATATTGTATTTCTCGAAAACTATATATCTTAAATGTGTTTGTGGTAAATTTCACAATTAGCATGTTGTAAATCGTTGACTAAAGAAGATGCTTTGGAATATTCTGATACACTGTAAGTAGCTCAGAACTGTGGAAGCCCGTTTCCGCCACCTGGAGGAAACACATTACAGAATTCGGACTTAAGGTCAGAATTTCGACTTGCTTTCTCACAGTTCTGACTTTATTTCTCACCATTCTGAGTTTATTTCTCGTTATTCGGGGTTATTTCCTAACCAGCTGGTAGCCGGAGCCCCCGCTAATGGCTGTCTGCTCTGTCCAGGCATTTTAATACTTCCAATTGTATGTGTGAATGGAACCTACATCCAAACTTGCAATGATAATTATCCTGTAAATGTTAATCAGGTTTAAAATGAAAAGGAGCAATGAAACTATTACTCCAGATGGCGGGAACGGGCTTCCATACAAGAAGGACAACTAACAACGTCAAAGTTACTTATTGACCTCGTTGCACACAAATGCCCAAACATTTCCGAATATTCTCCGTTATAATGCTACCTTTTAAACTGTTGCTTAGACGGCTGTTCTCCTGTGGAAGGGACTCCGGCCACCGCGTTACCAGAACTCTGCGAAAAGCAGGGTAGAGGTTGGTTAATTTAATGAAGGACTCTTTCATTTATAATGTCTGAAATCAGATGGTCAGCCAGTTGCTGATGTTTTTAAATGTAATAGATGGTGACTGGACTGTGGAAGATTTCATCGATGAAGAGGATGCGTCAGACAAAGTTCCATTAGAGAGACTGAAAAAGCTGGGTAATTATGAACATCACAAAATTGTTTGAAATGTGTTAAATGCGGGTTGAAAGGGTTACATGTTGGACCACTGATCTGTATTATATACCTCAACTTCTAAAATTAATAATTCACTCCATTTGTAATGTATGCAAAAATGGCTGTTTGAGTGTTAAAATGTGCATAAGTGTCAAATCGCCCAAAAAGGTGTTTTTGGGTGATTGAATTTCATGGCCATATTTGCATTTCCTTACAGGTGAATCAGAAGATCTCAAAGGCCTGCTACGTAATGCCCACCTTAGGCGGCTTCTGCTCGCTGTGGACGGAGCGGACAGCAAAGCGGACATTATGAAGGTGGCCATGCAGGAGCCCCTGTTTGTGGAGTTCGCTGATCGATGCTTGAAGATCGTTGAGCCAATGGAGTAAGAGGACGTCTGAGACTAACCAATCAAACGTCACTAGTGGGCGGTGGGAATGTTATCCTGTGGTTCTGAACTGTAAGTAATTTATTTTGTATCCAATACATTTTTTCAGTTTATTAAATTGTCTAAATAGATGGTATGTGTGGTTTGGTCAAAAAATGCAGTTTTACAAACCTATTATTTGGCCCTAGAATGAAACGGGCTGTTTTCTCTTCTCTGATTGGCTGGTTTAGTGAGGCATTACGATGTCTGTTTAGAACAAACATCTCTACAGTCATGTGCTGCATAACGGTCTTTTGGCCAAAAGAGGGCCATATTTACGGCGGTGGTTCCCTAAGATGACAATGAACTGAAATTCATTTTCATTCTACACCACCTTTAAAATAGGGAATTTTAGAGGAATCTAGTGGATCGGTCCGCCTTGCTTTGGGATGCATTATTTAGAAGCTTTAAAAGTACAACATTCCAGCAGAAGTGAATGACCACATCTGTTACACTTAAGCTAGTGCATCTCAAATGTTTATTTTGAGGTTTTATTAAATTTCCATGCTTAGCAGTCTTTAAAGAAGACACCACTGGTACAATAGTGATGCATTAATTACCAGTCAGTTTCTGCAAAATCAGTGCAAAGAGGTCAACGTTTTTATTAAAACTAAATGGTAGCTTCCATAACGTTCTCAGGATGCCACACACATTTAATAGAATCCACCCCTACTTTGGTGATACAAAATGACTGTATTATAACAAACATTTGGTCTAGCTTGTGTAGGGAGGTTGGTCGGGTCAATTTACATAATGCCCATTGCTCATTCGAAGAGCACAGTGTAACAATGTTTACAAATGATGTTAGTTGTGTCCTGATGAAAAGGTCCATAACTTGCACGCAGGAAAACAAAGCTATAAATACTAATGACAAGCTGTGGAAGGGGCACGACGCTAAGGGAAAGTGCTCTACCCGTTGGTACATGCGTGTATGCTGGAAGCAGGTATAAATTCATACCAGTTCAAATACGACAGCTGTTCCCCGACCACAGCAGACTATCGACATTTAGGCATAGAAAACGGCATGACAAAGCCAGAGATACAAGAAGATGTACAAATAAGTACCACCCAAACTTTGCTGGCTTTCACCAGATTCTTTGTTCTATGTAGTGTGGCGTAACAGTAATCAGCATATTGCTAACTACTGAGCCATGCAAATACAGCGTGTACCATCCAACCCGTGAGGGGGTAAGGATTACATTTTGAAACTTTCTATACAGAATACTTCGTGTACAGAATAAATAAATCTCAAGCATTAAATCATAGCAACTGTTTGTCAGTGTTACAGATTACTGTTATTATGCCATTTTTAAATGATTTTACTATAGTTTGACATATTGACTTAATTTCTTAACTTTAAAATAAACATCTAGAAATACAGTTTTGAACTGTACCTATACAGCACTGTAGTGTAATGGACAAGCAGCTAGGGGAACAAACTGCACACCCTGCCGGACGTAAGGCTTAGACATAAAGGCACTGTAGTGTGGTCCAATCAACCTGAGAGTAACTATACATATTGCTTTTTTTTATAAAGGCAGCTCCTGAAAAATCCCCAGCAGTCGGCCGCTTCTTGAAAAAGCGACGCGGGTAAAAGGGATGCAATTAAAAAAATGCACATCATGTTCTTTCCAGCAGGATCTGGTTGAAGCCAGTGACTGCAGCTCCTCTCTCTGCAGGGTGGGTGTCGGCATACAGGAGCGGCGAGCGCTGGAGGTGGATCTTAATGGACTCCTGTAAAGGGGGGGGGGGGGGGGCAGGTGGGTTGGGTCAAAAGGCTTTATCATAATACTATTTAAATTGCTATCAAAACCGTTTCAGATCTTAAAAACCTGGGGAAAAAATTATATATATAAAAACTACATTCACATGACAGCATGTTTACTCAATTACTTAGCTGAATAATTTTATCCAAGGTGACATACATTTTTTTGAGACAGCAGGGTCCCTGGAAATTGGGGGATAAGGGCTCTGATGAAGGGCCCACTGGCAACATCTGCCAACCATGTTATTTGAATCGGTGACCTTCTAATCAGAGAGACAAGAGTCCCAACTCACAGAGCCACATGGCGGCATGCAGCGTCCTACCTGAGGCTGGGCTCTGATCGAGGCCACCCCCTGTTCAAACTGGTTGGTTTCCACTTTGTAATCGAGGGTTCGAAAGGATAGCTTTAGACAAGCCATCAAGGACACCATCTTCTGGATGTCAGACATGGTCACAGCTACAGTGACAGTGGGGGCTGACGCCAGGGCCAGTCCGATAGGCCAAGCCCACACCATCACTGACTCCTGGTGGGTGGACAGATGCACAGACACCCTGTCCCGAATAGTGTGCCCCCAGGACGTCTTCTCCACTTCCACGATATCATCTAATTCAGCCTCGGCCAGGGCTTCCATCCGAGCCTAGAGGGAAACAGACATTAGGAACATAGAACATGCTCACTCCATCTCTGCCAGACCCCGGAAAGGGGATCCCACCCATACTCACTCTCCATCTCTGCCAGACCCCGGAAAAGGGGGTCCCACCCATACTCACTCTCCATCTCTGCCAGACCCCGGAAAGGGGGTCCCACCCATACTCACTCTCCATCTCTGCCAAACCCCAGAAAGAGGGTCCCACCCATACTCACTCTCCATCTCTGCCAGACCCCAGAAAGGGGGTCCCACCCATACTTACTCTCCATCTCTGCCAGGCCCCGGAAAGGGGGTCCCACCCATACTCACCCTCCACTCCTTCCATTGCCTCTGGATGACAGCAGCAGCCTTGCACCATTTCAGAACTTCTTTTCTGACCAACCACGATCGCACAGCTGAAGGCAAACAAAGCATCGGGGTTCCAGTAAATGACAGCGCCAGAGATCATTCGGGATCATGTAATATATGACCTATTCCTTCCTGCACTACATGAGTCACAAGGCACAGCTGGATAACCAAATGTCACCCCCTGCAGCTCTGCCCTGCACACAGCTACCTTACACTAAAGCCTAGTTCATACTTCACTTTTCCGCATAAGGACATGTGCACGCTACATTTGTCCGGGGATGCAGATGGTCGGTGTTACGCTCCACTACAGCAGGAGGGGGCAGATGTTTTCCAACCGATACAAATACAAGCAGTGTAGTGAAACTGGCAAACTTTATGAACAGTTTTGAAGTTGATCATCTAGGCTTTGAAATATTTATGACAAAATTAGCTGGGACCCCCACGGCATATTTTATTGCCAAGAGTTCAAAATGCCAGAATATTGTTGCTTTTGAAGATACTGCAGTATAATGTCTGGACAGTATGAAAAATTAGATGATATGTGGGTACCTCGGTGCCTCCGCATACAGCTGTTCACAACAACAACAACAACAACAACAATTCATCTTCTACTCTTTCTCGGTTGACCTCTGCTCAGTGAAACTTGGTGGTGCCACCTACTGGAAATACCAAGTTAATTATGTGGCACACGCTGCTGAAATGCAGACGAGCACCATCTCCCCAGAAATCTGGGCTACATGCGCACCGTTTGCAGCCGTCCAGTGCAAACCCCTGAGGATGACATTTATTTCATCATACTTGTGCACCGTGAAGTATGAATTGGCTGTAGAAAAGCATTTGGTGCTTGATCTTATTTTAAGGATGACATGACCAATCAGAGGTAACAGATAAAAGTAAAACTGAGCTATTAGGCTAATAATAAAAAAAAGCATCTGCTAAACAAAATAAATGTAAATAAACGTCTTCAACAGCTGATACTGCTTAGCCAGACAATCCAATAGCGGGATTACAAGAGCAGATGTCAGCGTTCGTACCGGCTTGAATCCTGGCCGCGGCGTGTGCCTGGGCTTTGCGCCTCCTTCCACAGTACCGACGCCAGCAGCGCTGGATGGAGAAGGCCCTCCGAGAGCGTGCTCGGCCCCTGTGCTCCTCCAGCAGCTCCAGCTGCACCACGGCAGAGCGAGAGGTCGGTCAGGTCAGGGAAACCCCAGCCCTAAGGCGAGGACTCCCATCCCAGCGGAGGTGCCCACCATGAAGTGCGTCAGGAAGCTCTTGGTCTCTCCGCAGTGCACCAGAGCGCTATGCGTCTTCTTTCCAGGGTGGCTCAGCAGCTCCAGCGAATGACATCTCAGCACCGCGTTGAGAACGTCGACGACGGCAAGGCCGATGCTGTCGCTGCCGACATTTGGCTCTGGGGGTGACGGAGAGGCTGTCTGGCGATCTCATAACGGCATGCAGAAACATGCAGTGTTCACACTCCATTCTTTCACATTTATTTGTGATACACAGCGAATAATGGCCCTGTTACATGCACTCTGATGGCCAGTTTCACTTTTCTATTTACACACTGCTAGTCTAGCTACCGAAGCCAAACAAGCCCTTTCCTTATCATCTCCTGCTCAAGGCTAACTTATCGACCAGAGCCTAAAATTCAGTCGATTATCAGGATGGAAATGCTGTGCTCCGTGCTGAGACCATTAAGCGTGCCTTTACCTGCCAGACAGGGTCTGAAAGCCACGTCTTGCAACCGCAACCTATTCGCAAATCCCGACCCTAAGAACTATTCCTTCTCAGCCTTAGACAGAAGGGAGGGAGCTCAGGGGAAAACTGTAGTGAGGAGAATGTGAGAAGAGGAAGAGATGTGGCTAAATGAGAGGAGAGGAGAAGCCTGACATTTTAGTTCAGTAAAACAAGGCCGTTGGCCTCCTGGCACCATGCGCCAAACAGAGCGTAAGAGGATCCCAAGGCAGACCCACCATCTTCCTCCTCCGACTGCGGCGAGATCTTGGAGTCGACAATCAGCCCATAACGTTTGAGGAAGCATAAGTGAGGGATCCTGGGTGAATTGGAAAGACACACTTAACGAGCACATTCCAGCTGACAAGCAAAGCCACATTTAACAGCCAGGATCACAAATATACAATGCACAGATCAGATAAAGTGACCTGACATGCATGCAAAAAACCCAGAGGATTAACTAATTCCCATGTGGTAATAGAGACGCCCTTCACATTTACCGGATGGGAAAACCAGCTGCACTGATATTTATGGTCTCCACAATGCCGCAAGCTTCCAGCTGAAGAATAACCTGAAATTCATTAAGACTAGATGAATTTTAACTGGTATATCTGGAAAGATATACACCTTGTATATACAGTTGGCCCTCCAAATGGGGGGGGGGAAATCGGTTCGAAGGACCCCCCCCCCCCCACAAATACCAAAATCCACAGATGCTCCTGTCCCTTATATAAATTGGCATGGTAGTTTGAATATAACCTATACATATCCTCCCGTATACGTTAAATCATCTCTAGATTACATATAATGTTATACTGTACTGGTTAGGGAATAATGACAAGGGAAAAAAAGTCTGTACATGTACAGGCAGTACAGTAAAGCAAACATTGTGGTACATATCGAAAATACAATAATAGAGAATATATAGTCATTCTCTCAGTCACTCACACACACAGTGATATCGTTCACTAGCATGCATGACTCACATCACTTAATTTGCGTGGATTCAGCATAGCGCTCGGCCCTTGGGAAATTCAAGTTTGGCTTTTTGGAGCTTTCTGAACCCCCCCCCATAATATCGATGTGATTGTTTGAATATCTTATACATCTTATATCGCATGTCTTTAGGTCCACACCTGTTCAGCTAACATGAGTCATACTTCCACTATCAGCTTATGCCAAAAATTGTTTAGTATCAGGCATTAAACAGACCTCCTCCTTCTTAAACGTCAGTGGTCTGCATTCCGGGTTGGGTTTGATACACCTGGTGTAGTGAGGCGTAGTGCTGTGCAGGATCTTCATCAAGCTCTCGAGCGAGTTCTGCAAAAACAGCAATCAGTCCGCGGAGCCTGGGACACGTGCACAAAGAAGGCTCACAGCAATAAGGTCACAGGCTACCCTCACCTTGAATTTGGAGACTACAGTGACCACTTTGGCGAGCACCCTGCCACTGCTGTCATCTGCATCGCCCTCAGCAAAGAGACTCTGCAGCAGCGAGTCCCGAGACCTCTGAAGCAAGCGTATGAGCTCCGGAGGGACAGGATCCTGCCGCAAAAAGCGAAACAGACACGCCTGTGAGGCAGGGACACCCTTTCCGGCAAAGGCTGCGTGCAGTTATGGCCACTGAAAAAAGCCACCGTTCAGTACTACTCAAACCATGCATTTGTGTGCCACCTGCTAGCCACGAACGATTGCTAAATATTAATGTCCTCCTTATTTAAGAGGTGGTAAAATAGCATGTTCTGCTAACCAGTAAGCTCGCTACTATCACGTGACTTATTTACTTATTTATTTGTTTTCTTATTTGGCTTCTGAAACGTGTCTAAAAGGGCCGTCCGCCAGCTCCTACCCTGTTCTTCTCCACCATCCCCTCGATCTGGTAGCTGACCCTGCCGGCGTAGTGGGACACGGTGAAGTGCGGCTGCTTGCTGAAGGTGTCCCAGCTCATGCAGGCGTTCCCAGACAGCTCCCTCTGCAGGCGTCTCCGGAACTGCTGGGCATCAGTGGCGCGGTTGAGGCGACACTCCTGGGGAGGGGAGACATCACACGCAACATACAACCCGCGTAACTGGCTGCGGTTTCCGCTACTTATTTAGCCGGTTTAGGTATTTAATTACTGGGGGTGACGTTTTGAGTGGGGCACCGGGGAACAAGGAAGCTGCCCCAGGAGATAACATGCAACAGCGAGCCGGAGCGTTACTGCAGCGCGGGAACGAACCTCATTAAGCAGGGCGAAGATGCCGACGGGACTGCCCTCCAGCAGATGCAAGCAGCTCTGATTGTCCTGGTACTGGACAAAGGACCACACTAAGCCCTCCGACACGTACTCCTCCTGCAGCAGGGGCCACACGTGGTGGGGACATGAGGGCCAATCAGGACAAAGGTTTGGCCTCGGACCATTCGGCCCCCCGGAGGAGGCTGCGGGCCTCACCTGCTGGGCTTTCAGGTAATGGGCCACAAAGTGCTGCTGCAGCTTCTCGTTGGCGTAGTTGATGCACAGCTGTTCCAGGTTGTTCAGGACAAAGCACTCGAAGCCGTAGACATCCAGCAGGCCTGGGCGAAAGGGGCCCCTTGGTGAGGCGCTTAGGGACTCACAGACACGTACGGACAATGCACTATAACTTACTTATAACCTGGGGGGAGGTTTTTACCTATGAAATTGCACCAGCTGAATGAGCTGGCACACATGCTTTTATTGATGAATGCCACCAACCAGTCAAAAATGCTGCAGGAAAAATATAAAGGTCACCTTACAAAACCACGAAATGTTTATCTTAAGTAACCAAATCATCCCCAAAATACAGCGTTAACTTAAGTCAGCTAAGGTCCATGAACTGCCCACACATGCATGCACACGCGCGCACGCACGTACGCACGTCTCACCGGGCATAGACCAGCTTGGCTAAGCAGTCCCGACGGATGCTGCACTCCCCCCGAGAGCACGGCTTCAGCACACTCTGTTTCCCAGCCTGTAGGACCCTCAGCTTCAAGCAGGACTCCAGCCCGTCCTCCGAGACCTGCAGGAGGGAGGCAGCGGCCCGCAGGAAGCCTGCAAACGGCCAGCAGCACGGGAGGCCCAGACAGGCACGCCCCAGGGAGGGAGCAAAGGGAGCAGTGTTAGGTTTTCAGATGAACCTGAAACAACTGACAACACAACATAAGTGGGCTGAAATCAGCTTAATAGCTTGAAGTTTCATATTCACAACAGAAACCTCAGCATAAAAATAATCCTCGGTCACCAACTGGCGATGCAGTGGACCTTGGTTTTGTGTTACTTTTGGAATTTGGCACTTGGGGGGGGGGGGGGGGGGGGGAAAGGGGTGGGGGGGGGGTGTGGGGGGGGGGGGGGGGGGGGGGGTTTCGGTATTCGGTTGTTAAATGGGGTGAATGGTGCTGCCCTGCCTTGCCATGTCCTCGGCCATCCTCCGTCTCACCTCCATGTTTGGTGC
>JAODKM010000099.1:29149355-29162429 GCA_026780845.1 Petrocephalus sullivani | reverse complement strand
GTGTGTGTGTGTGTGTTTGCATGTGTGAAGAAAGATGGATTGGTGTCCCTTGTGAGACACATCATCCCGTGCTCCCTTGTCTTCCCTGGAGAGTCTTGATTTATTGAGCCCTATAACTGATAAGCATTTAATGAAACTGTGGGTGGCTGGGTTCACGCAAACCACCATGGAGCATCTCAGATGGCAGCGCAGTTTTGACTGATCCT
The DNA here is from genome assembly GCA_026780845.1 of Petrocephalus sullivani. Taxonomy (NCBI): domain Eukaryota; kingdom Metazoa; phylum Chordata; class Actinopteri; order Osteoglossiformes; family Mormyridae; genus Petrocephalus; species Petrocephalus sullivani. The sequence continues at coordinate 29,162,223 of JAODKM010000099.1, read as the reverse complement.
TCTCCATCCACCAGTTTCACAGTATGCTAAAGCAGCAGGATCTCAGCATTGCTATGATGGTGACTTCACGCGAGGTGTTCAGCGCTCTCTCCCAGATGGTACCTTGCGTAGGCTGCCGACGCAGTGTCGAGCGCCTATTTTCCCAGCTGGTGGAGTCTGGTAACCCAGCCCTGGAGCCCCTGGCCGTGGGCTCTACCGGCGTGCTGTCAGTTACCAGGGCCTGCATGGTGGATGCCAAGATGCTCTACACGCTGTTCTACGTGCATGGGTACGGGTGCGACCTGGGGCTTTTGTTATTTCAAAGCTATTGGAAAACTGAGCTAGATTTGTGCGAACATTAAACATAATTCAAGTTGTGTACTTGTAAGTGAATCGGGCAACTTAAAAATTATAACATCAATCTCTCCCTCTGCTAACAGGCAACTGTTTGCACATTAAGGGACATATAAATTGCCATGTGTTTTACAGGTCAAAGTTAAATGACATGATCGACGCAATTCCAAAAAGCAAAAAGAACAAACGCTGCCAGCTGCACTCCTTAGATACACACAAGCCGAAGCCCTTGGGGTGAGTCTCTCTTGATGTTGTCATTTGAAAAGACTAAAAATATGGCTGTTTTTCATGTTAAGGCCAGTTTGTCAGGTTTGCGATGTGTCACACTGCTTCTGCAACATTTTATGCATTATGGTCCAGGTGTCCATTACTTGCATGCATTGTAAAAGTGTACTCAATCGAAGCCCTTTCTGCAAATACGTCAGTTTTGTGTGGTGTCTGCTGCTCATATGTGAAATTCAGGCAATTTTCAGTGACCCATCTGTTCCACACGCTCTTCTCAGCACCAGGCTGACTTCTGTAAATCAGTCTCTCCAGTGTTTCCAGACTGGTCACAAGTTCTGTAGTTGTGGGGTTTGGGACCAGAAATGCAGATTCATGCTGGTCTTTGAATAATTGGCAGTGGGGAGGTCTTCTACTTAGTAGTGGCTCTCCTGATCTGTGAGTGTGAAATGGACATGCAGAAGAGTGTGCACTGATTTGTGACACCCCAGTTTGTGTGAGACAATGGGAAGATGAACACTTTACTGGAATGATGTTGTTATTGATGGTCTTAATGGCGGTTCTTTCTACAGTGGAAGCTGGATGGATGTGTGGGAACTTATGTCTCAGGAATGCCGTGATGAAGTCGTCTTGATTGACAGCACCTGTCTCTTAGAAACTCTGGAAACGTACTTGCGCAAACATCGGTGAGCGCTAAGGCTGATCTGTCGTAGTCCTTTCCTGTTTCATCCATTCAAAATGTAGTCTTGCTGAATCCCATAAGGTAAGCTTCTGAATGATCAAATTGTGTAGTCACAGCTGTTTTTTTTTTTTTTTTTTGTCTTAAACCCTTGCAGGTTTTGCACAGACTGCAAAAACAAGGTGCTAAGGGCCTATAACATTCTTATTGGCGAGCTGGACTGCAGCAAGGAGAAGGGCTACTGTGCGGCCCTGTACGAGGGCCTGCGCTGCTGCCCCCACGAACGCCACATCCACGTGTGCTGTGAGACGGATTTCATCGCCCATCTCCTGGGCCGAGCTGAGCCCGAGTTTGCTGGAGGGTATGAGTATGTAATTTGCTAGAATGGGCTATCTAGCGTTTTTATTCGCTTCCCCCTCCCCCTTTCGCCACACACCTGCTTTTTGTGTAATTTGACCTTTATTGGGTTTTTTCATTATCATGGTCTTGCTGCTTTTATGTTTTGGGTTATAGCTGTTTTATGGTTTATATAACTATTCAGTGTCTCAAAAAGGCCAGCTTTGCTCCCTACATTTAGAAAGCCCTTTAAAGATATGAATCAGGTCAACTTGTTGGCAGCTTTAGTAACGTGTTAATTACATGAAAGATTGTATAGCAAACTTTTGATAGCTGAGTGTTACTATTCAGAACTGTTCAATCTTTAATTGCATGTAAGCTTGCAAGAAAAAAAAATCCTGGAAATTAGAGTTCTTAGATGGGTTGTGGTTTAGGGTTGAGAGGTGAGAATCTTTTCCTTTCCCCCTGGTGTTAAGAACTCTTTGCTGTGAAGCTAACGGAAACCTACACATCAGGGCTGAAAACAACACAAAATGTGTGTGGCTGTTAGACAAGATGCCACTGGCTTGGGAAATAGGCACACTTATTTTTCTTGAAGGCCACACATTGGTGGTTTGTGTCTTTGGGTAGTGTGTTATTGATGAGCTGTAGAATGCTGAGGACTGCCTTTAAATTTGTTTTGATGTTGTCTTCCAGTGGGCCTGGTGCAATCCACTGGATGCATGTTGTCAACTAGGCAGATAAAAGCATACCTTCCATCTTCTGTAGCCTGCTAGGCTTCATATATGTAGTGTGGATGTGATGTAGTTTCCACCTGTAAAAATCAACAACGCATTTCACCTCTATACAAAAGTCATTTACGTGCTTATTTAAGTAAGTGTGGGAAAGTGAGATCCGATTACAAATAGTCGCTTGAGACGTATACGGCAATGTTAATTCAAGGTGTGAATGGACAAACTTAGCTCTGTCCTCTTGTGATTGGATCACCTAGGACGCATATTAATACCAAGTATGAACAGGGCCTGTGTTTCAGTCTTGCTTGTGATTTGGGCCGAAGTGGTTATGGTGCCATTGTCCAAGTGCAAAATAGTGGTATTCAGTCACTTTCTGAATAGATGGCATGAGTTTCAATTCAGTCCCAAGGCTCTGTTTACTGGAGGAGGCCTCTTTTGACTGACGTCATCACCCCTTCATATGGATGGCAAAGCACACTTATGAAGCACGCATAACACATTTGAACACTTCTGAACCACACAGTGAAAGTGTAGGGTTTCCTCTCGCAATGACTTGCTTTTTGGTTTTAGGCGCAGAGAGAGGCATGCGAAAACCATTGATATAGCTCAAGAAGAAGTCCTGACGTGTTTGGGTATCCACCTGTATGAGCGCCTGCACAGAATCTGGCAGAAATTGCGGGCCGAGGAGCAGACATGGCAGATGCTCTTCTATCTTGGCGTCGATGCCTTGAGGAAGAGCTTTGAGGTACGTCTGTTTAGCGAAATGCCCGGACGGCATCTTGGCCTGCTGTCCATCAGACTCATGGCCCCTTCTACTCCTATCAGATGGCAGTTGAGAAGGTGCAGGGGATCAGTCGGCTGGAGCAGCTCTGTGAGGAGCTCTCTGAAGAGGAGCGCGTGAGGGAGCTGAAACAGGAGAAGAAGAGGCAGAAGCGCAAAAACCGCCGCAAGAACAAATGCGGCTTCGACATGCCTGAGCGAGACGCCGACAACAAGGAGAAGGGCTTGGATGAGGTGATTCTGCTGCTGTGCAGGGCAGCGTCCTCCTGGCCCTGCCGGGGAATCGCTTTGCCCTCTGGCTCAGCCATTTTGGGCTGCCTTCTACCCTGCGAACATCTGATGCTGCAGCCTTTTCCAGTCTAGTCAAAATAGAATAAATTTAATGGTAACTGTCCAATCTAAACAGTTTTAGAACTGATTGATCTGGCGTGGTTATTCCTGCTTTGCACGCTCCCATCATTTGGCACACCGCCTTGCGTTCGGTTAGCCTGCCTGTGCCACACTGCACGTCTGTTAAATCCCAGGGCTCTTTTGGCGCCATGGAGGGTGGGTGCGAAGCCTGCGCTAGCTCAGAGGACCCCGGCGCCTGTGTGGAGGTCATCGTCCCCAACGAGGCCACGTCCTGCAGCTGCCCCGACAGTGAAATGCTGGGCTCCCCAAAGGCCAAGAAAGGTACATGCTGTGCTGGGTTTAGATGCATTTGGTTTGCCGGTTCAGGCAGCAACTGGTTGCTGTTTGGTTTGTGCTATAAATGAACATTTAAGGGCATGCAATGAAACATTTTTATCTCCTGAATACATTTACTGTTTCAGTCAAGGTGTTAAACAGTCATTCTGAATTTAACTCTGTCAATGTGTAAGTTTTTTAAGATTGCACAGTGCTAATGTGTAAGCATTTCAAAATGGAATTATAATGGACTGTGAGCAAGAATCGCGAAGCTGTAGTAAAAATATGGAACAGTGTGCCTGTATTGGCGTTAAGTATTTAAACACAATAAAAGCTGTTATGTTAGTAAAGTGCCTTTAAAGATGCAGTGAAATCTTTAAATCCTGTGACTGCTTCTCCCCAGAGAGACTTTGTCTTATCTGTGTACTGCTTTGTTTGTTGTAATGTCACTTTGTTACCTAGAACACCAGCAATAATTAGCTTTCATTTCATGTCTCTGAGCAGACCTGAGAGCGATGTTAACTTTGGCAGTTCTATAACAAATGCATAAACAAACTTGCCTTTTGAAATGCTTATCTGAGCACTGTTTACACATGCTTGATGTAGACAAGTGAAAACGAATGCGTTTAAAATGGGTTTATTGTTATTGCGTTGGCCTGCACTGTCCCGGCATGCCCCTTTAAATGAGACTTGATCAGGTGTTTGTTTGTACTGAAATGAGCCGAGGCGTTAATGAGTGTGTCCCTGACCTCCTTCCTGTACGGCACGCAGGGCATTCGCCTCACAGCCACAGCAGCGATTGTGGTTACTCTTCCAGCATGGAGGGCAGTGAGACAGGCTCACCGGAAGGTTCCGAGGTTGCCTGTACCGAGGGCATCTGCAACCACGATGAAGCAGGTCTGTCCCACACATGCCTCAGCAGACTCCGGAGCCTCGATGCTACCCCCTCCCCCCATGGGCCTCACCCTGCTTCTCTCTCCCTCAAGAGGGCGATTACTCGTGTGGCCATCGCTGCAGTGTGGATAAGGAGGAGGACGGCATTGACAGCTGCGTAGAGTGCTGGGCCAACGCCGAGGAGAATACAAGGGGCAAGAGTAAGAAAAAGAAAAAGAGCAAAGGCATCGCTGGCGAGCAGGTGAGGCCCCCCCGGGACCATCCAGCAGATCGCCTGTTTTTAAAAGCTCCTCTCACAAACTTTGCCTGCTTCCGCAGGGTCATAAAGCCAGTGGTGGCTATGGGAACATGGGAAAGGGGCTCGGCGGGTCAGTGGAGTGCAGGACCAAAGACACGTGTGTGAAACTCTGCTGTGACGTGCTGACCAACGCAGCCCTTCGGCTGCCGTGGTCTGAGCACCGGAAGACCAAGAACTACTTTCCAGGGTCCCCAGAAGCAAACCCATGTGTGCCATGGGACAGGAGTGCAAAGACACTTACAGAACTTCTTGTGAGTATGTTTAGTGTCGCATTAGTTTTATAGCTGGATACAGAAACGAACCTCTCGATCAGACAGACCCGCACTTCACTTGTCATTTTAATGTGTAAATATGTTAAAAAAATATTACTTTATTCGTGACAATTAACAGCACTCAATTAGGCACCGTAATGTAGCATTGTGCTCAAACTACTGCTCTATGTATATTTTTAAACTAGTGAGTTTGTTTGGGTTGAATATACTGGATAAGTGCTTCAAGGTTGTGTGGGTGAACAGTTTGCTGGTTTGACAGTGTGCAACACTGATTTGATTGCCACCTCTGCATTTCTGTGTTTTTTCATGTTATCCCCATGTTGTGAATTTTCTCCTTGTGCTCCGGTTTCCTCCCATAAGGACTCTCCCAGTAAACACACCGATAAACTATTTGCCACCTTTAACTTATCCATTGTGTATGAATGTGTGCACCCTGCGATGGACTGGGGTCACATCTAGGGTGTGCTTCAGTATTGGGGATCTTTTGATCCCGAGAGAGAAGTTAACTCTTGAGCATTAAACATTTATAATTACACTTAACTAATAGACACTTGGAATGGGTGATGACCGTGGAACTCAACTAAAAATACCAGTTTAAAATTCTGCTGAGAAATGTTGTTGTAACAAAACCATATAGTTTTGTTAGCCAGATGACGGTTGTCAAGTTAGTGACTTTAATTTTACACTATACTATCTGTATTGTATGGAAGCATATTGCATTGTTCTGGGGGAAAAAATGTTTTTCCCAAATTAATGACAGTCATCCTGTTTTTATGAGTAAGATTTTCCTGTTTTTCTGAATTAACAAGACAACCTTTCTGTTTTCATGTGTGATTTGCGTAGTTTCATTCAATTTTCTTGGTTTGAGATATTGGGGAAATATTAATACCATCTATACACTAATGATAATGTTTCTAAGTAGTATCAGCTTTGTGCAGGCCTTTTGGGTTTGTTTAGGCATTAGGCATAAAGCCTATTCCAACCTGCTTGACATTGCAGTGTTTCTAATGGATCAGTTGAATTTAAATTTTTTTGGGGTGGCAGGGAGGTGCTAGTTATCCATAGCATTCCGCTAATCTATATGCTCTTTCCCTACCCGAAACAACAGGATGAGTCCGAAGTAACTTCAGATGAGGAGAACTGTCTAACGCAAGACGAGATCCGGTCATTTCTCGAAAACAACAAGTCCTTCTACAGTAACAGAGATCAGTACCGACAGCACCTGAAAGATAAATTTACCAAGTACTGCCACTCAAGTGTGCAGAAGAAGCCAGTCTGTAGTGGGGAATGGTTGACTGTTACAGGAGTCAACTGACTGTCTCCACACACTGTGCCCCCTGCTGTCTTTTTAAGGAGATGCTGAGCATTGCATCCCCATTCAGCTTTCTAACGTGCATTCGGTGTCTCGTTCTGTGACTTTCTTTTTTATTTCCACCTTGATCCCTTCCATTCCTCGTAGACCACGTTTTTGTATTTATTTCTGATATCCTTGTTAGGGCTGGTGGTGGAGAGCACAGCTGATTTTCCTTTCTTCTTTTCTTCCGTTCAGGCTTGCAAGCTGTGACGTTTAGGGTAACTGTGGTAGTCTGTCCTCTCTGTTCTCATTTTGTTTTCTGACTGACACTTCAGTTTAGTGGCAATGTTGTACCAATAAATGTGTACAGAAATGAAATTATCTGAATATAAAGATTTTACAAAGGCATCCATTTATAAAGAGGTTTAGATGTAATGTTAAGATGCGCAAAATTTACAAAATAAAGAATATTTATTAATATGCGCAAATGTGTGGCTGTGTTAAATGCTTGTGTATAAATGATCCTTTATTGAAACGCGGGTTTGTGGTGAGCGGCAGTAATGAGAGTAACGGCCTGCGCGCTGGTTTCGCACATCCGTCGGTAGGTGGCGCCAGCGCTGTCCCGGGATACATGGCTGATACGGGCTCCGGATTGTATCGCGAAATGCGCTGTATTATCCCAGACACGGGCGAGAATGTACACGTTTTACCGAAAGCTGCACGATACACACAAAGACAACTGTCTCATTTCCGGTCTATTTGTGTTAATGCTTAATTTAAGTTTTAACATTTCTCGTTTTGCTAAAAATTTAGAATTAACCTACTATCTAATAATATTAATATTTATCTGTTAAAGGATATGTCCCGACAATAACATAAACAGTGTGTACGACTTGGGGTTTTCTATTAACTTTTAATTATTTTTCGAACTATTAGTAGACTTAATTAACACAATAAGCGCAGAATGGAGTGAGCGGCACCGCCAGCCAAGGGCGCTTTGCCATTTAATCTTTAACCCGGCGCAGGGACCGGGACCTTCCGTGCGGGGCGGGTTTGGCGGCGGGCTTGCCCGCCTTCCCCGGTCTTTCACAGCAGGGAGGGAGTGAAAGGGAAGCCTCCTCCGCGGCCGTATCGCCCAGTCACCGCGGACATGGAGCGCTGGAGGGGCAGGGTGGCGCTGGTGACCGGAGCCTCGGTGGGCATCGGAGCGGCCGTGGCCCGGGCGCTGGTCCAGCAGGGTATGCGGGTTGTCGGCTGTGCCAGAAACGTGGACAAGATCGAGGTGGGTATTCTGCTGGCGTGCGGCGTGTTCAGTCCTGCTGTAACCCTGCTCTGCTGTACAGCTACTGCAGAAGGGCGCTTGTTTGCATGTAGTACAATTATACACGTCGCAATTAACATTGTCAAACATTTCGAGTTACAGCACAGACTTTCATGGGCGTAATTAAGCATCACCTGATTATTTTATTCTATTACTAATTTGAGTAACACGTGACTTGGATGAGACTTTTAAAGCCTGGTCCCTGGGGTAGCGTGCGAGGAAAAGTTACACTTAGCTCATTTGAAATATCAAGTGCCAAATAATTTCAAAATGATATAAAAAGCGCTTGAAACTGGAAAATACATATGGACAATATTTTGATTATTATATTTTAAATTCCATTCTTTTTAAAGTCTGGACAACGTTTTAGTAAAGTCTGCAGTGAAGTTCTTGCTGAGTGTAGATGCTGTATAGCAAGCAAATGCAGTGCAGTGCCTGAGGTTAAGAAATAATATAATAACACATTATAGAAACATGTACTAGTGTAGCGTACCACCAGCAGACCGCATTAGCACTCCCACTTACCCGGTTTCACAATAACAGCGCTCATTAATGTCATGTACGGGTTCAGCTCCAGTTCCTCCTGTCAAACATTAACTTTAATGCTTAATTACCGGAGCAGCAGCCCTTGACTTTTTCCGACACTCCATTCATATAAATAAGTACGATTTGACCCTAATTACTATTGCGGTGAGTACCTTAATTCTTGTAGATTACATCTAAGATAAGAACAAAAACGAATGGCATGTTATTTTAGAAAAAGAGTTTTAAAAAGTGTGACATGGTCAGACACTGGTGAACATCTCTATTATTTCGCTTGTTGGCCAAAATTGAGTAATCGATACCGGGCAGAGTTACCGGTGCTGGAAAACGACATGTTGACATGATGGCGTCCACACGTGTGCGGAGGTGTCCGCGGAGCAGTGACATCTCTGCGCGGCATCACTCGCCGAACGCCACCGCGACGCGTCTCATTTTCGCGTCCCTCAGGTGACAGTCCCGTTGCTTTCGTGGCTCAGCTTAGACATGTCCAGCTTCCCACATGCTTCCAGATGTCCCTCTAACGGCTTTTTTTGCCCTCACCTCCAGATTTTTTTTATCTATTATTATTTTTGATCATATATTGCTATAAATTGCCTTTGTTAACTACATTATGCATATTTTGGCGTCTTGTAGTTGTATTTGTCTTGCATGCCGCATACTTACAATGCAGCAGAATGCACAGAAGAATACAGTAGTTTTACGAAAATGAATGCGGCTGACTAAGAATTTCTTCATGGCACCATTAATGATGACATGTTGAAGTGTCCCATGTACAGCCTGAGCCTGCATTAAAATGCAATTCCAGGGCAGGCGATGCATTTGAGGCACTGAATCAAAGTAACTTTACTCATGACCAGTGTGCTTGGGAAGGAAGCGTGGCTTCAAACTGGCTTCAGTCTACCAAAGGGTGTTACATTCTCTTGTCTGTGTGGGTCAGATCTCCCCACAGCCACCGACGGCACCACCCGCGAGCGTGTGAGAGCCAGCTGTGTGACCCACAAAGCGCCATTGTCATCATCCACTGCGATCACAGGGTCTGGTGTAATTATGGTGAAATAAATGCCCCGAAAGCAGTACTCAGTGGCACTTTGTAGGTGTCTAATGGCATCCAGTATACAAGGACCCTCTTGTTTTTGGGGGGATTTCATGCAAGTGGCACGTGCTTAATTTCACAGGACACCTGTTAGGCTGGTAGTGATGGTTTGCCAGTTTTATATATGCTATTATATTATAGGCTTTATGGTTGGTCAGTTTGTTATGCTATTATATTATAGGCATTATGGTTGGTCAGTCTGTATATGCCCTCGTAGCCCTGACCAGGATGAGTAATTGAGGACTGGAGGATGGAATCTGTACATGTGATGGGAATAACATTTTATTCCTATTCTGAAAAAAACCTGCTTAAGGTAGATTTTATTGGAAATTTAAGCAGAACATTTTTTGTAGTTAGGTGTATAATACAATGAATAATAAAGTAATAAATATTAATAACAATAATAATTATAATAACTATATTCTAATAACAATAATAAATATATAATAATAATAATTATTAATAACGATAAACGTACAATATAACAAACTGAAGGAAGCAGGGGATCAGAGCGCGACACATCAGATCGGCCTGTAGCTCTTCACCTCATGGTCCTGGATGTTCAGCGTGTGACTGCAAGGCCGCGGGATTCTCCCCGTTTGCTTAGTATCACCAGACAGAAGTGTAAGCTAAATGAACAAATGCACATGTGTTTTAGGGTCTAAATGCAGCCATGGCGTGAATGGGGTTTGGAGCGCTGACTGGTGCTCTGGGGCGTTACGGGTCTGACATTCGATAGGGCACACAGACATTTCCACAGATAATCCTGCCTTGCATCACCTGGAGACTCCCTGGTACTCATCAGGATTGCTGACCCCAGTAGATTCCAATCACATATTTACCCCTTCCCAAGTAGATGGTGCCTTTTTGGTATGGTCCAAGACAGGAGTCAGATCCATTCAAGTTTTATATATTTACAAGTTTTTACATCTTTTTAGCAGTTGTAATGTCTTTGGCTTCTTACTAGTGTGTAGCTTTCTGTGCTGCACTTCTGCTAGTTTTCCTAATGTATTGGAAGAATTGCTTCTTGACTCCATTTCCATCTCTAAGGTTTATGCCCATGTTCATAGCCTAAGTATAGACATGCTCAATTTAAGCTCGCAGAACTTCTCCATGGACCTGTGGAGCCGCTCTGCCTCCTCGCCCAGCTCACGGCGCTCCTGAGCCAGCTGGGTCTCCAGTGTGCGGCACGTCCACCTCGCAACTGAGGAGAGCACGCTCAGCCTGCTACCTACGCTGGTCGTGCTCTCCGCTGGGGTCGTGCTCGCCCCTGGAGTCGTGTCTCACGTTCTTAGCTTAGGATAGGATAGCTATGTTAGCTCAGGATATACATGTCTTAGCTTGGGATAGCAGTGTTAGCTTGGAATAATCATGTCTTAGTTTGGGATAGCTGTGTTAGCTCAGGATTGTAATGTTTTAGCTTGGGATAGTTGTGTGTTAGCTCAGGATAGCCATGTTTTAGTCATAGTCTGACTGATCCGATTTGTATTCCACACTTTTGATCAGAATGTCTTCCGACATTCCGTGTTCTGCATCGATGGTGAAAATTTATGCTGCCGTTCGCCTATTGGTGGCCTGAGCCAATGGCCTGCGGGCTGCCATTGCTCCGTGTTCCTCGGCGTGTGAGACTGGGACCATAGATGTATTGCCAGCAGAGTGACTGGGCGCCTCTTTCAATATGAGTCTGGGCCGACAGCCAGTCATAGTTTGTTTACGGCAAGTGGAATTAGTAAGAAAAAAAACTCTTTAAAATGGGCCAATTCCAAGAAGAGTCACCTCTCACTTCATGAATTATTTAATGACTATATAGTGGCAGCTAGTTTTTCTAAAGGCTTGCAGTTAGCAGCTTGCGATGTTAAAACTCCACGCTTCACTTTACAACAAAGCACTTCACTCTTACAAAGGAGTGCATATTTCTCTGTGGAATCTAAAACAAGACTGTCAGCTTTGTCTTTAGTGAAAATTCACACCATCAGTCATAAATATGCTACGTCAATTTTTAGTCTTTAGATGAACTCTTAGTGGCACTTATGCGTATGTGTATTCTGGGTAAATGAGTCTGATGGCTGTTCAGCTTGCTAGTGGTCACCTTAACCAGTTGGCACCAGCCGTACAGCTCAGTGGCAGCACCTAATAAATGAGGGTTGACGGATTAACTGCCTTTCTATTGTGGTAAATGTTTTATTTCCACTTGGCTGCCCTTGTATTTGCAAAACATACCTGCATCAATGAGCAAAGGAACCCAGTTATTAAAAATATGATGTGAATGTATTGAGTCCTTGAGGCCTTTTACCATATATGCCCTACTACTTATCAAGTACAGGGTTACTTTCCAACTGCAAGAACTTTTTTCCACAACCAGGAACTTCCGTCACGTGTCCACCGCAGGAACTTGGCCAGATTGTACTGCAATTGCACCGAGCCTTGAACCCCAAAACAATGTTTGTACAGAACTGTGCATTTTTGTACCATTATATTCCTGATGTCTTCCACAAAGTTAATGCATCAGAGACCGAGCAAATACCAAGCAGAATACTGAGAGGAAAATTCTAAATGGACACATGAACCCACGTCGCCAGCAGCAATTCTGTAACAGTGCACGGCTTTAAGCGGCACTGCAGAGTTTAGCCTCTGGACCCTAAGCACAGCCTCCTGTCAGAATGTGAGAAAATCGTTAGAAATTGTGACAACAGCACTAATATAATGTTAGAGCACTATAATATAATGCAAGAGCGCTGGGACATTTAACATTAAAGTAAGTTATTGTTAGATTACCTGCCTGTTTTTATTGATCTTAAGATGTTGAATGAAATTCAAAGTAGTTGTCAGGGCTTCAGATATTTTCCCATGTTCTGCAGACTGCTGTGCTTTTCTTTTACTTCATCTGTGTAAAAATATCAGTAGCCGAAATATAATTTTGGGTGCCGGTGCTACCAGTGCTCACTTCATGCTAGTGCGCTGACCTGTGTTCGCCGACAGATCTTGTCTTGTGGGCATGTTGTGGCTGCTGCTGTTTATGGGAGCACGCAGTACAGCATTTTTGATGCTCTGATAAGAGTTGTCCAAAACACACTCATGGAGCCAGTGATACCACGGGAAAAATTAAGGCAGAATCTAATACTAATTGTAGTGATGGAATGTGTGACATCACAAATCATTCATGATAAGTCAGAGTCTCGAGTCGTATCTTTCATAAATTGGAAAGCAAATCTCATCATAAAACTGATCATAAAATCTGAGACCCACTCAAGTCAAGTCATATAACGCGAGTCGCCCACATCTGCATTAAATGCATCAATGAATACTTTTTTTTGCTTCAGTCTCCATATTTCTTTATTCGACATAAGTCCTCTCCTTTCCTTTTTTATAGTGCCATATCAGTATGGAAATTTTTATATTTTTT
>JAODKM010000099.1:29122157-29143050 GCA_026780845.1 Petrocephalus sullivani | reverse complement strand
GCAATGCACCAGGTTAGTTTTTACATATGCTAACAAAGCATTGCACCAGGTTATAGTTTCTACATATGCTAACAGAGCAATGCGGCGGGTTAGTTTCTACATATGCTAACAAGGCAATGCACCAGGTTATAGTTTCTACATATGCTAACAAGGCAATGCGGCGGGTTAGTTTCTATATGCTAACAAGGCAATGCACCAGGTTATAGTTTCTACATATGCTAACAAGGCAATGCGGCGGGTTAGTTTCTACATATGCTAACAAAGCAATGCACCAGGTTAGTTTCTACAAACCTACAGTGGGTTAGCTTGTGTGTTGAAAGGTTTGTGGGCATGTCTACAGGAATAGAGTGTGGTAAAGTGTGTGAGACTATGCAAGTGCTTTTCTGGTGTTTCCTGGAAGTACAGTGGTAAATGTAAGCGAGCATAGGGCATGTTTTACACCAGGGCCGGCCCAGCCCTGCTCCTGGAGATTCACCACACAGCAGAGCTTAGGTGCAGCCATAATTTAACACACCTGATACAGATAATCAGGCCCTTCACTAACGTCTCAGTTTTTGAGCAAGTTTAGTTCCAACAAAGCTGACTCAAATACAGAGATGTTTATACATGCAGCACGATTAAATGGAACCTGCTGCGCTAGATAAATCCGTAAGAGGGCCGTGTATCATTGCATCCAAAACTCCAGTGTGTTGTGTGATAGCACTATTCTTCCTATATAAAAAGTCACACGGTGGTGACGAATGCGTGCCCGGGCCCGGAAAACTAAGCGCAATGCGAATGCTGACCAGTGGGAGGCAATTGGGCTCAGCCACAGTACAAGGCAACTGGGCCTAGTGAGGGAATGCCCGTGTGGGGCCTTCATTTCTGTCTGTTCCCTGCCCCAAACAAGCCAGGACTTGGCGTCAGCATCAGCAGAGTCTGATGGCACAGCCCGCTTAGCACGCCTTGCTGTACCAACCCCCATGACAACCTGCATTATTGGCAGTTCAGTGATGGATCCCCCTATTTGGGTGCAGCCCATGCACCATGGGAGTGTGCGCTGATGTGTCCCGACTCGACCTCCTACCCGGCATGCAGCCTACAGCTGTGGTTTATGAAGCAGAGCTGTGATAATCCAACACTAATTGAATATTTATTAATATTAAGTTTAGCAGAACACTAATTAATGTCTAGCATTATGGCCTGGATTATGTTTGAGCCATTGGACCTTGAATGGAAAGATTTCCATCTCACACCTGGTCCTCCAAACTCAGGCTATTTATAGTGATTACTGAAAAAATCAGCAGCACTAAAGCAGTCGATGGCAACTGTATTTATAAAGGACTTTTCAAACAACACATGTTGGCCAAAGTGCTTTAGAGCACAGAAGCCAGTAAACATATTTGAATTAAAATGCAGAAAGAGTTATAAAAGTACAAAAAAGGAATACAAATATGCATGTATGTAGGTGCAAAATGTGAAGAGGGAAGGTACTCAAAAATGTAGGTGCTAGTACAGAAAAGGCACAGTCACACCATGTTTTCTCCATCTCGATCTGGTCAGAAGACCTCAGTGCCTTTGCTAGGGAGTAGAGATGTAATATAAGGTTGTGATGATTCATTCAATGACTAATAAATGAACAGTAAAACCTTCAATCGATTCTAAAACATATTGGGAGCTAGAGAGAGCCTACACTATGTACGAACCACATTGGCTGCAATTACTGTGAAACACCGAGGGTAAGCAACTGATATCTACAACGACTGAAATAAGTCTGCCTTTCTCACATGGATCTTTTTCAAACGAATCACATTTTAGCTGATTACTGGAAAGGTATCCTGCTAAATTTACTCTGTGGCTGGAGCCACAGAGATTCAAATTTTCTTCCTGTTAGAGGTACTAAGAGGATCGAATATACCTAATTTGATAATGCTCTCCTTCACTACACTTACAGTCAGGTCCTTACCCAACGAAGGAGAACTATCCCTAAAGCTGCTCAATTGTCGACTATCTTTTCAAATCAGGCCGTTATTCACAAGCCTCCCTTTTCCCCACAGCTATCGCTCATCATCGCTGTTATTTGTGTATTGCTAAATTTGACAACTTGACAACACCTAGAACCTAAGAGTGTTTTTAATCAACCCTGAAGCTCTGAATATATATCAGATGAGTTATGCAGAGGCTGGCACTGGCATTGTCTTGCTGTGTCACCTTAATGAGCGCTTCACATCAGGTTTGTTACCATTTCCACCTCACCTTTCAGACTGAATCCCTGTGCTGACAGGGTCACGTAGAGACACCACATTTTCTGTCTGTGTTTCATATTTATATTGTCCTTAAATGTCTCAATAAATTGTAAATGTTGTCATCGTCTGGTCAATAGTAGCTCGCTTTTGGACTGTGACGCATGTTATCTTGAGTCTTATTTACCTTCTAGGCAACTGCACAGTTAAAATGGATAAGATTGTGTCTGGGTGTGGTCGGGTGTATCGTACTGATCCCAGCCGCCTGCCTGCACTCTCCACCCTGTGTATGCCTGTTGCTCTTTCCATTGTTGGTGCCTCTCCCTAGTTCTGCACCTTCTCCGCTTGTGTCATGCGGACGGGGTTAGGGTTTGGGTTAGGGTTTATTGTTTCTGGGGCCCTTCACAAGTGCTGTGGTCCTATTAGTCCCCTTTACTTTCTGAACAGGACCACGGTGCTGTTCTGGAGTAGTATGGAGTTCATACTTCTACTTTTCGTCAATATATGATCCTGTTAGTATTCAGCAATACATTAGGCTACTATCCCCTCAGTGTCAAGCTATATATTATTATATGACCCCATTATCATCAAGCTGTATACTAGTATACACTCCTGTTAACGCCAAGCTATACGTCAGCATATGACCCTGTTACATTAGTATATGACTCTGTTACATTAGTATATGACCCTGTTACATTACTATATGACCCTGTTACATTAGTATATGACCCTGTTACATTACTATATGACTCTGTTACATTACTATATGACTCTGTTACATTAGTATATGACCCTGTTACATTAGTATATGACCCTGTTACATTAGGATATGACTCTGTTACATTAGTATATGACCCTGTTACATTAGTATATGACCCTGTTACATTACGATATACATAACAGTTAGCGTCAAGCTGTGCATTAGTATACAGTCCTGTTACCATCAAGGCAACGTTGTTTATATCTTGGCTACAGAAGCTTGCAGCAGAGTGTCAGAGTGCTGGCTACACTGGAACCCTGATCCCCTACAAATGTGACCTGTCTAACGAGGAGGAGATCCTCTCCATGTTCTCTGCCATCAAGACCCTGCACGAGGGCGTGGACGTGTGCATCAACAACGCCGGCCTGGCCCGTGCAGAGCCCCTGCTGAGTGGGAGGACCAGCGGCTGGAGAAACATGATAGATGTAAGTCCCCCCGCCCCATTCCCCCACCTCCTCATGCCGCATCTTCTGAAACTGACCTTCCAAGATGTCCACATCAGCCAGATGCCCAACCAACCATCTGTATAGCAGCAGCTTTCAAAGGTCTGCATTTGGGGCAGATAGATAAACAGTACAGAGCAGTTTATCTTCCTCAGCCTGCCGGAAGCCTTGTCTGATCCCAAGTGGCCGTATGAGATGCTGGGCGGCTCTGGTGTGATGGCTGCCCTCTGGGTGGCTGGTGGCCTGTCACAGGGGGAGTGTTGGCTTGTCTTATTGGGTTTTTCCTGTGTAGGATGTGGAATGGAAGCTAACCGCATCCTTCAGGTGGCTAATTAAGTAGCTCATGTCATTATATTTCCAGGATTTTTGGCAACACAGCCTTTGGTGTTTTACCTCTGTTCAGTGAAGGCAGGTCACCACCTGACACCTTCCTTAAAGATGTAAATGGGGGCTTCCCTCCAACTACTTGGGTTTCCTCATCCAGGTCAGCAGACCTGTGTGACAGGTGAGGATATGACTGTAAATTGTGTGAATGTGGTGTGTGTGACTGTTGTCCCTTACAGGACAACCCCTCATCGATCAAGTGCATTCTGGGATAGACTCTAGATCACAACAGTGCTGACAGAGGCTCCTGGGCTGACAGCATGCTCAGCGATTTCAGCGCTTAAAGTGCCATTCAGATGTAGGTCTTTAAAAGCATTATTACTTTATAGGTGCCTTTGGAGACAACAAGTTTGTATGTTGCTGCTCTACATCATGTGGGCTAAAGGATCTGTTTCTTGGAGTTCACTGTAGGAATCAGCTAACTGGGTGATGGGGAAACATTACAGTGTCAGAACGGGGCAAACGGGTAAATGGAGGGCGTGGAGGTAGGACACCATGACCCACTGATACCAGAATGAGGCTGCCTTTTATGTATCTTCTAAAACCAGTTTGGCTAGGTCTGCTTCATTGTGTTAGGGATTGTCTAAAAACGACTAACTCCATCCATCCATCCATTTTCTCTACCCACTTATCCTGTGCAGGGTCGTGGGGGTTCAGAGCCTATTCGGGAAGCTACAGGCAAAAGGCAGGGAATAACCCAGGATGGGGCAACAGTGTATCGCAGGGCACATACATCATTCACACACAATCACACCAAAGGACAATTTGGCAACTCTGGATCACCTGGACTGTAGGGGGATGCTGAAGTACTAGGAGGAAACCCTGTGACAACACAGAGAGGACATGCAAACTCCACACTGGCCACTGTGCGATAGGAAACCCTGTGACAACACAGAGAGGACATGCAAACTCCACACTGGCCACTGTGCGATAGGAAACCCTGTGACAACACAGAGAGGACATGCAAACTCCACACTGGCCACTGTGCGATAGCCATAAAAAGCATCAAAAATACTGAGAGGTATACTTTAAGTTATACAAAGTCTACAACAGTTAGATAGAAAAATATATATAATAAAAAATTGAAAAATAAATGTAATTTTATTTCCCAAATACAAATAAATGTACCACTCTTCCTTTTCCATTTTTATTTTATATTTTTTTTAAGTTTCTTTCTCTTTATGACCCTAGGGGCGGTCTTCACCTGCGACTAGAATAGGATCACTTTCCACAAACAAGAAGCTTTTTTTGTTTGTTTCTTCTCCGGCATGGCGTCTCCGGAGCTGAACCCGGCAGCACAGGGTTACTGACGGCCAGGCCCAGTCTCTGGGGACCGGGCCTCGGCCTGGTGGGGTGACCGCTCGCAGGAAGCCTCCCTATTGGTCGCGAGGAGAGGAGAGGCCCCAGACAAAAGGCTGCTTGTGGGAGCCCCCCGCCTTTTCATAATGCCTGGGTGGCTCTTTAGGCCCGTGCCGTTCAGGTCTGCGAAAAGCGCGTAGTTTCCCGTGGCCGCCTCACTGTCACCATGGCGCCAGGGATAAACACGTCCTGAATATTTTTAGCATGAAGATCTGCATGTAGACCTTCTTCCTGTACCTGTGGGTGCAGCTTTAGTGCACGCCTGTACCCCTGTGACTCAGGGCCTCACTCTTCCACTCCGGTCCCAGTCTTTATCATCGTGCGTCTAAACACAGGAACGCCCAGCCTGATTTGAGCCGTGCTTTGTGTTTGTCATTTAATGAGACTTACTTTGTTTAAACTTCATTCGTTTAATTAATTTAATACTCGCAATCATTTCCGCTCACATACATCTGTTGGCCTCTCGAAAGGTAAATATAAACCTGTTTCTTAACAGGAAATCTAAATTATAATTTAATTGGCAACATTTGTTATTATTTTGTGGTTTAGCCAATCGAAGTTCACAGCCTAGGTGTCATATTGACATTACTGGATCGATGGACATTTGCGTATCAGAAATGTCGTGTCATGGTGACTGAAATACTAATTTCATTGATGCTCATTGGATGCTTTGGAAAGCGCGCTGCGTTTAAATATTCGCCTCTTGTTTCTTCCCTGCCCCCAGTCTAGGCTGAACATTCAAGCCTGTGTGGGACTATGGGATGCTGTGGGACTGCAGTGAGATGATTTAGGGAGTGATGCTCTGCTGCACAAGTCCAGCAGGATCCAGACCTTACCCATATTCTTTGGGGCAACTTTCAGTTCAGTTCATTGAGTTCCCTTCTCTTGTATTGTGCTCTTCAGTATAACATCGGTTATATCTAATATTTAAAATATCGCCTATGAGAGCTTTTATGATGTAAAAGAGGCATTTTTTTAGAAGAACCAAAATGTCTTGGAAGCAAAGCGTATGCCATCTAAATAGCAGTTTAAAAAAATCCAAGGGCCAGAATCTATCACATAGGTATGTTTGAGCAGGGAAATCTGCAAACTCTGGATTCTGACCCTCCATGACCTTGTTGGGGATAAATAATCCTAATCTGATTGAATTTTCAGTTCAGTTTTGGTTGAAAAGGGTGGTATAGGCTTATGATTATCCGTTGGTATAAAAATATCCCCTTAAATCCTAGGAAGCAGCTCAGTGATGTCGGCTTGTCAGCTAACTTCTGCACGGCTGTATTCCGAGTCTCGAGACTGGAGGTGGGGGGGGTGACGATTTCCTGAGTTTGTGTGTTTTTCGGGGGCTCCACAGGTGAACGTGCTCGCCCTCTCCATATGCACGCGTCACGCCTACCAGTCCATGAAGGAGCGTCACGTGGACGACGGCCACATCATCAACATAAACAGGTACCGTGGCTCTGCCTTCTGCCCTTATATGGCTGCCTGTGGTGCGTGGCTTTCTGGCTCTGCCATCTGCCCTTATATGGCTGCCTGTGGGGCGTGGCTTTCTGGCTCTGCCTTCTGCCCTTATATGGCTGTCTGTGGGGCGTGGCTTTCTGGCTCTGCCTTCTGCCCTTTTATGGCTGCCTGTGGTGCGTGGCTTTCTGGCTCTGCCTTCTGCCCTTATATGGCTGCCTGTGGTGCGTGGCTTTCTGGCTCTGCCTTCTGCCCTTATATGGCTGCCTGTGGTGTGTGGCTTTCTGGCTCTGCCTTCTGCCCTTATATGGCTGCCTGTGGGGCGTGGTTTTCTGGCTCTGCCTACTGCCCTTGTATGGCTGCCTGTGGGGCGTGGCTTTCTGGCTCTGCCTTCTGCCCTTGTATGGCTGCCTGTGGGGCGTGGCCTTCTACCTGTGGGGCGTGGCTTTTCTCTTTATCTTTCGGGTACAGGTCTGTTTGTTTTGACTGTTTTTAGCAGGCACAGTTCATAGCACATACAAACTGACTGGGAATATATGGGAGTATACGTAATTTCAGCAAACTCCCGAAATAGGCTTTGTGCCAGCCGCTTGTTAGCATTTTCTCTGGTAGACTGTGCTGTGACAGCAGCACCCAGCTGCTCGTTTGTCGGGGGGGAATCAGATTCTTGTGGCTTGCCACACAGCTCGAGGGAGGCCATTTTTTTTCCGGTAGAAACGTTTCAGATGCGGTGTTTGTTGCAGTGTTGTCACAGGTTCAGTCCTGAGATCCTGACATGTTGGCATTTTGATACCATAAAATTTTTAGCTAATTAGGAATCACCAATACAGTGGTACATTGATCCGTCCCTTTGTGTTATGATTCCCGGGAGATCTGACGTGGACATGGAAGCTCACCTGCAGCTCACCTCTGTCTGTGTCTCCAGCATGGGGGGGCACAGGATGGTGCCCAGTGCCGACGAGCACTTCTACTGTGCCACCAAGTACGCAGTGACCGCGCTGACCGAGGGCCTCCGGCAGGAGCTACGGGAGGCCAACACACACATCCGGGCCACGGTGAGGGCGGGCCACCTGGCCTGTCACCAGGCAAACATGCTTTCACCACTATGCCCACGTCCTTGTTCTGGTTTCGGGCTGCTCATTAATGTTCATGACATAAGCAGTACCTGATTGGCCAGTGAACGCCTTAGGAAAACCAGGTAGCACATGCTGATGGGTTCACCTGCCAGTTAGGTAACGCTTCTGTGATGAATATTAATGAATTGACCAATCAGGTGGCACTTCTCTCATGAAAATTAATGAGACGCCCCCTACCACCCTGCAAAAAGGAAATTCACATCCGTGACCTCCATGCCGACCTCACTCCTATGAGCTGTCAATCCCGGATTCTGTGTAACACGACCCTGATATTCCACAGTGCATTTCCCCAGGAATAGTGGAAACTGAGTTCGCCTTCCGGCACCACAACAGTGACCCCGAAAAGGCCGCTGCCACCTACGAGAGCATCAAGGTGAGAGGGCAGGGATGGACCCCAGGGAGCCCGGGGGAGGTCACCAAACAGGGCTATGCATTTTAAGCAGGGCTAACATTAGCGTGGTACACGGTGACACTGCATCACTTAGCCTGCCTGTTCCCGCAGTGCCTGAAAGCGGAGGACATAGCAAATGCAGTCACGTACGTGCTGAGCGCACCCTCCCATGTGCAGGTAAGCCAGGTGGCGGAACCTGACGGGGGCGCCGTCACAACAGTTTGCTGAGTGGGTGACATCTTCAGCGTGATGTCACGGTTTCCAGCTGCTGTTTTTAGATGCGTCTAAACGTATAGCAAATATTTATATTGGAAAGTTCACTTTGCTATTAAAATAATTTTGCATTCACTACTCTTGTGATTTGTTTTGTATTTTTTGAGTATGATGTGCTATTTTCTGTTATACATTATGAGAGCAAATAAGATTAATTAAAATAGCACTTAAAGTCATGGCACCTGAGGTTTTAATAGCTGGGGCCCCTTGAAAGCAGATCATATTGGACCCTTAACCCTGACCAATCCAAATATCAGGGTCCCTGTCCCTGTGTTTTTTAGGGCCCTTGGAATTGTCCTAACTCCCCCCCCCATATGGCAACCCTTGCCTGGGGATAACTGAAATTCTACTTGGTCAAGCAACATAAATCCAGTGAAAGAATCATCAGGAATTTGCTGTAGAATGACGGTTGTTATGAGTATGAATCTTATGGCAAAACAGGGAAAGTTTGTCTTCCGTTTCATTCTGTCATCCAGATTGGAGATCTGCAGATGAGACCAGTGGAGCAGGTGTCATAGCAACCAGGCGGAAGACTGCTGGGGTGGCAGGCTGAGCCCGGCAACCGTGCTGACTGCATAGCGCCACCTGCTGGGTGGAAAATACCCATTTAAACTGGACTGGGAGGATCAGCTTTTTAGATTGGGGGAAAAATGAATTCTCTGATGACATGTGGTCAGTTCCGACGGTGTTATTGGGCACTTTTGTCGACTGGGAAATCTGCAGAAAAATTCAGAAGTGCTACAAATTATAAAATGTACATTCGTGGTGTAATCTTCAGTCTTGAAACTAAAAATGGAGACTGTATTGCTGCTGGATTATATGGTTTAATACACTCATTGTTATAGTGGGAAAGTTGCATGTGTGTTTTTTGTAGTTCCAATTACGCATCTGATTCTAATTAAATATTACTGTTCATAGGAATTACTATTATTATTATTATACTATTTTTATAAGTATTTGTGATTTTGTACACAGGTATAGATGTGACTCATGCCGTGAGCACAGGTTATGAGTCCGTTGACACACTGTCCTTAGTTTTAATGGTGTGCCTGCCCAATCACTGAAATATAAGCCTGCCCATTGTGTGCTCTTGACTGCCCCCTGCTGGTTCCACACATATTGGCGGTCAACCATCTGCGGAAGTGAATAAGATGCTTCATTTTAGTACATAGCATTTACCTCACTCCATAGAATTACAAATGTAGTGAAAGCTTTTCTTTTGGATCCTTGTAGGAAAAAAGCCCTACTGTCCTATTTAGGTGCTGTTTCTGACGCAGAAGTGAGCTGTAGCTTTAGTTACTCTAAATAGTTTGCTGTTGTTTCCAGGGAGGTCTGTGAGCAACATTGTTCCATGACTTTGATCCTCCTCTATTGTTTTAGCCCTTTGCGGGTAATTTGCTCCTGAACTTGGAAATTTGGCATAAGCATTAAAATATGAGAACATGTGGATTGATAAACGAAGGTTGCAGACCGGGTTAGCCTGTCCCCGGGCTGGGGTTGCACCCTGGACAGGATTCCAGCAAAGTTCAACGAAATACATGGGTTTTGAAATGCTTTAAGGCATGGCAAATCTTGGTAAGAACAGGACTCATACATTAAGATATGTCATAAAATGTATGATAACTGTCATTTTCATGAAGCTGTTCTTAAGGTCCGACGCGCATTGCAGCTGGTTTGGCAGGACAGAGGTGAGCGGCCAGCGGGCACCTCGGGTTATAGACGGCGAGATGCTGTCAGGGCATCAGCGGCCACAAATGGCATCTTGGGAAAATAGGAGCGACCGGGGTGAAGCTTGTCCATTTAATGATTGTTTTTAATGACAGACATCAGAAATATGACATATAAGTCATGAACGTCAAATATTCGGGTGGAAATATACACAAATCGTGTATATAATGTTTCATGAAGGACTACAAAAAGAACAATGTTTCTGTAGTAGCATCGTTTGAGAGCTTTGAATGCTCCATAATGCATTTGCAGTTTAGTACGAGTGGTAATAAAGCACCAGGCATAGCCCACGTGGGGCTCTGTTAGGTTCTGTTAGCCATGACAGATATTCAGCCAATCCTCTGGGACCATCAAGGTTACTCAGCCAATCCTCTGGCACCACCACAATTATTCAACCAGTCCTCTGGCACCGCCACAGTTAGTTATTCAGCCAATCCTTTGGCACCACCACAGATATTCAGCCAATCCTCTGGGACCATCAAGGTTACTCAGCCAATCCTCTGGCACCACCACAATTATTCAACCAGTCCTCTGGCACCGCCACAGTTAGTTATTCAGCCAATCCTTTGGCACCACCACAGATATTCAGCCAATCCTCTGGGACCATCAAGGTTACTCAGCCAATCCTCTGGCACCACCACAGATATTCAGCCAATCCTCTGGCACCACCACAGATATTCAGCCAATCCTCTGGCACCGCCACAGTTATTCAGCCAATCCTCTGGCACCATCCAGGTGTTGCTCCTGTAGCTGTCTGAATTACTCGTAATACCCCAATAAATGTAATAAGAGAGAGCTGCATTCCCAGAAAGCAATGTGTCCCAGTTAGAGGTCACGGGACTTCCTCTTTCAGTCCCTTTAGGAGGACCGCACACTTGCTGATACTGACAGTCAAATTGGGGCGGAAGGGAGGACAGACACATCATGGGGCCATCAGATGGACACCTTCCGTCCTCGATGTCTGTTAGTTTCCTTTTAGCTATCTGACCTTGGTCTGCTATTTGGTCTTAGCTATACAGTGGTCCCTCACTATAACACGGTTCACCTTTCGCGGCCTCGCAGTTTTGTGGATTTTTTTTTTTTGCAATTTTGCATGCTTTTTTTTACAGCTCATTGTGTTCTGCGTCCTGATTAGCGCAGTTCTCGGTCCTGATTGGCTGTAGACAGAATGCGTTCAGCTTGTCAAACTCACATAAATCTTCGACCGCTAGCAGTGTGACTCTGAAGTGCTGTGCTGTATGTTTGTAAGTTTTCTCCCCAACAAACCCAACAAACGCTTTGCACCGTCAAAGGCACCTGCGGTAGCACCCAAGCGGCAGAGGCAGATGCTAAGAACAGTGTATAACGTGTGTAGTGAGGGGTTTTGCAGCCTTACAACACCTATAATTGTAAAAAATAAAAGCTGACTACTTCACGGATTTCGCCTATTGCAGGTTATTTTTAGAACGTAACTTAACGTTAACGAGGGACCACTGTATTTTTGTATTTTATGTCTTACTTGCTTATATTGTTCCAATGTACAGCACTTTGTCGTAAAGGGTGTTATAAATAAAGATGGTATGGTATGGTAATGTTTGGCTGATAGGCCCATGACATCTCCAGCGAGCTTGACAGTGATACCCGGCGTCCCGGGTACATCCCCGCAGCGCCAAACCCTGGTTGGTGCTTCTTCACTTTACAGCCCAGGTGCTGGTCCTCCTAACTCCCATCTCTTTCAGTAGTCAAGTGCTTGATGAAGCAGCAGCCCGGCTAACAGGAAGTGTTTCCAGAACATTAGCTAACGCTATGTGAAGGTCTTCGAAAAGTTCTTACTGTAATGTTAACGGAAAGGCTATTTCCGCATTTTAATACAGGTTCTGTCAATATTACCACAATAACATTATTTCCTGAACATCCTTTTAATGCAATAATGTAGAAAATATTGTTTTATAATAAAAATATTTTATAAAATGCTGTATGTGTATACTGTGAACGCACCATCCAGCCCTGAACCCATAACCTTTGAGGTATAAAGCTATAGATACCAAATGTGTAAATATCAGGTCCAGAAAGTAAAAATCCAGGCCAAGAGTTTGCTTTAGCCAACCAGTTGAGTATAAAGAGTCACCGTCAGAGAGTGCTCAACTAGTTGCTTGAAACAAAGTCTGGGTCTGGATTTTTACTTTCTGGACCTGAAATTTACACTTCTGATAGTTACCCACTGCTCCACAATCCGCTTTATTTGTTTCTACATTATTAGTCTTAGTTATAGTAATCGTCATAGTAGTGGGATAACGTTCTGGGAATATCAGGAAAACTAGACACTGTGAATGTTTCCATGCCTTAAATTGTAACTCAATAAACGTTCCTAGAATACAAAATTGTTAGCTGGGAAATACCCCACAGCTCACCTCCACTAAGAAAATCTTTTTTTTTCCAGCCTTGCTGAGATTTCTTCCAATGGCACTATAAGTTCTGCAGTGTATATCAGCTTGGCTGTTGCAAACCACAGGACTGTCAGGCCTGAGTGTTGTAGCTATGACCCCTAGTGTAAATATGAGCTTTCAGTCCAGGACTACCTCCATTTTCCAGTGGTCTGCCAGTGGTCCAAGATTGATACCAGCTGCCTGGTATCTTGGTTTTGCTTCCAGGTACACTGGCCTTGGGTGAGGCCCTTTGTGCATCTAGCTGAGATGTGATGCAGGTGTTTTACACAGAGGTACACTGGCCTTGTGTGAGGCCCTTTGTGCATCCAGCTGAGATGTGATGCAGCTGTTTTACACAGAGGTACACTGGCCTTGGGTGAGGCCCTTTTGTGCATCCAGCTGAGATGTGATGCAGGTGTTTTACACAGAGGTACACTGGCCTTGTGTGAGGCCCTTTGTGCATTCAGCTGAGATGTGATGCAGGTGTTTTACACAGAGGTACACTGGCCTTGTGTGAGGCCTTTTGTGCATCCAGCTGAGATGTGATGCAGGTGTTTTACACAGAGGGCATGCAGGATCTTCTCCTAACCATTGATATAAGTTCTGCGGGGTAAGAAAAGAAGCTCTGATGATAAAACTTTGCTACTTATGTGCCATATAGGGATTTTTGGGAGAAGTCTGAGTCCCATTCTCCTGTGCTGACCCTGAACGACCAGTGAAGAGGAAGCCTTGTCCTCTTAGCTGCTTCAGAGCGGGTCCATTTCCTGGCTATTGCTAACCGGGGTACAGCTTGTGCTGTGCGGTCTCCAGATTCTGCTAGTACCATGTCCAGTTTTACTTTGGTGCAGGTGAATTCTTGTACATGGCATTTCCACCGTATCTGTCCCATAACCTCCAAATGGCTTAGGCACTGTGGAAACTCAAGTCATCGTTTCCAGTATAAGGTAATTGTTCTGTCCAGGTTCTCAACCTTACTGATGGGGATTTCATACACTGTCAGAGGGCACGTGAGTCTCGCGGGCACACCAGGGCACAGCTTGTGTTCTCCTGGCAGTACAGTCATGTTAATGTGGGCCATGTACTTGATATTTTTTCACTTGTCTAGTCTGCACAGTGTCTGTGAGTTTTGATTTGTATCATTTGGCAATAGAGAGATTTCAACATTTGCCAGGTTTAAGTTTCCCTTCTCAGTCCCTCACAGTTGTCATTCTGCAGTGGTTTGGTGGTGTTAAACAAAACTGCAGACCTTTGAAACAGCGCTTGACCAAAATGGTGTCGATATCCCACCCCACTCCTCCAGACCCCTATTAAGATCAATTTTTCGGTTTGTGTACTTGCAAAGTAAACCGGAGAACTTTTGTTTAATCTTTCCAGTCGTAAAGAGATGACAAAATCATTTTAGAAGCATCTTAGAACTTAAAATCAGTGATATTATTCTTGCTGGTGGTAGCTACTAGTTAGTTAGTAGTAAAAACGACGTGGCCTCTTCATACTGAAACCCCACCGTGCATGTTTAAGCCATAAAATGCTCACAGCACTTTTTTTTTACTTTTTAAAAGCAATATGATGTTGTTGCAGTGTGGAGAGTCCCAGGCATAGATATCATGCCTTAGATGGTCATGTGTGCACATCCCGCTTGTTAGATACAAACGCCAAGGGCGCGCTAAAGGGCATTTCCTATTATTTTATGCATATTCTTCGCCTCCAGAATCAATTTTAAATGTTCTGCAGGATACTGTCATGTCATAATGAAATTAATAAATGCTACACGATTCAGTGTAAGTGTGTTACTGTTGTGTTTGACAAATTTATTTCTTAATTGAAAATTTCTTTTTAAAATATTTATAAATTGTTTAAAATTAATGTGAAAATTCTAGTCATTTGTTCAGCCGTCAGTCTAGAATTGAGCTTGTGTTTTTCTGTACTGAGATTTGAACTTGGACTCGATCACAAAAGTGTCATACACCAATCAGCCATGACATTAAACCACTGGCAGGTGGCGTGAACCTGATGGATTATCTCATTACAACGGCACCTCTTAAGAGTGCCATCGTACATTAGGCAACAACAGGCAGTTCTTGAAGTTAATGTGTTGGAAGCAGGAGAAATGGCTCAGTGTAAGGATCTGAGCGATTTTGACAAGGGCCAAACTGTGATGTTCAGACAACTGGGTCAGAGCATCTCCAAAAAGGCAAGTCTTGTGGGGTATTTCCAGTATGCAGTATTCAGTATCTACCAAAAGTGGACCGAGGCTGGCCACAGAGGAACCACAGAGCAATGAAAGAATGTGGCCTGGTCTGACGAGTCACCGTTTCTGTTACATCGTGTGAATGGATGGGTGCGTGTGTGTCGTTCACCTGGGGAAGACATGTGACCGGCATGCATTACTGGAAGAAGGCCAGCTGGCGGGGGCAGTGTGATGCCCTGGGCAATGTTCTGCTGGGAAACCTTAGGTCCTGGCATTCACGTGGATGTCACTTTGACACGTCTACCTAAACATTGTGGCAGCCTAAGTACACCCCTTAACAGCAATGGTATTCCCCGACGGCAGTGGCCTCTTTTAGCAAGATAATGCGCACTGCCACACTGCAAAAAGTGTTCAGGAATGGTTTGAGGATAATGAAGAGCTCAAGGCGTTGTCTTGGCCTCCAAATCCCCCAGATTTATATCTGATTGAGCGTCTGTGCTGGTCAAACAAGTCTGATCCACACAGGCCACACCCGGCAGCTTAGAGGACTTGCTGCTAATGTCTTGGTGCCAGATATGACAGGACATCTTTGAGGATCTTGCGGAGTCCATGCCTCGATGGGTCAGAGCTGTTTTGGTGGCACAAGGGGGACGTATTCAATATTAGGCAGGTGGTCTAACTTGTTATGGATGATGTGTTTTTTTATACTGAAAACACTCATAAGGTGATGGGAAATGTTAAAAACGTCATAGATATTTATGTTCATAAAACTGTGCAGCAGATTAGCAAAATGGCGGGCTTTTCCTGACAAGGGGGCCCCCCCCCCCCCCCCCCCCCAGTTGTCATAAATGCACTTGAACGCTTAATATTACTTCGTTCATTAATAGTGCTTGTTAAAAATGTAAAATGCGTCTACAAGACCCTGCCCGTGTAAATGATGTCGTTACCCTAAAAACATGAGCTTGGAAAGGATGATGGATCTCTGGTATAAGCGCCTCCGCCAGCCTCCGTCCAGGAAAGAACTTTTATATAAATTGTACAGTGGTGTCAAAGAGCCGCTAGGTGGCGATAACTCACGTAGGATATTGGTCACTTTCGACATAATTGTGTCACGTGAAAAATCCAATTTCATCTATACAGCGTGTGGCTTGGTTTGTTCTCTTTGTTTATATATGAAATAAAATGTATAACTCAAAACCCGCATTTTTTAACTAAAATTTTGTGTTGATCCTAAGTTGATAGCTACCAAGTTGGAAATTAGCTGAAACTAATCAACATTATTAACAGGTTTCCAATACTTGGTCTATTAACCAAGCTGTTTACTACCAGTGGGTTTATTGCACAACCATTTATTCATCAATAGGAACACCGAGAGCCCCAGTAGGGGATACCCTTCTCCATTTTGTTTTCTTTTAGTCAGAACAATTATTTGTCAGACATAAAAGCATGCTTGGAATAAAGCAGTGCCGCATAACGACGATGTTATATGGGCTTAATACAGACACTTCTCTCTTAGGGACCTGGATACGGCAGCCGCTTTGACCCTTTTCCGTGCAAATAACCGTGCATAAGGACCATGACAGAGCCCTTTTATAATTTATCTCATAATTCCCGGGGCTGGCGGCCGGTCAGTTGATCCTGCGCGGTAAAGGCGGCCAGTAAGCGGATACCCTCCGTAATTTACGGGAATCCGCATCCTGCGTCAGGCCCCCACGCCGCGCGCAGAAGGAGCCCGCTTAGGGTTAGTTACCCGGCACAGCGCTCCTGCAGTGCCACCATCGCCGCTTGTGTGTAAGGGGGGCGAGCGGGCGCCGCGCCTCCTCCGTCACACGGGGTCCCGGGGCGGAGCCGCCCAGCAGCCGACGGGCCGCCCCGCTCATCGCACGCTAGCAGCGTCCGAAGCGCCCGACCTGCCGTGATCTGCCGTGACAGCCGAGAGGCGAAGCTCTGCCGGGCGGCTACGACGAGGAAGAGGATCCCGCAATGGGCAACTGCCACACCGTGGGCCCGAACGAGGCCCTTGTCGTCTCAGGTACCGTGATTTGCCGCCTGCCGCCTCGGCAGGTCCCTAACAAAGATGGCTCTAAGGACGGCCGGGCTTTCGGGACTCCGCATTAACGGGGCTGTGTGCGGTACCGGGGGCAGATCCGCAGCCGTGCGCAGGGCCCCCACCCGGGCTGCTGCTGGGGGGGTTCTATCCGCAGCATTTATTAATCCCCGCCAAATGTATGCGGTTTGCGTGGCAGCGAGCCCTGGCTCGGAGCAGAAAATAAACACGTATTGTGATGGGGAGCAGAAACGCGGCTGCCTTCGGGATGCAGAAATGCGCCTCCCTACGGGATGCACACCAGCGGTGCTGCGTTCGGCGCTACGTTTTGTGCGCTTTACACTTTTATTTTCCTTTACACTTAGTTTTGCCTTTTATATTTTAATAGCAATTGCAAATCGCAGGGCGGAGCAGTTGCGCAGTCTCCCTCGTGGGCGTGGATCATTGTTTCGGGAAATGGTTGCATATTACTCCGTCTAACGCGAATGAATCGGGGTGGGATACACTGCATAGTAACAGTAACCCGACCCCACACGCTCCCCGGCTACGCCCGCGGTGAAGCGGCCCATCGCCTTTTATTTATTGCGATTTCCTACGCCTCGATGCGGGCTCCCTCCCAGCTATGGCGTGGCATCGGGACCCCCATCCCCCACTGTGGCGGGGGGCTCTCGCACTTCCGCAGTGACATACAGCCACAGTGCGCGCCGCTAGCCGGGGGTGGGCGCACGGGAGGCGGGCACGATGGATGCTGGGCTCCGTGCGTCGGTTCGTGCTGCTTATTAAGCTCATCCATCCGGGGGTTTTGTGTAGGGGGGTTACGGGAGCCCGATAAGGCGCCCCCTCTCCTCGCCCTCTCTGGCTGACATCTTCCCCCATGCAGCGTGGGAACTTTCCCCTCGAAAGCGGCAGTTTCTCCAAAATTTTCCGCCACGGGTGCAATTTAAGAGAAAAACACGCTTCGAGGAGAAATCCTGCAAAAGCGCGGTGTCCGATCGCCATACAGATACATAGCATACATACGCCCGGACACAGGCACACCAAAACGCCGAAAATAGATCGGTATTTTAAACCCATTTCTAAAATAAACAGCCGCTGAATCCAAAGAACGCGATCGCTGTTAATTATAAATGCGAACGTAAATGTCAGTATGAACGACTGAATAATACATGGACATAAATCCGGGCGTTTTCCTGGCATCGGCTCTGACTCTGGTGTATACTTCTGTGCTTCGATGCTGATATGGATACTATGATTATTTAATAATCGTTGTGACCCCCCCCCCCCATTACGGAGAGTCTTCCTCTTCAATAACGGAATCTTTCCAGCAGTTTCCCCTATATTACATTTAAGGAAGCACTAACAGCTTGGTGCAATGAATAGGTGCTAGATATCATAGGAATGTAGGCCTATTTTAAGATATCCTTAAACGTTAGCTCTGAAAGTGTCAGTATTTAGATAGGATATCTACCCTAATTTAGTTATTCATTTCATTCATTCTTTTAATTATGATATATAACGAAATACTACTCAGCATTTTGTTATTGTTAAGATATACTGTAGGAGCTCGTTAGATTAGCAGGCAAGCCCCAGTACCATTACTGGAAAAGCAGTTTGTTACTGGTGAGCAGCTGTGTGACTGTTCATATGCAAGTTTCCATTAGGGGAAATCCCAGCGTACCCTGCTCTTCACATTGGGATATTAAGTTCAATTTATTATTATATAGCGCATTTTCACAACATTACATGCACAGGAATAACACCGGTGGCTATGCTGCTGTTCCTGGGATGAAACCCATTCAGGTTTTAATTGAGGCAAAAAGAAAAAGTGTGGAGAGCGACCATTTTAAAGGGCTGGCTGATAATGACATGGCTTGTCCATCCAGGCTTAAATGGAGTGAAAATATGCACATACCTCTTTAGTGGTGGAGAAGTGAAACCGCACGCACGCACGCACGCACGCACGCACGCACGCACGCACGCACGCACGCACGCACGGGTTGACATCAATGACTAGACTGGGGTGCACTGGACCGGGAGGCACTTTTAAGCAGGGTTGACGAGGGGGCAAACAAGCGGCAGCTGGAGTGATCCACACGAGGGCTGAAACGAGAGGAGAGACAAACAGGCAGCAGGCGTGGTTCGTTAGCCACCCTGGGGAGAGACAAACAGGCAGAAGGCGTGGCTCGTTAGCCACCCTGGGGAGAGACAAACAGGCAGCGAACGTGGTTCGTTAGCCACCCTGGGGAGAGACAAACAGGCAGCGAACGTGGTTCGTTAGCCACCCTGGGGCGAGACAAACAGGCAGCAGGCGTGGCTCGTTAGCCACCCTGGGGAGAGACAAACAGGCAGAGGGCATAGCTCGTTAGCCACCCTGGGGAGAGACAAACAGGCAGCAGGCATGGCTCATTAGCCACCCTGGGGAGAGACACACAGGCAGAAGGCATGGCTCATTAGCCACCCTGGGGTGAGACAAACAGGCAGCGGGCGTGGCTCGTTAGCCACCCTGGGGTGAGACAAACAGGCAGAAGGCGTGGCTCGTTAGCCAACCTGGGGAGAGACAAACAGGCAGAGGGCGTGGCTCGTTAGCCACCCTGGGGAGAGACAAACAGGCAGCGGGCGTGGCTCGTTAGCCACCCTGGGGAGAGACAAACAGGCAGCGGGCGTGGCTCGTTAGCCAACCTGGGGAGAGACAAACAGGCAGAAGGCATGGCTCGTTAGCCACACTTGAGAGAGACAAACCGGCAGCAGGCGTGGCTCGTTAGCCACACTTGGGCGCGAGAAGGAGGGGCAGGAAAGCTGGGCCTGACAAGATGGTTTATATACTTTAGGCAGAGGCGGACATTTCAGGTCCAGAAAGTGAAAATCCAGACCAGGATTTTGTTTCTACCTACTAGTTGAGTGTAAAGAATCCCAGTCACATAGTACTCAGCTGGTTGGTTGAAACAAAATCCTGTTCAGGATTTTTACTTTCTGGACCTGAAATGATCTGGACCTGATTTTAGGAACTGCATGAAGACAAAGATCCCACAGTCAGAGAGTAGTGTTTGTAAGGTCTACAGGAAATGCACAGGAACTTAACGGAGGAAGCTTAAACTTTTGTTATATCTGCTTTTTTTACCCTTCTCTGCTTTCCACTGGCTTTACCACAGCGGTTTAGAAGGCTGCTGGTAACCTAGCGAGAGTGAAACCATGATGGCTGATTGGTTAGCGAAAGATGCTTCTGGCCTTATTAAAGCGGAGTGCTGCAGAAACACGGGAGAGTCATCATAAATGAGATTAGATGAGATCATACATTAAATGAGATTATGTGTCACGAGGACTTGCTACCTGAGAACCTTCCATTAAGCTTATAATGCCGACTGATGTTTAATGGATAAGAACCGCAATATATATCAATATATATATATATATATATTTGGTAAATGTGTTTACTTCTGAGATGGGGAGGGTGTGGATGGTTCCGGTCTGTCCGCGTTGTCTGTCAGGGGCGCCATGCATGGCTGTCACTTGTTTTGTCCCGAACTGGAACACCATCTGACATCTGCTGAAGCTTTCCTGGTCTCCTCTCCCTTAGGTGGCTGCTGTGGTTCGGACCAGAAGACCTATGTGGTGGGAGGTTGGGCTTGGGCCTGGTGGCTCATCTCGGACATTAAAAAGTAAGGCTCTCCCTGCCTGGCCTGCAGCTGGTCAGGTGACCTGGTGACCGCCATTCACGTCGAGCTGCATGAGGGTGGTCCTTATAACCATGTAGTCCTTTTCAGTCATGTGAGTGTGGTCATCCATGTACTCCTTTTTTGTTGTTACAGCGTGGCCTTTTTGTCCTTGTGAAATCCTATTTAGGGATATCACTGTGATTGTCATGCCCATGTACTCCTTTTTAGGCATGTTACTGTGGTCCATATGTCATTGTAGTCCCCTTGTCATAAAACTGTGGCCCTTATGTCCATGACGTTTGTTTTTGTTATTACAGTGTGGTCTTTTTGTCTTTGTAGAGTCCTATTTAGGTGTCTCAGTGTGGTCCCTATGTCCATGTCGTCCTTCTTTGTCATTTGAGTGTGGTCAGTAAGTCCATGTCGTCCTTCTTTGTCATTTGAGTGTGGTC
>JAODKM010000099.1:29076359-29087145 GCA_026780845.1 Petrocephalus sullivani | reverse complement strand
GCAAAGGAAAGTACAACATGC
The DNA here is from genome assembly GCA_026780845.1 of Petrocephalus sullivani. NCBI lineage: Eukaryota > Metazoa > Chordata > Actinopteri > Osteoglossiformes > Mormyridae > Petrocephalus > Petrocephalus sullivani. The sequence continues at coordinate 29,087,124 of JAODKM010000099.1, read as the reverse complement.
TCATCAATTACTGTACACGGCAAAGGAAAGTACAACATGCTCATCAATTACTGTACACTGCATAGGAAAGTACAACATGCTCATCAATTACTGTACACGGCAAAGGAAAGTACAACATGCTCATCAATTACTGTACACGGCAAAGGAAAGTATTCCGTGTCCATACCTGTGCCCTATACATTCTATTCTTCTCATAACAATTACTTAAAGAAAACAAAACATAGTTCTGTGGAATGCTTAATATATTCCAGCTGCACATTTCAGTTACAGGATTAATCGATACTGAGACAGGAGCAGGTGTGTTGTTGTAATAGTGCCATTTATATTGGTTGTCAGAGAAATATAAGTAGCTGACCAGAGATATAGGTGGATCAGACTCTAAAATCGAGCGCCATATCAAATTACACGCCCTAGGATAGTATTGAATTCACAGTCTGATCTGAGACTGACAGTACAAAGTGCAACTGGATAATGATTTATATCAGACTTTATTACTTAGGAAGTTACATAATAAATTATACGTTGGGGGTTGCACATTCTACATAGTCATACATATTCACTTTCCAATGGTCTTCAATTAATTTTCCTTAAGTGGCACCTTTCTTCCGCTGATTTTGTGGAACAATGTCAAATTAATACCACGTTGACTGGAAACAAAATTATGCGGTTTAGTCAAGTGCATATATTTTTGAAAAAGTTTTATAACGAATCACCTTAAATATTACTCTTGTTACGGCGACTATATTTGTGCGTTTCTTTTTGATTTCATCATATAGGATCTTCATAGTTTATGTGCAAGTAGTGACATAATAACACTCAATTATCCTCATTAAAAGGGGAAATAAGCGCGGTTCTGGTGATATGGCGTTAAACCTCATAATGCTTTCAGTATCGATATTTTTATATGAATTAATCTAATGCAGTGTGATGCATTCTCGGTAGCATAAAAATATCACTCACTCATAGTTGGTAACTGCACATAAATCATTATTTACCTAGACGCAGCAGACACTGTGTGGGATTTATTTAGTCACCTGCAGAAAATGATAAATAGCTCACAGCATAATGTATGGGGCAGAAATGTTAAGATTCAATGCCAAGCTCACTAAGATATTTTCAATCAGGCGTTGCGTAGACGCCTCGTTTTTTTCCCTGATGAGAACTTGTTTCAACTGCGCATGCGCCGGAAGTCGCTGCCGCAGACAGCAGCAGTGATTCGGCGACTGATAGCAGCGAAGCTAAAAATCCAGCGTCTAAATAACAAACATAATGCAGCTGTAAGAATCGTCTCTCGCCGAGCTGTATGGAGAGTAAGTGCGGTAATTCCGGATGTAATTAATAGCATTGCTTTCAGATACGATTGCCACTTGCAGCTGGAAAGCTGTTGGTACAACAAAGAGGGGCTCCAGCCCTTCGGTATTAACCGGGTGCCTAGCGAGCATAATGGCAACTTAAGCCATGCACTTAGCGGGGGTAACTAGTGCTGCTTTTCCTTACCTAAAACAAACTGGCTTCAATATCTAACTGCTGCTTCTATGCATGAAGCGTCCTGCACGTTTGCTGTGGAAACGTACTGCTGTATACATTTTTAAATCCGGCAAATATATATAGTTGCATAAGTAAGATTCTGAAAAATCTAATATATTTACAGTATTCTGATGTTCGTCTAGGACACCCTTTATCTGGTTTACAGAGTTCAGAACTGAACATAATGCTGTTGTTTTGACAGCTTACTGGCTAGTTAAACTTGGCTGACTTATAGCCCCATGCATTGTCGTTGTACCTAAATGCTTCTTTATATTCTGTGCGTTTTTCCTTTTTGTTATGTCATTTTTGTGAAATGTGTTGCTAACTAACTGCCACTAGAACTCATGTTCATGTGTATGGTTATGGTCGTGGTCCGGATGGGCTTCTGCAGCGGCCTATTTCAGGCGCGAGGAGGATGTAACAGTGCTGTAACCCAACTTTAGTGCGATCAGGTTAGTCATACGCTTGGAGCTTTTGGAAGCGTCCAGGCTTGTGTTTGGAGAAATACGGATTTTTCTAGTATTTCACTGACGACAGTGTATCAGTTGTTTGACATTTGGTAAAACGTTGCACTGTAACTGACTTAATATTGTACAGTTCTATTGTACCGGCGTGATTTATGGTTCAAAGGCTCGCGAATAATGTTTGTGTTTTGATGTTCGACTGGCCACATTTTATCAAACTTTAATTATAGCTAATTTCCATTAATGGCGTGACGGGCTAATTTCTTGTAATTAAAGTGACTACACGCTTTTGTGTATTTGCTGTAGACTTCTGAGGTTTTTCCAACGACGACGTGCCTTGCCTATCTGCATTATGAACTAATTTGATAGCTTTTTCTTCCATTTGAAAACAAGTATCACAGCTGCGTCTGATGGTACCGAAAATGGTGCGCATACAGGCTGAGATTTATATGCGTCATTAAACGATGGAGCGCGTTTGCATGCAGACGTTGCGCGTTTGGGCGCATTTCTTTCATTTAATTTCTTTGGAAACCTCTCCTACGAACTCCATTGAGAGGGTCGGCAAGGTAACAAAGGGGTGACGTCATTCTGTATATCCGGCTTCGTGACCTCGTGCGCCGAGTCCCCGCCTCTTTCGTTCGGCTCCGGCTCACTGATTGGTGGCGATATTCCAGTAGACGCTTCCGGTTCGTTACGGAGCCAATCGGAAACGGTTTAGGTGGAATTTCCGGGGTGGGCCGAGTCTTCGGGCTGTGGGAGGAGAGAGGCTTCGGCTGGCGTGGCCGGAGGGGGCTGATCCGCGGGCTGCCGTCCTGCCGCGGCTCCGACACCGGGAACCGGGAGCGATGTATCCCTCTGGGCTGGAAGGCCGCTGATAACCGCGCCCGTTTCTGGGAGGAGTGTACATCAGCAGCGCCGCGGGTAAGGACGGACGGACGGTGCTCCCTGCCCGGTGCCCCCTGACGCCGCGCCGTGCCCCCGAAGGGGAGGCGGGCGGCTCCTGTTCGGCATTTTCGCCACATCCCGGTAGTTATCCGCGGCGTAATGTTGGTTTTTGTATGTGGTAATTAAATGGCGAAACACCGCGTATCTTACCGGCTTCCTTCCCAAATGCGAGCCCGAGCCGTGTGCCATAAGTGTCCCGCTCTTTATCGGGACTCGGAGCCGCCCGGGAGGCGCCGTGTTTCCGCGGACGTGCCCTCCGTGCGGCGCCTTGCGGCCCTGACCCCGGCCCTGTCCCCCCGATACGGAGCGGCCCGGAGCCGAGAGGCGCTGCTTCGTGTTCGGCGTAGTAACGGCGGTCCGGTAATTAAAGGTCAGAACTCGGGCTCGTTCTCGGCGCTTCTGCCGAGCACCGCGGCTGTGTTTCGGGAGTCCTTTTTTAAGGAAAGTTCCCGAGTTAGCAGCTCGATACCTCGTGGATTCTCCGTGTTTTTGGGGTGGCGATTAACTTCTGTGAGCAGGTTGCATGTGTGTGGAGAATGCAGTGTGTTCCCATGTAGCCCGTGACGGGGGTGAGGGGTGCTGCAGGTGATTATTACGGCACCCTGTCCAGTGTAACTTTTGTGAGCAGATTGCATGTGCGTGGAGAATGCAGTGTGTTCCCATGTAGCCCGTGACGGGGGTGAGAGGTGCTGCAGATGATTATTACGGCACCCTGTCCAGTATAACTTTAGTCATGTATCCCTTAATGAACTCGATGGGATTCTGACCTAAGGCGAGCTGACTTTCGCATGGCGCCGTGAGAATCTCCTCGCCTTCGTGCATGTTAATAACGCCTCTCCTCTCATTATAGCAAGAGATGACGGCTCGCTTAGCAGGAATGCAGTAGTTATTTGCCCTTTATCCTGCAAATAATCTGGCTAAAGAGAGGAGTGCTGGTGTGATTGTGGCAAGAGGACAAACAGGCTGAGCGTGCCTCGCTCACCCTTTACAGTGCATGCCTCTGCCATTTGCTGGTTAGCCACTCTTCAGTTTATAAGGTCGTTACTGTTTAGAGACCCGTTTATGCTCCATTGATTGGCCATAACAGAGTGAGACTATAGCTTAGAGCAAAGGAGAGCGTAATACCGGCATGCATTTCATTAATATCTTTTGTTTGCTTTAGAGGATCAGGATGGTAGTGTGTGGTTTCACGTGTGTGTGTGTGTGTGTGTACGTGCTGCACGCTTTCTGAGAAGGTCGTTGTGACAGTGTAATAGTCATGCATGTCAGAATCAATAAGCCTGTGTTGTGTTATGTCACGCCCCTGCTGACACATACAGGGCTGTCATTGCACTTTTGATGGCAATCGGCACGATAAACTGCAGCCATGCACGCAGCGCACGCAGCTCCCTGGCTCGTCTTGCAAGTACAGGTTACTGCTAATAATTTAGCACCTTGGGAACTGACTTCAAATCACAAAGTCAAATGAAAGAAGCTGTGTGGGGTGGCACAGGAGCCCTTGCGTATCTGATGCTTTGCAGTGATTCAAAATTGCTATTTGTTGGGTTAAGTGATGGCAACTTTTTCAAATTATTGATTTTTTCCCCTCATCTTTTTAAACTGGGAAAGAGGTTATTGTCTGAAAGTAAAGTTACAGAAGTTGAAGTCTGAGCAGCTGCTCACTTCTGGTTCCGATCGCGATCTGTCATCTCGTCCCTCGTATATGATGCCACCGTGGTTTGTTTTGGCTGCTTGTGCCCTCCTGCTTCACGCGGATGTCTGGCATACCTTCGTTTTATCAGATTGCCCGCGTGGCATTCTGGGGCCGCGCCACCTGCACTGGTGACTGGAAGGCCCCGCTGTTGTTTACCGTCTGGGAGCCACATGTTTGGTCAGCCTCACCTCTGGTGCTGCTTGTGAGGCTGAAATGTCACACATTGTGGTGCACCGTGTGTTTGTCATGTCCATGCTGATCATGACGACCCATTCGGGCCCCACGGTCTCACTCGCGAGTCTGTGCTGATCTTCGTCTCACTTGGTCCATCCTGGAGTGTTTGGAGCAGAGTACAGCAGTCTTCTCTGATGTGTGACGAGGGGCTCAGGCTGATGCCCCCTGTGGTTCCCCTTGTAGTCCCTGCCTGATGAGCAGCTTCATTCTGAGCTATCCAGCCTCTTAGGGTGTCACCTGCAGATTGCTGGCATGGGTGGTTTTGGTGGTTGGGTATAGCAGGCAGATCTGGGGGTCTGGTCAGTGTCGGCGCCCTGGGTCTTGGGTCCGCTGCTCTCTACAGTTATATTGTCGCGTAGACCAGCTGATCTGGTCCTCACCCTGCCCTGCTGCCTCTCGGAAGGCGCTGTGTGTTCAGATGGGCCAGCCATTGCCGGGTTCCGGCACTCCCTCGCCCCGAATGCTAGACACTGTCATCTCCTGTCATGGCAGGGAACCTCCGCTACTAGGAAATGGCTCCACTGCCGGATACGCCGCCGACCTGTCTCCGAAAGGTGAAGAATCAATCATTCATGACGCACGTTCCCTGCCTGGTCAGGGCGTCCCGAAATGGAAGAATAACCACGAATAATTTAGCGGCTGACCTGAGTGAGCCAGTGCGGCGCGCCCGTATCCGCATACTCACTGTGGTCCACAGTGTTAATTACCACTGGCCCACTTTGCAAGCTGAAACCACATTGGGAATGGCGCCCCCTTCTAGGAGGAGGGATGCGTATGATTTATCACTTTTTTTTATAGGGATGGGGGATATGGTTGCTTGTTTGCAGCGGGGCTGCCTGCTGGGGATTCAATGACTCTTCCTGGGATGGGGTATTCACCTGGTTTCTTTGCACTGCAGCACCCTAAGAGGTTAAACGCTGCTTCGGTGATGAGTGCTCTGCCTGTCAAATATAATTTGATCACACAAGAAGGTACAGTTTTATTTATGCTTGGTGTTTAAAAACGTCATTTGCATATCTTCCTGTCAGGAAGGGTGTGAATCTTCACGGGATGCTGTCAGAATATCGCTCTGCTCCCTCCCCTGTGTCTAAGGCCTCCTTTCATTTTTAGAGCCTCAATGCATATAATTTCACCTCTTATTTTCAGCCTTCTGTCTGGTCATGCTAAGAAAGCATGCGTTTGACCCATAGGGGGGTTTAAAGTGCCAGGAAGTGATCAGGTGGAGGGGAGTTAGGCCAGTTGGTCTTTCCGACTGCCACAGCTGTTTGCTTCCTGGGTATTGAACTGCCCCTTCACCCGCAGGGGGTGCTGTCCGTACATTGAGACGCGCATGTTTTGGGTCTTAGTAGGGTTTTAATGATTTAATCGATTACCAGTTGTTTGAATTTAGTCGATCAAGAGTTCCAAATGAAATTAATAAATGGTCGCACATTTTCACAAGTGAGCAGGCCTGCCCTTTTTTGTGTCTTCCCCTGATTTATAGTTGTTCGTAGGCTCTACGTAAAGCCAATTTCGTGAGCATGCAATGCATACCTGCGGCACAGATTGTGCATGTGGGCCTAAGCTATGCCTGCACGCAAATCAGACTGGGAGAAGAGGAGAGCTACCTCATAGGTAATCTCCCTCCCCTAGATACAAATCCTGCAGATGTGGAAAATAAACACAACAAGATTTATGATGCTGGCTAAATTGGTGTGGCACTATTAGTGTGTACCTGGGACACGGTACTTGGCTGAATGGGTATTTTTGCAACTGGACTTACAGATTGTACGCACATGGCACACCAGAGCATGTAGATATGTTGATCTTTTTGAATAAAAACAAATAAGTACAGGGATGGGCTAAACCGTGACTTTCTAAATCAAAGACTAAGCTACTTATTCAGGGGTGGGCAGACTTATCCACAAAGGGTCAGTGTGTATGCCGGTTTTTGGGATAACCGTTAGGTCAGCTGTTCAAACCCAGGTGTGAGGACTTCAGCTAATCAGTCGTCTAATTAATAACCTAATTAGGGAGTTGCAGTGAAAAGCCCGACCCCTTCTGGATAAGTTTGCCCACCCCTGAATAAATAGCTTAGTCTTTGATTTAGAAAGTTACGGTTTAGCTGTTCAGTTAAACAGCTGTCTGACAATACGATACCTATCATGATACCGGAGTTACGATTCAATATATTGCGATTGTATCGATTTTATTATTTTCTTACACCACTACTAAACAGCCATTCTGAGTAATCTTTACACATACCTGCACCAATGTGATCATTGTTAATATGCTTAAAAGTTGATTGGAAAAAGTATTTTCTCAATAAAGTCCTTTACTGAGGAATGTACTGCTTGTGGATTCTATGTCAAAATCGTGGGGGGGGGAGGCAGTCGGTGGTTAATGAATAATCAATTAATTGACTGTCGGTCAAGAAAATCAAACTAGCTAAAAATTTCTAACCCAAGTTCTGATCCAAATGCCCCTTATAAACTTGACTGGAACTTGGTCCCATGGCAGATATCCAAAATGGTGTGATTTTTCCACTGAACACTGCCGTTTCTGACCCCACATTTGTTTTCCTGTTCTGTGAAGCAGGTATTTTTTTCCCTTTCTTTTCTGAAATTGATAAGAGCCGTGGAAAGCTTGTAGCAGATGGGAGCCAAGCATCCTGCCTGCTTGCCTGCTTGTCTCTTTTGAGACACTGGAGTGTTTGTCCTGTTTTTACTCTGTTTTCTTTTGAATGTTAGCACTGTTATCTGAGACGACTGAGCTGCATTGTTTTGGGGTGTGCTGGTGGTGGGGGTGGATGGTGACTCCTGCTGTTTGGGTGTTGGTTCTGGTGACCTGGTGGTAGGTCGGCAAGATACTGGTATTATATGGATGTTTACTTACTTGGTAAGCTGGTGGGTAGTGTGCGTGAAATATTAGTAATCTGTATACATTCCGCATATGTTTAATAAAAGAAAATACCGCCACAACACCGTCTTTCTTTTTATCCACAATATCTTTCTAAATGTTATGGCTGCTGAGCTGTCCCTTTCTTCACTGCCACTTCAGTGCTTATCGCTTATGATATAGCTTACCGAAATGGTCATATAGGTCGTCTCCACTAAAAAACATAAGCACACGCCGAATGTATACAAATTACTAACTTATGTTCCTCATAACAAGCATTATTATTTTCGGCGTACTGCTGAGTTGGTGAAAGTAAGAGTATAGTACCAAAAAGCTGTCATCCGGACAAATGTTTCACCCTTCACCTAAAGCCCTGGTGATTATTGTGCATGGGCCTTATAATTGTGAGTAAATCACAATGTAATATCATGCAGCCCTACCTGGTGGGTTTACTGTCAGTGCTATGTTAGTCTGCCTGCCTGCCTCCCTCCCTGCTTCCCTCCCTCCCTGCTTCCCTGCCTGCCTGCCTGCCTCCATACCTGTACTAGTCATGTCCTCACTGATCGCCTTTGTCGTGTCCTGCAGGGAGGCTCAGAATCAGGTGATAGTCTTTCTGTCAAACAGTGACTGGTGTAATCTGAGCAGCTACAGCCCTGGGGCATCCCAACCCATGGCGGGCTGCAGGAGGGTTGGGGGGGGGGGAATTCTGCCTGAAGCCACTGTGAGGTGCCCCCTTATTCAGTTGTGATGTGCCCCTTTAAACCCCCTCCCTGGTAGTCTTCTAGTAGTATGCAGAGGGTCTGTCGCCCCCTGCTGGCTGAAGCATGAGTTGTGGCTTTATAAACAAGGGCACATGACTTTTTGAAAATGCCCATCACCCTCCATTCTGTGCAGGCGAGGTGTTGAAGTTGTCTTGTTTGTTATCCTTCAATGGTCGCTCTTTTTGCTGCTGTCTTACTGGGCCGCTTTAACACTTGCGCTCATCAGCCTGGGAATTTAACCCCGCGCCCCGCTGCAGCCCATGCCGCGTGGATGTGGGGCATGCTGTTTCTATTCGCCTGGGAGGCCCTCCCATGCCATGTCTGTTACAGGACCTCTGTCTTCTTCCCTTTGTCGTGCTATAAAGGCCTCGTTTACAGGCGAGAATGTCAGCGTTTATCTTGCAGGTCACAGTCCCATATCGCATGCTGAACAAATGTCCCCGTTTCGTGCTGGTGAAGTAGCTGCTGGGGGAATTATAGTCTGATGTCACTTCTTGGAGGAAAATGGAGCCTCAGTCCCCCTTCGTTTGGTGCCTCCTGCCACCTCCAACCCCAGTGAACAGAAGTGCTTTCTGCGTAACCTCTACCCTGAAGCCTCATGTATAGGACAATGTGTAGGATTTGAATCACACTGGGCTTTAATGCATTAAGCTGGACATCCCCTGTAATGGGGAGGTGCATACAGAGAGGTCATTTAGGTCATTTTCCTCCCAGGCCGTGGGTGGCATGATGGCAGGTCATCTGAGGGGGAACGTCCCAGAATCCTTGAGCTGGTTCCTATCCTTCGCGTAAATGGCTGACTTGTTTGCGGTAATACATCACTAATATGCTTTACACTCTTATCAGCATGCACGCTCAGGTGCTCCGAATCAGTCCTCGGCAGTACTGATGTCATCCGCTGGGTGCCCTGATAAGTTCTGAATTCAGTACCCAACCCCACGTACTTCCCCTGTGGCATCAGAGCACCTATGCAGTGTGGGGCACCAGCACTCATATGTAACATTTTAATACAATGAAACAAATGAATAATTACCAATAATTACACTAGAAAGGGGGGCTGTCTCTGCCAGCCTCTCTGACATTACATTTCGGATTAATGGATCATTTGGATCATGGATCAAATTGGGCGACAAATCCTACCAAAGCATCTGCAAAAGGGAGAAGAGGGAAATGGTGAAGGCCTAACCTTGTGAACAGGATAGCTGTTTGTTATTGTTACTCTTTACTTGATCTTTGATGGATCTTATGTTTTTATAAAGTGGTAATATGGATGGAAAGCCCCACCTGACCCGACCACATGTCACCCCAAAGTTGGAACTGCACTGACACGGGCCAGCTGAGGGCGAATATGGATCCTCCAGCCATCTTGTAAACACAGCCATCTGAAGCCATCTTTTTGCAAACTTTCCCAGTCCGTGAGATGATTTTCTGAATATTCTGTTATAAACTTTAAATAATTATTTTTGTCACTGGTCTCCCTGCTCAGCAAATTTTATCTGTAGCGTTCTGTTGTCTGGTTGGAAAGATGTATCGTGGGGAACTCGGCAAATTGTGTGCACATTACATGGGCTCTATTTTTAGTATTTCGTGGGAATGTTAAACTAAACTGTGTGCACGGTTTAATGCCCCCCCAGGGCTCCATTTAGGCCATTAGCTTTTGCTACTGTTATGTCACCAAAATGTGAAATGCGTATTTAGACAAATGGAAAAATATGAATAATATAAATGTAGCACTTCCAGTATTGTACTCTTAGCCTGGGTTTGATTGAACCAGTATCAGAAATAACGGAGTCTTTAAGCACTTATGTAAGTCGCTCGGGCTAAGGGTGTCTGGAAAATGCTGTAAATGTGAATAAATATACAGATTGGCAGGGCAGGTAACGGGGCTATTGTTCTTACAGCACCCCTTTCTTGTTTAATTATAGGTAATTATTAATTAATTTCATCCTATTAAAATGTTACATATGTTAATAATGACATTCAACAAGGAGCAGCCTTTATTTCTTCAGTCACCGTCTGGTGTGGGGGGTGATGCTCCCCCTGGGCGGCCTCTGTTGACTTTATGCACCAAGTCTTTATTTGTGTCATTGGTCCTTAGGTGAGACCAAACGCGAGGAGACGCCCCTTTGCATTTTGCATGTTAATTTTCATGGGCGTTTTTTTAACATTGGAAGTCCAGCAATCTAGCATTCTCAATGAGCTTATCCAAAATAAACGTGGAACGTGAAATCATATGGGAGTAAGGGGGAGGGGGGCGCCGGTCC
>JAODKM010000099.1:29052932-29068265 GCA_026780845.1 Petrocephalus sullivani | reverse complement strand
ATACCCCCCCCCCCCCCTTCCTGTTCCCCAAGTTGCCTGTCCGCTCATGTTACTGACTCTCTGGCTGACTGACTCTCTGGCTGACTGACTCTCTGGCTGACTGACTCTCTGGCTGACTGACTCTCTGGCTGACTCTGACTGACTCTCTGCCTGACTCTGACTGACTCTCTGCCTGACTCTGACTGACTCTCTGCCTGACTCTCGCAGGGGACACTACACAGAAGATGAGATCTGCACAGTATCCAACCCCAGCAGAACTGGATGCTTATGCTAAGAAAGTCGCCAACAACCCGCTGACCATAAAGATCTTCCCCAACAGCGTCAAGGTTCCTCAGAGGAACCACGTCCGGCACACCGTCAACGGCCTGGACACGTCGGGCCAGCGCTACAGCCCCTACCCCTGCCAGCCCAGCGGCAAGGCGGGGCTCCTCGCCATCGTCAAGCTGCCCGTCAAGGGGATCCTCAAGGACATCGACGGCAGCCGGGCTCGCCTACTTCCCGAGATCATCATGAACCGCCCCGGGGGGCCCTACGTCGCGGCAAGCACTTTAAACCCCCCCCAGACTGTCCCTGTGCCCCACCCACAGGCTCTCTCGCGAGCCCAGGCCTTAGCACAGCAGAGTCTGCCCCACCCACAGCAGCAACAGCAGCCCCCACAGGGCCTGCGGCACCCCCCCGGCATGGCGCAGCCCCCCGGGCCGCCGCACCCGCAGGGCCTGCCCCCCAGAGCCCAGACTCTCTGCCACGGCCCTGCCGGTGTCTTGCTGCAGCAGCAGCAACAGGCCCCGCCCCCCAGCCTGCTGGGCAGCAGGAAGATGGCCGACGCCGACGCCCCGCCCAACGTGACCGTGTCTACCTCAACCATTCCGCTCTCCATGGCCGCCAGCCTGCACCAGAACCGGCCGGCCGACCTCAGCAGCATCGTGCACCAGATCAGCCAGTTCTGCCAGGCCCGTGCCGGCGTCAGCTCTACCTCGGTGTGTGAGGGGCAGATCGCCAACCCCAGCCCCATCAGCCGGAACCTGCTCATAAACGCCAGCTCCCGGGTGTCCATGCACAACCCGGGCCCCAACCTGCTGCCTTCCTGCGTGCTCGGCTCAGCTGACAAAGCCGCCGCTGTGGGCCCGCTTCCGCCCTCAGCCGGTGCGCCCCCTGGTGGGCCCACCATGAATCGCATCCCGCTCTACCCCGGGGACCCCAAGCAGCAGCCGCAGCAGCTGCGGTCCTGGGGCCCGCACCCACTGGGCCACCTGCAGCACGCGCCGGAGGGTGGCCCCGCCTACCCCTGCAAGAGCCTCAGCTACCCGTCGGAGCTGTGCATGGGTCAGCCGTACAGCCTGAAGCCCCCGGTGGACAAGCCCACGCCCTCCCCGCCTGTCAATGGGTCCCTGGGCACAGTGGCCTACACCAACGGTCACTACTTTCAGCCCGTCTGGAGCAGCATTCTGCCGACGCCAAACAGCGACAGCTCAGGCTCCCAGGACCTGGCCGCGCCGTTCCACGCGGCCCCCCCGGGCGCCCCTGTAGACTGTGCCCCGGGGGCACATTACAGGGCCGCAGCTGGCTCCTCCAGCCAGACTAATCTGATGCAAACGGTGGATTACTTGGGTGGGGACTTCCAGGCCCCATGCTTCCGAGATCAGAATCTGGCCATGATGGGCAAGATGCAGCGGCCCCCGGTGAGCCGGGCCCCCGAGGCCGGGGACAGCAGGAATAGTCATATTCAGCATCCAGGGTACAGATAAGCTTCAGCCTTATCCACGCTGTTATCGATCTTTTAGTCTTAAATTAAAGGAATTAAATTAATAAATTAAGTAAATGGCCACTAAACTTTAAAAAAAGAATATATTTAATAAAGAACAGTGTTTTTTTTTCTTCTTTTGTTGAAGACCTTGCAAGTGATCAATTGAACTCTTTTAAAACAAGATCAACTTTAGGGAAACATTCTTTCTTGTTACGCCTTGCAGATAACGCCATTCCCTCGTTCTTGTGTGCTTGGGGCAGCCTTTTGCTCATTCTTCTGTCCTGTTCTGTCCTGTGACCTTTCCCCTTTTTAGTTCTGTGTGTTTTTTAGTTGAAAACCATGTGTTTCCCCTTTTTAAAGCTAGAGATTTGTTCCAGATTAGCTGTATGGACAGAGTGGTCCAGCCCGCCGGCAGAAGCCCCTTCCTGCTCTGGCCTAGGAGCCCTCTAAAGGTCTGCTCAGACACTAGGCTCGCTCAGGTTCTTCTAGAATTTTTTTATTAAGTTTAATTGGGGACGTTGATTTTATTTGGGAGGACAGTATAATTATAAAGGGAGGTGTTGTTTCTAGTCAAGTGAGCAAAAGCGCCTTTTATTTTGGGCAATTTTGATTTTTTTAATAGATTAAATTCAGTACTGTTTTTTAAGTTTGTTCACTGAATTACCCTCTGATCGGTCTAAACTTTATATTTAGTCTCTTATGGGGATCAGTAGAGGTGACCAACCCTGGGATCGATTTGGCTGGGTCATCGGTCTGGAAACGGCGGCATTTAGCAACGTCAATAACAAAAAAAGGTCAAAAACAGCCCCGGAGTTGAAGTCTAGTGCCATGCTGCTATGATTGTCATAAAAATAAAGTCTTGACACAGCTGCAATGTGACGGAGCCAGGAGGCAGCCCAATTGGGGGGGGATTTAACGTGCATCTTCTCATCCGTTCAAGAAAACAACTCGCCTGGTTGCTGCTGCTTCTGAGGATTGTGTGAGAGACCACAGCTACGAAATTGATCACTTGCAAGTTTGGAATTAAAAGTACTTTGAAAATCCATCTGAGCAAACGCATCGTTTATTTTATCGTACACTGGCTTCACTGCTCTACTACTGTAAGTTGAAGTGTAATGATTGTGTGTCTGTTGGTGTGAGTTTGGGCTGCGTGTGTGCGTGCACCCGTGGCCGCATCCATGGATGCCCGCGGTGTTTGCCCCCTAACCCCCCCACCCCCTTCAGTCAGCTCTTTAAAAAGCCTTAAGTAACTGAGTCCTTGTAAGCGTGCTCTGAGAGGACCGGAATGGAATATGGCCTGAGGATTATAGCCGTCACAGATTACAGATGAACAGCAATCCCTTTTTTTAATGAAGGTGTAGTTGAATAGGAAAAGTGATTCTTAGAATTTCGTAAAAGGACGATAAAAATTTTATTGTAATGACATTTATAGTGTAGTACTGGGCTGTAACAAATATCTTCATATCTTCCAAAGCTTCAGTTTTGCCGATTTTGTCACCATTTAATTGCTTCATTTGCTTATTTAATTTGCCCCCCCCCCCATTTCTTTGCTATTGCCACACAAACAGAACACGCCCCCTCACATCCTTCTTTGTCAGTATGGCTGTGTGACGGACGGGGCGGCTGTGTGACGTACGGGGCGGCTGTGTGACGGACAGGGCGGCTGTATGACGGACGGGGCGGCTGTGTGACGGACGGGGCGGCTGTGAGTTTGTATTACATCCTTTTGTAATAATGTAATAAAAAAAATAAAGTTCTAATTTATGCTTTGAAAACCAGGCTGCATGCGTCGTCTTTGTGCAGCACGGCGCCCCTGCTGGTGGTGCAGGGGTATGCGGCTGTCTGCCCCTAGTTACCCATTACACTCAGACTGGCACTTTCCCTGCTTTTATTCAAGACGTTTTCAGCATTTCTTTCATTTTTTTTTTTTTTTTTTTTTGAAATTTGTTACAGCCTGGGTGGGATGGTGTGTTAATGTTACAAGTAGATCTGACTGTAATGCAAAGTGCCTCCTCTGAAATACTGGGGTTGTGTGTGTGTGTGTTGGTGTGCACGCGTGCAGCGCGCTGTCCACCATTGGGGCCAGTTTACTGCCGGCACTGGATCTTTCGCGGGAAATGGCAAATGACACCGGTGCCAGATGCTGTAAATGGTGACGAATGCTGTGTGGGGATGGTGAAGCTGACCATTAACGGAAGGCCAGTGGCTAGGCTCCACCTGGGTCACGGTCCTGCTTCAGTGAGCCCGCTAGGGCCCCTGCTCCTGGCTCAGCCCTGCGGCCCGTCTGCTCGGTGTGCGCCTGCCCTGCCGTTTCTGAGAGGTCGGGCCTTTACCCCCCATGAGTGAGTACCTTATACCCATCAGGAGGCTTTGCCAAATCTCCTCTCTTGCGTACTGGGGGTTAGGGCTTCTTCTCCTCTGCCCTCCGTCCGGCTCTTTATTTCTTGAGAAATAATGTGTGTTGCACAAACATTCTCGACTTAAAACAATAAAGCCTGACTTGTTTCTCACTCTTTCTCGCTCTGCATTTCTTTTCCATCCTCCCATTCCGTCTGTCTGCCACCTCGGGAAGATGGAGAACCGTCAGGGTGCCGGCCCAGGCTGGGCTTTTAAAGCATCCGCCTTCGTGCTTACATGGAAAGGAAATGTCGCATTAAAAGCATTTACATTTCATTTTTGTGTAATTACCACTAAGTGCATCGCTTAAATACCAAACCACCATCAGAACGCGGATTTGGTGGTTATTTTCCGTCTCGTTCTTGTTGAGCCGCGCACTAAATGAAACTGGGCTGCTTTGCACCTGCTAGACTGACTCGTTTTCGTTGGCATTGGAAGCGCTGGTTGGGGTTTTTGTCAGGAAACAAACGCCGTGACAGAACGACTGACAGTAATCGCTCATGAAAAGCGATGAATGAAAAGGGGATGTCACGTCTGCAGGGGTTTGAGTGGGTGCCCTGAGCGATAAGGTGCCATAATGTCAGCTAAATAACCGAACCAACATTCGGAGCCACATTATATAAATCACACAAGTGCTTATTCAACGTTTCCAGCACGAAGCTTTCGGAGTTGGGGAATCTGCCGTACTCTGCGTTTACTCTGTCCTCAAGCAGGGGCCCTGCTGACCAATTGCGTTTTTTTTTATTGGTGCAACATATTGTATGTAGAACATTATATGCTGTGATGCTGTTGGATGCTTGTAAGGAGAACAAACCTCTCCCCCAGTGCCCCCCCAGTGGCAGAGAGTGACTGAATGTGATGCGAGCTGGAAATGGCAGCAGCTCTTAAATAGCTTCAGCTCACCCCCCCCCCCCATCTCCCCTCTTTGCCTTTAAAGTATGGCCATTTCAGCCTGTCACATCCATGCAGAGTGTGGAAGGGTCAGGTGTTCCCCTTCCGCACCATGGGGGTTAAACTCGCACAAGTATTTTAATAGACTTTGAAGGACAGATCATGTGTGACGTAACCATCTCTCACAAAGCAGCATAGATACCGGGAGAAGAAAACCAAATGAAACTTAGGTTTTTAAGGTAGATTCTCTTTTACGCACAGGCAGACCACCACATTATTGCGGACAGTCAGTCATTTGGCTATTTCTGAGCAAATGCAGAATCAGACGCGAGAGGTTACGGACTGAGGGACAGAACAGCTATGATCAAAGCACTTTTGAACGTGGCGTGAGTGTCTGGCGGTTCCAGCATCTCAGAAACAGCCACCATCCTTTTTCTACAGTGTCTTGAGTTCACAGAGAACGACTGAACAGGATCCACCTGGCCACTCGCATTTCCGCTGCCGCGTTATTAATGAGAGAGGGCCGAAGAGAAGCAGAGCGCTAACAGGTGCACAGAGTGGTGTGCGGAAGGCTATGTCTAATTCATCCATCCTGCATATGCTCGTATAATGTGATTAATCAGGAGCTGAGTAAAGCGCCGCTGCATGATGGCAGGGATATTGATACACACACTGTTGTCACAAGATCAGGTTGGTGATTGTGATTGGTGGTGGGATTTGAGCCTGTAGTGACAATAGTGATGCACAGTGTGCTCCACCACAAGCTCGTCTTCCTGCATGGGGGGTGCTAATTGCCGACCTTTAAGAGGTTCATACAGGAAGTTCAGTGGCACATGCTAATTCCACATTCAGGACAAAATATTAGAATTAATGAGTCTAGGATTACTCAGGGAGTCAGAAACCCGATGCCACCTCCAATGCAGGGGTTTTCATGCATGACACCACTTCAGACCACTAGGAAATGAGCTGTCAGTGAAGGGGAACCACCTAAAAAGGCCGGTCTCTATCCCCAACAAACCAGGCGCAATTTGAAGGGAAAACGGGCAAACTAGTTGCCTCTGAAGTAGTGGCGCTTTGTAATGATTCATCCACAAGGTGGCAGCATCGTTCGCACAGAAGGTATGGAAAAACGACAATCATATAAAAAGTTGAGAATAATTTTGAAGCTGAATAAATGGCCAAAAGGTTTTTATTATTAGGAAAACAACATTGTTTGACTTGGATTTAGAAAGGAAAAATTTTGTTATGGTAATAAATGATACTGGTTAAAATGGTTAA
Source organism: Petrocephalus sullivani (assembly GCA_026780845.1). NCBI lineage: Eukaryota > Metazoa > Chordata > Actinopteri > Osteoglossiformes > Mormyridae > Petrocephalus > Petrocephalus sullivani. Next base: position 29,061,955 of record JAODKM010000099.1, on the reverse strand, counting down.
CACTGGTTACACGATTTGGGGAAAAATATTTTGTTACCATTCTGAATAAGTTATTTGCAATGTAGACACATTTTAACAATATATTGACTTCAATATTACTTTTTAAAAGCAGATTTACAAAATATATGGTGAATGCATCCTAGTTATAAAAGGAAATTTTAGAGTAATGCATATATATGTATAAACTGTATTACAATATGGATATTTTAGGCATACACTTATACTATAATGCATATACTTCCTTCAGTCATATCCAATCACAGGACTGTACGTGAACCATTTTAACTGAAAGGAGGGTTTTGTAAAGATGCGATGCTTGTTTTGGGGACACTGCCCTCCAGTGGCCAGAGTGAGAAGCTGCCATGTTCATACACTGCTGGTCAAAATGGGCGTCTGCTCTCGTTGTTCTACAGCTTGTGCCGACCGCAATCGACTCAGCAATCCGCTCCAGTTGCTTTCTGTAGATACATGGTGATTCCAGTCTCACAGCGATACTCAGAAAAAATGAATCAGACCTGCACCTAAGCGCTGTTTTAGTCCAAGCAGATCAAAGACACATGACCTAAATTCCAAAGCAGTCCCCACGTCAGTACCTTTTATGTGATCGTAATTGGCTCTCTCTTCTGAAAGTGGCATTTTATATAGCACTTTTCAAGACACCCAAAGCATTTTACAGGCACAAAGGGAAGCCATTTCAACCACCACCACTGTGTGGCCCCCACCTGGGTGACGCGACGGCAGCCATTCTGTGCCAGTACACGCACCACACGGTAGCTAAGGTGGTGACCGGGCAGGAGAGGACTAGATTAAGGGGGTTATTTGAAGGAGCCACAATGGGAAATTTTAGCCAGGGCATCGGGGTACCACCCCGACTCTTTCGAAAGATGCCCAGGAATCGTTTATGCCATCAGAGAGCCAGGAACCCGGTTATACATCTTATCCGAAGGATGACGCCATTTTTACAGCACAGTGTGCCCCTCACTGTACTGGGACACTGGGATCATCCCAGACCACAGGATGGGCTAAACCTGTTGACCACACTAACACCACTTCTAGCAGTGAGCTAGCCTTTCTTAATATTCTTAGTTTCTAAACTGCAATACATTGATTTCTGAAATATTGTTAGCAAAGGTGCAGGGCAGCGAAATCGTCGTCTTAATGCCAGAGCCCCAATGACAAGAGAGCCAGTAGCAGACGGACTGCTGGCTAACCTCTGTCTAGTGGGCCTTACCTCTGTTCCTTCTGGCGGGAGCCTCAGGCACCAGGACTCTCTCTCTGTTCCCCGGCTCTTCCTTTATCATGCTGATGTTGCTGCTCCACTTGTCCCAGTTGACCTCTTCCATGCTAGAATGCCAACAGGCGTGTCCCAGTTACAGGCTGTGTAGTCGGATCGACGTGATGCTGTCATGCAAAGTGCGCGGTAATGTTGCTCACTGTGCAGTAAGCCTGCAGGTGCTGTAGTGAAGTCTCTCTATGTAAATAACTATGGACCTCCTTAAAGTGCCTAAACGCACTCTGCGAACTACGATGTGTCTGAGCGTCTGCAAGAACTTGGTTGGGTAACCCTAACCCTACAGCGGCATTAAACTATTTTAAAGTAAAACAAGGCAAAAAGTCGAAAAAGAATAGCTTAAACTATGTAAAAATTGGTAACTGATTATTACACAAGTAACATTATTACCACGTAATTTCATGCAGCATGTAAAATACATTGAATCTTGCTAAAAAATACTACTGTGAAAGCGAAGAATTATACGAGTATCTGATCTTGATCAAAGAAATCAATTCCACTGATATGAGCAGTGGGCCCATTCTATAGCTATTTATACACAAGTTATCATTCTGTGGTTCTAGCTGTGGTAGATAATTATAAAAGACCACAGAGGATGTCAGTCTCTCTGGGATGGGACTTGCTGCCCATCGGCCGCTATTCTGAGGCATCCGAGATCCGTGTGGAAATGCTGACTGCAGTGTACAGCAGCTCACTTGCCAATCGAGCACAGACAGATCTGCCTCTTGTTCTTATAGCTCCACTGTAAGCGTCTGAAAGTCTCCATTCATGTGCAAACTGGCCCAGCACCGATTGCGTGGTTCACCTGAAGCACCAGCGCTTATTTGTCTCAGGCTTCCTGCCCAGCTCTTTCTCCATCCCAGAGCGCAGTCTCTTCCTCAGGCAGGAGGGCAGGTTCTTCTCTATGTCCAGGATGGTGATTGCTCTCTGTCAAGACAAACCTGTCACCCCCTGGTCCACTCTGCCCAGGCCAATCAACAGTGAGTAAGCAAATGCTGAAGAAGCCAGGCATAGTTTATTGGTCATAGATCTGTTTTCTGTGGCTGCTTACAGGTGTAACAGAAGCGTTCAGAATTCCTCAGCACAATTTCATTAATATTATTATTAATATTACACTATCTATCTTATCTATCTATCTATCTGCCTACATAAAATGAAAATATCATGATAACTATATAATTATTTAGATTTTAACTATATCTATGACTAGATGGCTTCATTTATTTTATGCTCTCCCATCTATGATGTAGATAACCACCATTTTGTACATTTGTTCTGAAAAGGTTCAGCTGTGCTGTGGTGCCGCTGTATACCTGAAGCTTCCAGATGTTTAAGCTCTCTTTAGAGATGTCCTCCACAGTCTTACTCATAAGAGCAATGAGCATGTTGAGTAGTAGGATGTAGGTGAGCATGATGTAGGAGATCAGCAAGATGTAGAAGACCCCCTGGTACTGGGAGTTGTCGGTGAACTCCAGGTCACCCATTCCAATGGTAAACTTGAAGAGTTCCAGGATGGTGAACTTGAAGTTGTTGTAGGTGGGATTTTTGCAGTCAGAGTCATCTTCTGGGCCACTGCTTTCCGTCATGTTGGTAGGAGACTGTCCAATCAATGTCACCATAGCTGCGGTGGTAAGGTTTTACGTTAATTACATAAAACTAGACCTTGAATGAAACATGAGTGTACAGTAGGCAGTATGGCAGCCCCAATGTGCAATCGCCATCCCACATGGCCAAAGAGGACATAAAGAAAAGAAGCAGAATGTAAGAAAAACAGCTTATACCTGCAGAAAATCCAACGAGGTAGACGATGTAGACACAAGCAAACCGTAAAATGTCACCAAGGATCATCTAAAGAGAAGGGAAAAAAAATATGTGATTTTGAGGGAGCAGTAGGTCCCTGTCAGTGCTATAGCATTAACGTGACACCGATTCATGCATCTTCCCCAGAGGGCTGATGTCAGCGCTCTCGGTGCTGAAGCAACGCCCCCCATGTTTTCACCAGCCTGAAGCCATTCTGCTCCGACTTGTACCTTCTGCATCATGACACTATAGATGCCCATGTGTCTGGAGCCTCGTGAGTAATAGAGCAGGTTGACCCAGCTGAGGGCGAGACAGATCACCAGGAAGCCCAAGTATGCATGCATTCCACAGCAGTACAGCACTGCTGAGACGAGGAAGAGGAGGGCCTGTATGAAACTAGGAGCAGAGCACTTCATCACACTCAGCAAAGGAGCAGCAGTGAGTCCGCAGATGACGTGCCATTAAAAGAAGCATGCTTTATGACTCTGCATGCAGCAGGAGGAATCAGTACGTGTTGCCTATACTAATTAACTCCCAGTCTTAATTAGTATTACAAGCAGTGTGATGCTCAGATAAGGTGTCTGATTTCTAGCTGCAGATTTGAGGTTGGCAAAGTTATGACAAATTGACTCACAAAAGATGCTCGCTGCAGTCATCCGTCAGCAGAGACTGCGGTGTCGGACACTTCCTCCTCAGGTCTAGCATCTTAATGAGACATGTCACATCAGAGGCTGATGTGTTTTTGGAGACAATTTGTATCGTCACAGCAAGTAACACAATCATGTGATGTCACAATGGCTTTTAGACAATCACATTTAGATTTCAAAAAGAAAATTTGTTTTCTTAGGATGTTTCTGTTTTAAACACATCACTTAATCTGGAAGTGGAGAGCAAGCAATATGCTCTTAAACTTTTATGTTTATGAAAATGAATTGTACTGCATTGTACAACCTGCGTTAATGTTTTGTTCATTAAAAAAGGAACTGTAGGAGAACTTTAACATCTTTTTTTACATAAACATGACTCCTAAATGCTATTGCTATGAAATGTAATGTATGGTATAGCCAACAATGGCTGCAGACATAAATCCATAATTATTACCTCATGAATTGTTTGGTATGAGAACTGGTATTTTAATAGTGCTTTATTATACTGAAATATTTTGGGGTTTCTTATATGACATGAATGACCTGAAACAAATAATATTTTTGCCCTGAAGAAATGATAGAAGCTTTTTGATATTTGCGTTTTCGTTTTCATTTTCAGTTACACTCAAATAGTGAAGAAGTGGTACATAGAGTATCATCTGTGTGCAGTTCATTTTTACAGTACAGAATATTGTGATTTTATGTTTCATACCCCTTTGATTAAGAAGTAGAGCGCCCCAATCGTGCTGACCGACAGGCCCATGGGGTCCGCAGACAGCTTCTCCTGAAAAGGCAGCTGTAAGTCAAAGGACAAAGTTAAAGCCCACACTGACCTTCGGGAGTATCTGGAGCTCCCCCCCCTTCAGAGCAGACCATTAAATAATCAGATGGTGAAACAAACAAGATGTCTTAGTGCCAAATGAGCACGCAATATGGACCCGTCCCATGCCTCTCAGCTCGGGGCCTGTCATGGTCCCACATCGCTATAAGACCCACATAGCGATATTGTGCTGACATTGTGTACAGATAAATAAAGGAAATAAACCTGCAGGGGGTGGCATGGTGATGCAGTGGTGAGCACTGTTGCCTTACCCCTCTGGGACCAGGGTTCGATTCTGCACTATGGCTCTATGTGTGAGGAGTTTGCATGCTGTCCGTGTGCTGTTGTGGGGTTACCCCCACAGATCAAAAAAGCATGCTGTTTATGTGCTCGTGAGGCAAGTTAAGTGGAGTTATCAGGTTGGGGGAGGTGAAAAGTCAATTTCCCCAAGGGGATCAATAAATAATTCTTATCATATCGCCCGTAGGTGTGAATGGTATGTGAGTGTGCCCTGTGATGTTGGCACCCAGTCCTGGGTTGTTAGCAATACTTCGGGATGTGAGCTATGTGTGTACATGCATATGTTGAGAAACATCAAATCTACTATAACAAATCCATCCATCCATCCATTATCTATCGCTTTTCCGGGTCGGGTCGCGGGGGCAGCAGCCTAAGCAGGGAAGCCCAGACTTCCCTCACCCTGGCCACTTCCGGGGGAATCCCGTGGCATTCCCAGGCCAGCCGAGAGACATAGTCTCTCCAGCGTGTCCCATAGTCTCCCCTGGGAGGCGTCCGGGAGGCATCCTGACCAGATGCCCGAGCCACCTCATCTGGCTCCTCTCGATGCGGACGAGCAGTGGCTCTAATCTGAGTCCCCCCCTAATGACCGAGCTTCTCACCCTATCTCTAAGGGAGAGCCCAGCCACCCTGTGGAAGAAACTCATTTCAGCTGCTTGGGTTCGTGATCTTGTTCGTTTGGTCACTACCCACAGCTCATGAACGTAGATCGGCTGGTAAATCGAGAGCTTTTCCTTTTGGCTCAGCTCCTTCTTCACCACGACAGACCGACGTAGCGCCCGCATCACTGCTGATGCCCCCCCGATCCGCCTGTCCATCCTTCCCTCACTCATGAACAAGACTGCGAGATACTTAAACTCCTCCACTTGGGGAAGGATCCCCTCCCTGACCTGGAGAGAGCACTCCACCCTTTTCCGACTGAGGACCATGGCCTCGGACTTGGAGGTGTTGATTCTCATCCCAGTCGCTTCACACTTGGCTGCGAACTGCTCCAGTGAGAGCTGAAGGTCACGGTCTGATGAAGCCAACAGAACCACATCATCTGCAAAAAGCAGAGACCCAATCCTGAGGTCACCAAACAGGACACCCTCAACGCAACATCTGCGCCTAGAAATTCTGTCCATAAAAGTTATGAACAGTCCAACTCTTACCAGAAATGAGTCCAACTTACTGCCGACAATGCGGACCAAGCTCTGGCACCGGTCGTACAGGGACCGAACAGCCCTTATAAGGGGGCCCGGCACCCCATACTCCCAGTTCACTCCCCACAGGACTCCTCGAGGGACACGGTCGAATGCCTTCTCCAAGTCCATAAAGCACAAAGCACCTTACATGGGAGGCTGAGGAGTGTGATCCACCTATAGTTGGAACACACCCTCTGGTCCCCTTTCTTTAAGAGGGGGCCCACCACCCCGTTCACGCGATGCTGCAGATGCATGTCAACCAGGACAGCCCTACAACATCCAGAGCCTTGAGGAACTCCGGGCAGATCTCATCCACCCCCGGGCCCGGCTACTGAGGAGCTTTTTGACCACCTCAGCGACCTCTGCCCCAGAGACAGGGGAGTCCACCCCCAAGTCCCCAGGCTCAGCTTCCTCACTGGAGTTTTTGCCTCAGCGACCGCCAAAGCCGCGTTCCGCATGGCCCGCCGGTACAAATCAGTTGCCTCTGGAGTCCCACAAGCCAAAAAGGCAGAGACTAAAAAGGCAGGACTCCTTGTTCAGCTTGACGGCATCCTTCACTGCCAGTGTCCACCAGCGGGTGCGGGGATTATCGCCATGACAGGCACCGACCACCTTACGGCCACAGCTCCGGTCAGCTGCCTCCACAATGGAGGCGCGGAACATGGACCATTCGGACTCAATGTCCCCCGCCTCCCCCGGGACGTGGGCGAAATTCTGCCGGAGGTAGGAGTTGAAGCTCCTTCTAACAGGGGATTCTGCCACATGTTCCCAGCAGACCCTCACTATACTCTTGGGCCTCTGACCGGCTTTCTCCCCCACCAGCGGAGCCAACCCACCACCAGGTGGTGATCAGTTGACAGCTCCGCCCCTCTCCTCACCCGAGTGTCCAATACACAAACAACAGTCAGGACCCGTCCCCCTACCCGAAGACGAAGGGAGGCTACCCTCTCGTCCACTGGGGTAAACCCCAATGTACAGGCGCCCAGCCAGGGGGCAATAAGTATGCCCACCCCTGCTTGGTGCCTCTCTCCGCGAGCAACTCCAGAGTGGAAGAGGGTCCAACCCCCCTCAAGGAGACTGGTTCCAGAGCCCAGGCCATGTGTTGAGGTGAGTCCGACTATATCTAGTCGGAACCTCATAACCTCGCGTACCAGCTCAGGCTCCTTCCCCACCAGAGAGGTGACATTCCATGGTTCTGCTAGCATCTGCAGCCGAGGATCAGACCACCAAGGTCTCACTGCACCCGACCCCCTTGGCTTGACTCCCATGTCCAATCAACAGCCTCCAAGACCCTGGGTCTTGGTCATGGTCAGTAGCACTGTTACTGTGCATCAGGGCACATGCATAAGTCTTAGGCAGCCAAAGAAAATAATTCAATTCAGTTTTATTTGTATAGCGTGTTTTCACAACATTACATTGTCTCAAAGTGCTAAACTATAGTGAGAAAAATTGTTTAAATGTTTATATTGGTGTAAAACTGCTAATATGCCTGTGATAGTGTTAGCTTAGCCATTTCAAAACCTCTGCTAAAATCACGCTGTTATTTGCATCAACCATATAATACACCCATATATTTGTCACATGACCACTAGCACACCTCATATAGCTCATCAATATCTCATTGACTAATTCATTTAATTAATTAAGTGAGCTGGTGGTGACATTTAATAAATACATGGAATGGCTGAGGTGCCCCAGAGGAGAGTTTGGGGGACTGAAGTGGTGTTCATCTAGCCAACCAACTAGATATTTAGAGATTTTTGGAGAACAGGAGATATTTTTTTACTAGCTTTTATGGTGTTACTCTTAATTTTCTTATGTTCTGATGTTAAATTGTGTTTTCTGCTCTGCGCAAATGTACATTTACTACCCAGATAAACAGCTTTAAATATTTCTTTTGCACAGTACTGTATTTCTTATCACTTCTAAAAGGTATCAGTAATACTGTCCCAGCCATTCTAGGATGAATTTGTAGAATAATCAGGAATCAACTTTGTTTTGTTCCTCTACCAAACAAAGAAAAGCATGCGTGGATGACAAAAACCTTCTAATTTCAATATTTTGAGAACGGTGCATTGTTTTAATAATATGCAAGAGTACCAAATACTTTTGGCCATGTGTATATGTATTTGCATGGTAATAATAGTACTGTGATGCCATTTTGAAGAACTCACCATGATCCTTTCCTTGCTGTGGTATGCAAAATTTGTGAAGAGGCCCAAATATATAAAATAGACAATGAAGTTGAAGAGAAATATCCATCTGGCAAACTTGTCCCATTTGTCATTAAGCAAGCAGTTGAGAGGCTCAACTTGTAGCATCTCAGGTCGATCCTGAAACATAATTCACATAATTTCATTTGATGAGCACATGCATGAAGATATCAGATAAAGACTGCAGCATGTTGCCATGGTCTTACTGGTATCTTGCTGTCATAGATGATGATCTCCATTACAGAATTCTTCTCGTAGGAGTCAAGTGAAGTCACATCGTACAGAGATGACTGCACAGGGCCATAGACCCACTCTGTGAATTTTCGGGAAAGATGACGAAATTCTTCATTTTGGAACTCACGCTGCACCATGTGTTTAAACACCTGGAAGTGAAGTTGGCACACATTTAGAACAAGGGTTGAGGAAAACCTTGCTAACTATTTGTAACTATTGAGCTTAAGGACAGAACCAGTACACAGAAAATAACATGAATTAAGGACCGATAAAAATGCCACTATGGTACACACCCCAATTTTGCCTGTCTTTGCTGCCAACTTTAGTGGAGTCAACATTTGATGGTTCTCAATGTCCTCCAGCTTTATCTCGGGGTAGAGCTTTGCTGCTGTAGTGAGGATATGATCATACATTGTTGTGATGAAGTCGGTGTTCTCTCTGTCTGCGACCAGGACCAGTACATGTAGCACTGTGTTGCCTTGGGAATCTGTCCTCGTGATGTCCACCTTCTGGTACGGATTATCGATGAGAAAATCA
>JAODKM010000099.1:29017714-29043400 GCA_026780845.1 Petrocephalus sullivani | reverse complement strand
CCGTCCAGCTGCATACCACAGCCATGGTTCGGATTCAGTACAAAGTGCCCCGGCCGCCTCACGCTGTGCTTTTATTCTGCGCCGGTACCGGTTTTTACGGCAGTGGAAAACCGACACAAGGGATCGAAGTACCGAACTGATGCATGGTGTCAGTAAGGGCATGTCCATGTCATTTGGCGCCGGTACCAGTTTTTACGGCAGTGGAAAACCGACACAAGGGATCGAAGTACCGAACTGGTGCATGGTGTCAGTCATGGGCATGTCCATGTCATTTGGCGCCGGTACCAGCAGTGGAAAACCGACACAAAGAAAGTACCGAAAGTACCGAAAGTATCAAACTTCGTGCGGTGGAAACCCCCTGCATGTAGGCGCACTACCTCTATGGGAAATGTACCCGTGAAATCGCTGCCTGATTGTAAAGGTAGTGGTGATTAAGCTCTGTAAAGTACACTGTAAAGTTTCTAATATTTATCTATCAGCTATATGAAATGACGTTCGTAGTAATATTAACACGTACGTGCACATGTATGTTCTTTGGCTGGCTTTTGCTGTTAAATATGTTACATTCCAGAACATTCCCGCACATATGAGAGTCTGCTTTGTACTTTTCCATTCCATTGGACTTGATTTCATTTTAAGGCAATCCGCTCTACCACGCTAATTGTATATTCCCTTTAAATCGCTGCTAGGCATGGGTTCGAGTCCCCTTCCTGGCGTTCCCCGGTACCCTTCTCAAGCACTGACCCGAAGCTAGTCACCAGAACGCGGACATTCCAGTCGGCGTGGCTCCCAATCCCACATTTCGGAACCATTACCTGCTATGTGGTCCGCATTCCCGACTGAACTCTGACATTTCCTATCTCAGATCAATCTTTAATGTTTCGATCCTTGCCATATAACACTCTTCTGACTGCAGAAAACATATACCTATTTTGTGATTGTTGCTTCGACAAGCATATTGGTGCACGGGCATTTTTGAGTTTTGGATTTTTTAAATTTACTTTTGGGACGTGTTATTGAAATTGTCAGTCAATGTGTTTCCAAGATCGTCCGCTTAAAGTCGCTTGTAAAACGCTTAATTCTGAGTCTTGTGTGGATTATCGTGCTTTATCCATATTTTGACCTATCTGAATAACAAACAATTAAAAACAATAGGAACCCAAGGAGATAGTTGCTGTGTTTTACGTATATATCATGCAGGAGCTCCAAAAGGTGTCTCGCATTGACCCAAATATTTGGCATTTGCAGAAATGACCAAGAAAGGACGGTATGCCCGACGCCAACTGGACCGGTATCCTGTACCTCTACTGCCATGGGAAGTAACGGTTTACCACAGGTAAGAAAATAGAAAAAAAGTAAGAAACCTAGGAAGTCTTGGAATATTTTTTAACACAGCATAATAATATGTGGTTAATTTAAAATCGATTCAGAGCAAATATATTCTCTTAAACGCGTTCAGCCCAGGCTATCGCGTAATCATTTGACTTTCTGTTCACGTCAGATACTTTTTCACTACGGGTAGATTTTTGCAGATTTTTATTCTTTTTCAGATTCTTTTCACAACAAGTGATATCACTTGCAGAAATCATATACTGTCTGACTGAAGTGAGTTTTCCCTGGCTCAAAGTGTTTAACCCATTAAACACCTGCCTGGAAATCATACCATAATGACAAGCGTTGTACGTGTATGTGAGCTATGTTCTCAGGTCGATTTGAAGGTGAAAACAACTTTGAGCCAGGCAGGTAACAAGTGATATCACTTGCAGGCATCATATTATGTCTTTCTGAAGTGTGTTTTCCTCGGCTCAAAGCATGTTGTAGTTCAGGTGAAGAGGAGTCATATATCCCCACCAATGTCCAGAGCAAATCTACGCCCTTGATGCTGAATGTATGACATTCGCTACTTGTGTTTCTTTCGAGGTGGCAGAGCAAGAGACAGGGGAGGCAGCACAGTAATCTGAAAGTGTTTGAGTATGGTTTGTCAGATTAGGAGAGCTGAAATGATAAAGCATGTAGAATCTTATAGACCTGGATCATGTGTTTTAAAAGCATTCAATAGATTTTTTTAGATGCAAATGATTTACTTAAATGTTATTGAGAAACATTGTTGTTGCATGTTATACATGCAAAAAAGTATAATAAAAATTTACTAAGAAAAAAAACATTCTTTTATTTCATATAAATATGTGCATTTTTGTATGTGAAAATTTTTTCAATAATAGGGTCTTTTGGGATTCTATAAATGAATATATAGCTCTAATATGGGTGCAATCTACCATTCTGGTAATACATTTTCAAGTCTTGGTCTTGTGCTGATCTTGATTAAAAGTCTCGATCTTGTCTTGGTCTCTGTTGGGATGGGTCTCGGTCTTGACTTGGTCTTGGGTTGGTTGAGTCTTGATCTTGTATTGATCTTGAAACAGATAGTCTTGAACCAAGGGTGTAGATTTGCTCTGGACATTGGTGGGGACCTATGACTAAATGGATTAAATTATTGGTGGGGACATTTCAATGGTCGGAGGATATTGGTGGGGACACGTCCCCTCCGTCCACCCTAAATCTACGCCCCTGTCTTGAACACATCACTGGAGGGGGAACCTTTTCATGAATTTCACCAGCCTATTAGTATAGTTTGTGAATTTTTCCAGGCAGCAATTGGACTTACATCCATATGGTGGCTCATTACAGATTGGACCACGTTTACCTGCCACAGTTTGATGGCCCAACAGAGGCTGCAGACCAGTTTTTGAGAAATTTGGCTCAAAATCAAGTATATGTCTGCCCTCTGCTGGTAAAATAGAGAATTACACACCAAAGAGTTTGTTAGTTTGTTGCATATTTACCAAAACTCCAGGTAAATAATTTTTTGAGTTTGCTAATATGATGATATTTTGTATTTAAATGTTTTTTTTGGTTCTTAGGCTTACAAGAAATTAGGAAGCAGCTGCAAACACAGTGACCTCAGTTGGCACTGGCTGTGACTGAGGGCCCACACAAGTCCAAGTCAGGGCCAGGGTTAGGGCCAGACTTATAATTAGGTTTTGGAATCACTTTCTGATGCTCTACGTCCTTTTGTTGACATTGGAAGCTTTGCTTATGCTTATCTTATATACTTTTTTCTTTTTCTGCAGTAAGGATGTCCCCATGTGGAGTGGAATAATTTTTTTATATGACCATACTTGTTCCCCGAGCAGACCTGGGATATTTAAAAAACAGCAAATCACAGAGGTTAGATCTAGGGGGTCCTGGATGAGGGAGTAAACAAACCTGCAGGTAGTTCAATTCAGGGCTAAAGTGGCTGCAATATTGACAATTGATGGTGGTTGGGTTTAGGCCAGGGAAGCTTAGTTACAGTTAGGAATGGGGTCATAGGTTGCGTTAAGGATTTGGGTTTAGGGCTGGGTATAAGGTTAGGATCCTGATTGGGATTTGGGTTGGGTTTAGGGTTAAGATCAGGGTAGGGGTCCCGGTCCGGGTCGTAACCTAATGCTTTGAGATTTGACATTTGGTGGAAGGCATATTTAGGTAAGAGATTAAAATTGGGGTCGAAGTAAGATTAAGTTAGCCCGAGATAAGAACCTGGTAGGTCCAAAACAAGCTTGTATAGAAAAACGTATTTTTCATTAAAACCCTTTGGTCTCCACATATCTATTTTATCTGTCCACTCTCTTACCATAGCATTTCTCTGGTTTTTACTTGAGTTACATTGCATTTCCACATTTAATGTTTCCCGGGGTACATTTTCCCAAATGGGGAAGTCCTTATCTGCAGTGTCTAAGGCTCTGAAAATGGAAAGAGCAAGGAGGAGCGGCTATGGAGGGGATTGAGGAGAATTTCGAAATACCCATTAAGTTTTTGTCTGCTAGGCTGAGATGATTTTATATTTAATTGCGGATGTGTGTTCTGCTAAAGTTCTGCCTGATCAGATGATTCAGCTGTTTTGATTGCTCTGTGAAAGTGGTGTTTATCAGACTGACATTTTGTAGTCCGTCACTCCGATATTTAGAATATCCCATAGGTCTTAGGGTTGTAAACACAGTTTGTGTTGCGTCCTGGAAGTGTCGTTCATTAGAGCAAATATGACAGGAACAGATAAGCTGTGACTATCAGACCCTTTGGCTTGAAAGTACACTTTGAACGGAGACTAGATTTGCGTAAAAGAGTATGTGTGTCCACAGCTCTGAAAAATATTTTGGTTTCCAAATGTCTAAACCCATCTTATGCTGTTGTAAAATAGACTGTTGTGTCCAGAAATTTTATTGAATGTGTGTCTGTATTGTGCGTAATGTGTGTGTGTGGTGAATGTTTTTTTGATTGTTTAATCAGGGGGTTCCAATGTTGCCAGATACCGAAGAGGTCACCCAGATTTCCAAAGTAATCCAAAGGTAAGTGCTCACATTTATTGACTAGGCTGTTTTCTCAGTCTGTCATATACATATTGTAAATGTTGTATGTCTATTGTAAATTTAAAAAGTTTAGTTCAGAATGTTGTGCAAGTAGGGGATGCGAATTCATACCAGGAAGTAATTTTGGCAAGCAGGAAAATGTTCTGATGGGCATTGGGATGATTAATAGAGAAATAGCTGAGTAAAGAAGAACTTTGGTCACACCTGACTGGGGTCTGCTTCGTCACTTGGAGATATTACATCTGGTGATGAGGATCCCAGAGCTTTTGAGTGATGGTGACGTTTGGCTATATGGGTGAATATGACGAGGACAGTGATTGGTCAGAGTATGTGGAATGAATTTAACATAATTTTATTGCTAATGGTGTGACAGAGGCGGGAAAAAACCAATGAATTCTATCTCAGTGGTGAACATGTTTTCACTCATAAAAAGCTTGGTGGCACCAAATATACCTTCAGGGAGGAATGTTCCTGAACTTTGTGCTTTGCTGCAGCTCACAAAAACCCCAAGCTGTCTGTGATTGTCCAGTCGTTCAGATTTCACAGCTGCTACCGACAAACGGGGTCTCTGTGGAAATGTATGTTTTGGAATTGAGCTGTTCGTCTGAACATTGTCAATTAGCTGATATGCTTGACAGATTGCTGTGGGATTGGGGAGTGATGTGGCATTTGGGATTATAACATAATGGCGACTGTTGTCAGAGTCCGATTTGGATTTCAAAAAACACAGGCAAAGGAATTAGTAGCACAGCATACTCAGGAGATGTGTGGTGTTGTAGAGGTGCTTTCATTGTGTGCTGTCCATCAGCTGCCTAGACACAGTTCCATTTGTGATGGGAAGAAGCCCTCAATGGACATGCAAGCTGCAAATATTAGTTTCTTAATTTCATTCAGAATTGGGTCAGTTTTTTTCCCCAAGTGATGGTACAGAGAAGCCAATCAGTTTTGCATCCCAAACAATGGCACGAACAGAATGCAGTTATTCACAATTAGGAAAGGAAGCTTTGGCTATAATATTTTGGATAACGATATTTCACCACTACATCTATGGCCATCATATCACAATCTGTACCGATGACAGACTGCTATTGGATTTGTTCAGGGAAGACAAATCAGTGCCCTATGGCATCTCGCTGCGTTCAGGGGTCGGCACTAACTTTGACATGTTATGAGTATACGATCCTGTGTAAAGCAAGCAACAATGCAAACACTGATGCTCTGAGTCGTCTATCTCTGCACAGGGATGCCGGCCCACTGCCACTTCCTGTGAATGCACGCCTTTTGCAGGAGACTGTCGCTGCTTTCCCAGTAAAAGCCCACCACATCTGCCTTTGCACAAAAATTGACCCAGTGTTGTCAAAAGTAATGGTGTTTGTCTGTTCTGGTTGGCTCAAGACGGTCACTAATGATGCCTTGAAGCCATACTTCATGAGACAGCATGAATTAAGCTTGCAGGAGGGCCATCTTATTTGGGAAAGCTGGTTTGTGGTGGGTTGTGGTACCCCCGCAGGGAAGGGCAGTCGCCCTAAACAAACATCATAAAGTACATCCAGGTATGTCTCGGAAGAAAAGTCAGGCCCGCGGCATAATGTGGTGGGCAAACATGGAGGAGGATATCAAAGCGAAAGTAAACCAGTGTGCTTGGTGCCAGAGGATATGCTATCTGGCCCAGAGTGCCCAGATTTAGATTACATGTTGATTTTTCAGGCCCCTTTATGGGTAGGATACTTTTGGTGCTGATAGTCACCCATTCAGAGTGGATGGACATGCACAACACGCTCTCTATCACCCCCCAGGTTACAGTGGCGTGTCTACTCTGCTGTTCTGCAACACATGGCCTCCCGGATATTTTGGTTACTGATAATGGCCCATATTTGCCTACTACAGGTTAAAGGTGTGGTGAGATGCATGTTCATGCGTCTATGTTTATTCTCAGTTCAGCCCACTGTATTGTCCCTTCTGTTAATTTTCATATAAAAATCTATTCCTTGGCCATTTTTAGCCACCTGCTTTGCCCATTCCTGTGGCCTAGGGTGCTTTGCTGTCAGCTACCCTTACGAACACCCTTATGTGCGAACATGGTGTTCATTATGGACAAACTGTGGTTAGCAGAGAAGTCCAGTAACAGAGCCCTGCTTGGGTTCAGATCTTCCAGGCCATTCCTCTCAATCACACCGTTCCAGGTTTCACTGAGTGTTAAAGTCCCCCAGCAGAACTATTCCAACACCTCATCCAAAGTGTATGTGTGTAGAGGTGAGCCTAACAATATATATTCAGGATCTCGCTACCTCCCACACCAGCTCAGGCTCCTTTCCCACAAGACAGGTAACATTCTGTGTTCCTAGAGCCACATTAGGTTGCTAACCATCGCTCTGCCGAGACCCTCGCCTTTGACTGCCACCCGATCTGCATCAAACCCAACCCCTACAGGTCATGGGCGCACAGGAGAGTGGACTGATGTTCTTTCTTTGGGCTAAGCCTGGCCAAGCCTTAGGGGTAGTGGCCTGGCCACCAGGCACCCATCTTCAAGCTTCCTCTCCAGGCCTGGCTTCGGGGGGGGGGCCCAAGGTTCCTCAATCTAGACAGGTCACCTGGTCCTTATTGTCAATCGTCATAGAGGTCAGTGTGAATCGCAGTTAGTCTTTTCTTTGGGAGCTGATCGTTCTTTGTCTCCATGTTTCCATGCTGACTCCTCTGCCTGTGCCAATGAAAGATCCATGAAAGCCATAATTACATTTTTTTTTGAGCTAAGTCATGCAGCCAAATTTATTATACCCAGTTGTAAAAATATGTATTACTGTAAGCAAAAAGTAATTAGCTTTGAATAAAGTGTTTGCCACGCAAGGAGTAATAAATCAGTCTGACGGCTCTACAACTTGTAAAGCATTGTTGTATTGTGTAATATCCAGAAGAGGGCACTGTTTCATTTCTAACCAATTTAACAGGTGAACTCTGTGGGAAATGCAGTGTTAAAGGCCAGCTCGGCACCACAGATGTATCGCTTTACCCCATGCTGGTGTCTGGTAGTGCATGCTCATCGAGCATTCATCTTTGACATGTGATCATATGGTTTTATACTCCGATACGTTTCTTTGAACAGATGCCAGGTAAAATTGTTGGTATTCATACATACACCCAAGCAATGTACACAAATATTGCATCTCACTGTTCCTCGGTGCTGTTCAGGCTTTCCCTTTGTAAGGGCAGGAATTCATGTTTTAAACATTGACTGTGAGCCCAGGCCTCTGCATGCTTCATTCCGATGGCACCCAGCAGCCAGGATTGACCAGATAGCCGACTTCCACCGGAGGGCAATGAAGCAAGATCCTCAATAATTTCTCTGCAGTACATAGCCTGCTTAATAAATACTCAAGCTCTAACAGTAGAACTCCTGTTTAAAATGTAAATCCTGCATTCTCTGTATTTTAATGTCACTTTAAAGTTAAACCTTTTTGAAAGAGCTAATCGGTGAGTCAAAAGAAATCAGTCTGGCCTGAACTGAGGAAAGACCAAGGATGACCGAGCAGAACTGTTTCTAGTGAAAAGGACCATGTCAGCTGTAATTAGTTTTTAAGCTGTAGATGCCCATTGAACAGGTGCAAATGTCCTCTACTACTAAACCTGTAAATCCTGGCCAACAGTTTTGGGGAGCAACTAGT
This sequence comes from Petrocephalus sullivani, assembly GCA_026780845.1. NCBI lineage: Eukaryota > Metazoa > Chordata > Actinopteri > Osteoglossiformes > Mormyridae > Petrocephalus > Petrocephalus sullivani. The sequence continues at coordinate 29,035,335 of JAODKM010000099.1, read as the reverse complement.
TACATGTAACAGCGTTATGTAATTAAATTACAAAAAATATATATCTGTAATCTGTTACAGTTACTTAAATTTGGGACAAATTTTGACTTTTTATCTTTATTGCCTAGTTTAAAACATTTGTTAGACGTTACATTACTTTGATGACGTAATCAAAATAGTTGCATTACGTATTGCACTTTTAACAGGGTAACTAGTAATCTGTAACCTACTACATTTCAAAAATAACCTTCCCAACACTGTGGGCCAAAGACAAAATCCCTATGATGGAGAGACATGGGTAAATCATATAAGCACAAGCCTAAGTACTCATTACCCTCATTTACACTGGAACCACCAGCCCTCAGACACATTACTTTAAACAGACGCGACCAGCTTATGGGCTGAAATACGCTATCACGGGAAGTGAGAACAGTCAGAGGCGAAGAATTTATTGCAGGCATTATTGTCTCCTCAGTCTCATCGGTGGCTGGCTTTATAGAGTGTACACAGTCCTCTCCCTAGACATTAATCACAGTGCCTCTCCCTGCCGGCTCTGTGGTATATTGTCACATGCCAAGTGATTCATTATGAGGCAGTGACATTCTCCCAGTTTCCATCTCACACTCCCGTTTCTGGATACAGTGATCTTCCTTTTAGCTGGTTGCATTCCTTGATAGTCCAACTGTCCATCACCAAGGTAAATTTTTATAAAAAAAATTTAATTTGCTAAAAAGATACAACAGTGTTCTCATAACAATAGGTCTGTGGCTGGGCCTCCCTTCGCACTATAAGTCAGTACAGGTGAGAGACAGTGCTCCAGCATCTTAGCACAGATGAGCCACCTGCTCTTCCCCCCAAGCCATTTCCTTGAGACTTTCTAGCAGTTTGATTTGATTAGAGCAGCCTCCAGAAAACTCAAGCATCATAGTAAAATAGTCTTGAAATAAATTGACAGAAGTGGAAAGTTCAGGTCCAGCAAATAAAAATCTAGATTAAATTTTTTATTTCAACCAACCTGTTGAGTATGAGTATAAAATTCACAGTCACAGAGTACTCACTTGATTTGTGGTAACCCTCTCCATATCTACCTGATTTGTGCTAACTCTCTCCGTATCTGCCTGATTTGTGCTAACCCTCTCCGTATCTGCCTGATTTGTGCTAACTCTCTCCATATGTACCTGATTTGTGGTAACCCTCTCCATATCTGCCTAATTTGTGCTAACTCTCTCCGTATCTGCCTGATTTGTGCTAACCCTCTCCATATCTGCCTGATTTGTGCTAACTCTCTCCATATCTACCTGATTGATGGTATGTGGTAACCCTACTGGAGTAACCATACTTGAGTAACCCTACTGGGGTAACCCTACTGGGGTAATCCTACTGGGGTAACCCTACTGGAGTATTGGATAAGTGGTTACAGAAGCTGGAGTAGTCAGTAAATCATGTTGGCTGGCAAATTCTTTAGGCTTTCCACTGGTTCCTTTGGTGCTCATTCTCTTGACAGCAGAGCAGAAGTTGCAGCAACTTTCCATCTTCCACATGTAGCTATCACACCCTTCCAGCACCTACACTCCAAACGTCCCATGTGTTTAATGAATGTGACTACATCAGTCAGATGTGTAGATTATCTTTCTTTATGATGCCTTTATTGTCAGTTCCCTTTGGCTAATCAAATGCTAATCATGATTACAGGGTCTCATGTAAATTCATGGATTCTTCTGCATGATAATTATTATTCCTATACTGGAGACAGGAGACAAACTTTTAAATTGAAGTTTGGATCTATACCTTTTTTTGCTTTTATTAGAAAATGAATATACGGTTCAAGCTAAACATGCTTCTGTGCTGTGGTATAATGCCACATCTGCCAGGATCAACCTTCTTGGACCTCATGAAACCGGCTTTTGTGCAGTTTAATTCATATGTAACTGAATATTTTGTTATGTTTTGTATTTTGGGTGGTAAGTCATTATAGGAAACCAGGTGATTCCAATATCTAAAAACACAAATGATACATAAAAATATTAACATCAAGAATCAACAATTCAGTTACAGTGCAATGATTAAATTCCTGTAATTTCTGCTTTAATCCTGATCCCAACTATGACACCCTCAACCCCTACCCAGCCCTAACCTTAACCATAAGTAACCAAACAAAATACGAGACATTTTTAGTTTTTTGATTGCAGACACAGATTTTTATAAAATTGAGGTTATCCTTACGGGGACCAAAAACATGTCCCCACAAGGTAGAAAATAACAGGTTTTTATCACACTGTGGGGACATTGGGTCCCCACAATGTAATATAAACATGATCACACACACACACACACACACACAGATATATATATAGCTCCGCTACACAATGCCAGTAGCCATAGCACCGTATCACCTGCAGTTCACACTAAATGCATCTGAAGCTAAGCAGGTCAGCCCGTCCTGTGGTCTATGTGGATCCCATTCAGTCGCCGGAGACACTGTGCTGTAAAACTGGTGCCGTCCTTTGGATGAGACGTAAAACTGAGGTCCTGACTCTCTGAGGTCATAAAAGATCCCTGGGCACCCTTCGAAAGAGTAGGGGTGGTACCCGATGCCCTGGCTAAAATTGCCCCCTGTGGCCGTATATAATCTGGCCCCCTAATCATCCCCAGCACCTAACTGGTCAGTCCTCTCCTGCCCCGTCATCACCTTAGCTACCGTGTGGTACGTGTACTGGCACAGAATGGCTGCCGTTGCATCACCCAGGTGGGGGCCACACAGTGGTGGCTGAAGTGGCCACCCATTGCTTCTGTAAGGTGCTTCGGGTGCCCTGAAAAGCGCAATATTAATGCAACATTCATTCATTACTGAGTGGACTCTCGCTGTCCTAGCAGTTGGAACATTTACATAAAAATTTTAATCGCATCAATAATCGTTCTGTAATCATTCATTCAATAATCATATCTGAATATCCTTTTAGTGCAGATACCGCACAAAACCTTCTGTACCTCCTGGCCCATCAGATACATTGTGTAATCACTGCTTTTTAAAGGCCTTTGCATTGTCAGTTCTTAGGTCGTTATTAGAATATTTTTTTAGGAGTGCAATATGTGTGCTCAGCTAGATTTAAATATGGGAATTTCAATAGGCAGTATATGCGTTCCCAGCCCCTTCCTCTGACTAACTCGAAGGCTGTATGGATTTCATTGTCATGCTGCAGATGTGTGAGGCTCGTGCTTTGCCTAAACATGTCGAATGAATTCTGTTGCTGGTGACATCAATGGCTGTCTGGATTTTCTTTAAACCATTGCATCATGTTTGGTAATAGTTCGTCTTGGGTTTCTTTTATTTGAAATGGAACATTTTTGTCATGCAATTTAGTTTTTCAAACCTGTTGTCACTACACTGTGGTTCCTGCAGATGGTAGATTTTCAGTACGGTTTCAAATGCCATCTTGGGGACTGAGCATTCCTTTTTCCAAATTTCTGACTTTTGAGAAGCACGACGGCTAGCATCCGCCCTGCACTCGCTGAACGACATTGCGGGAAGGTATTTCATGTGGCAATAATAAATTATCAGTGTTATGAGGAAGACTGAATAATAATAACAATTGATACTTTTCACTGATTCCCCTTGGTGAGAGTCTCTTCTCACCTCCCCAATTTTGCTCCATGGCAGCAAAGCTTGGCCGTGGGAAGCAGCCACCAGCCCAGGGAGCTGGGACTCAGCTCAGGGGCCCACAGATGTGCCGGGGCCGGCTTTAAACTTCTTCTGCAGTGTTTAGGGAGCACGGCCGCATCGGCCAACACTTTTTCAGATTGATAAGTTAAGTTCAATAAATAGATGTATTGCTGTGCTGTTGTCCTGTTTTTCCATATATGCAGTGTGCGAACGTTGGACATAAGGCCCTTTTGCCCACAGAATTATCATAATATTGTTCAGTAAAAGCCCCAGTTAATTGTGACATTCTAGTTCCTCTTCCTCCTCATCTTTCTGTGACTGAGCTGGACGATGCTCTCCTCCCTCTCTTAGGCAGTCCCTGTGCTTCTGCTTTATGGCCGCTCGGCTCCAGTAGCAGCCCACCTTCAGCTCTCTGGTGGCCTCGTCGTCTGTGGTTGCTCCCCTGTGCTCCTCACAGAGCCTATGGACCCTCTCCACCAGGAGCCTGTCCCGGCTGGGCCCCCTGGGTCATGCACCGCACCCCATCTCTGCGGCCCCTGGGCTGCAGTTCAGAGCGGCACTCGCTCACCAAGCTCACCTGGCTCCTGCCAGACTCCAGGGCCGACCTCCGCTGAATCGGCTGCATGTGGCTCTGGTAGTGCTGACTGTGGGCAGGGGTGCCAGCGTGCTTGTAAGGGTAGCACAGCTGGGAGTCCATGTATCCTTTCCTGGATTCATCCAGCCCCTTGCTCTCTGTGTCCCTGGGAGATGGGTCACTTTCAGCAGTGGGAGAGTTCCAGTAGCAGGCGCCCACTGCGGTGCCTGTAATAACTATGCCCTGGGCCTCTGTGTGCTGGGGTCCTCGCTTGCCGGGCGGCTGGGTCTGGCAGACATGCGCGGTGGCCAGGCATTCCAGCCCGAGGCACTCCAGCTCCCCCCCACCAGCATCTCCAGCCCCTGGCCCTCAGGCCGTTATCACATGAGACACTCCCTACCTGGCACACAGAGAGTCTATGTCCATGCATTTGCCCAGAGCCGAGGACTCGATGCTGAACGGTGTGTTGCTGCTACCCAAAGAGTCCTGGCTGAAGGCCTGAGGGACAGAGGGCATGACCCTGCCATCTGAGCGCACGTTGTTGTGCGTGTTCTCCTCTGCGTCCAAATCCACTGCCCTCCTCATGGTGGCTGGACAATGCGGTCACAGAATCGGTTATCACGCCTCTCCTAAACAAAAGCCCAAAATAAATTTATAGGTCACTCCAACTGGTTAATCATTTATTCATTATTGTTTACAATGATGTATGTATCAAAGGCTATAATTTCTTTGTGATCAGGTATTGTTTGAACAACCAACACAAAACCAGGACCTTATTACCAACAAAACCACACTTGGTGACTGGTGATAACACCATTTCAAGCTTAATCAGCTGTTAAGAAACTAAGTTCATTTTAACATTTAGGAGCTAGGAGAGACACTAAGTATTGGTTTATGGAAACAAAGATGATAATGACACAATAACATATTAGCTTATCACGGCAAACTAAGCTGGGATGTTGGTCTGCAGGGATGCTCACAAGAAGATCATTATTGGTGTCAGTAGACTCCTTCATATTGCAAATGCAATTTCTATTTAAACAGAGCAAAAAGAAATGCCTGCACCCATAATTTTGCCGCAGTGAGTAAGTTCCGTCTTGTTGAAGCAGTTCCCCACACGGCCTTGCGATGGTCTGGCTCAGTGCAGCGCATCTCCATCCACGCGCCAGTACCCAGACATGCCGAGACTTGCTGATAACAATCACATTCCCTTTAGCTCCCTCTCTGTGACAGCTTCAGTTATACCTGTTACATGAGTGATGGCCTCACCTGCTGAGATGTGGCGGGAGTGAACTGCGTGGCCTTTTGGTGCAGCTCCTCCTGATGGGCAGGTCATGGAGGAAGCAATTCCCGGTGCTGTGCAGCCATCCCTCAGCCAACTGAGCAGACAGGATGTGACTATTACAATTAAGGTCCATCAGTGCTGTTCAAAGACCAACAAAACTCTAGTCAGTTCATTACTGTCAATGGAAATTCTCTGTAGGCTTCTGAGGAGCTCTATTTGTATTACATTCTTGGTTTGCTAGCTGGTAAGCAGGCCCCACTGCGTCATGTGGTGTTGGGATTTCGATACCGTTGATCTGCAGTATGGAATTGGGGATTAGGTACAGCCAACCCAATGATGCAGGACATTTGGTGCAAGAGTGAGGAGTTGTGGTAGAAATTTCTCTGAGTCGATTGTTTAACAGTCTTACAGACTTTATTTGTACTGCAGAGCTTTGGGGGAGCAGGCACTCAGCATCATGCGTCTCGTGCTCTGCTCTCCCAACAACAAGTGCATACATCTTTAACAGGCAAAGCTTTGGGGGAGCAGGCACTCAGCAATCATGCGTCTCGTGCTCTGCTCTCCCAACAACAAGTGCATACATCTTTAACAGGCAGAGCTTTGGGGGAGCAGGCACTCAGCAATCATGCGTCTCGTGCTCTGCTCTCCCAACAACAAGTGCATCCATCTTTAACAGGCAAAAACGCGCCAGTTTACAGACAGTTCAAGGAGGGGTTGGATATCTGTGGCCACCAGTTACTTCTGCTTGCTGGGCCCCCCCTTATCAGATCAAACAGGGCAGCTGGACCTGATCACCTCTCGTTGTTTCATTACCCAGTTTTAAACAAGTTGTCCTCACTTTATTACTCCATGTCACTTCCCCATGTGCTCCTTTGTTCTCTTTCCACAGTCTCCCTTATCCAGTAACATACATGCATTTATCCTTTCTGCAGCAGCTTAGTGTCTCGGGTCGCGCCCTTGCCTTGCCCCGCACCCCATGCAGAGTCACCTTTTTTTTATAACAAGTAGAAATCCATCACTTAAGCAAACCTGCATTTATACATTGTACTTGATACATTTAATTGATTTGAATGAGGTTATTTTGTTGCAATCATTAACAGTATCACTATGAGTTTCATCATTACTTACTGATTAAATATACATTTGCATTGTATTTGCACAGCCATGAGTTGTTCTGTCACAGAGTCTCCATCATACCGGTACAATTCCATCAGCTCGATATTCCTCTTTGAGTTGGCCATCTATGGCAGCCATGCTGTCGGGATTGAAAACAACTCTGGTTGTCAAAAAATATGCACATAATGTCAAATAAATGTTCTGAAGCCATTGACTTCTGCAGCATTTTAATATTAATGTAGAGTTAAGAACCAAAAGAATACAGTTCTTTAATACTCATGTGTCCTTTTCCCACATTTTTAAAGGTCAAAAAACATTTAATCTCATTTCATACATAATATATCGAAGACACTACTTCTGAGCCAAAAATCTATGAGGCAGTATTCTCTGTATACAAAAATGATATTGTTAAAAGTTATATAGTTAAATTATATCATGATAATTTCATACTTCATACTGGACTAGATGTATCAGAATGGACAGGTTATGCAGTACTAACAATAACAATTATTATTCACTAATACAGTATTCCTATTATTAAATGCCTGCAGTATTCAGACCTTTGACAAAAATACCATTTTTTTTAAATGATGCTTTAATATTTCTTTACATGTCAATTTTAATTAAAAAGATTACTATATTTTAAATCATCATGAGTTTTACACCATATAATATGTACACACTTTTAATTTTGACAACCCTTAATTTAGTTGCAGCAAACTACCATAATGAGCCATGGAATTAGCTGAGTGGCCTATGCCACAGAGCAACAAAAGTGTCTCAGAATAAAAGTTCAGTTTTCAAGATGAAAACACCTGAGAGGTTCCTCATTTTAGTAATAAAATCTGCAGTAAAGATTCTATGAAGAACAGGAAACTCCCAAAGTAAGTCAGACATCAAGCAAGTTATCACACAAACCACAGAGAAGTGAACAAAAAAACCCTGGAGCCTCTGAACATCTCCTTCCGCACTGTCTACTCCCTCATCAACAAGTGGAAGAAGCCTCAGCCAGCACAGACACTAGCTAGATCAGGCCATCCCTCCAAACTGAGGACCCTGGTAGGAGGTCAACAGCAACTTTCAAAGAGTCCATTGGCTGCAACGGGAAAGAATGTACATTATTGAACCATTTCCAGAGCACTGTATAAGAACAGAGGTGGATAGTTCAGGTCCAGAAAGTAAAACTCCAGGCCAATATTTTATTTCAACCAACTAGTTCAACACACAGTGACTGTGACTCTTTATACTCAACTGGTTGGTTGAAATAAAATCTTGGCCGACATTCTCGACCTAGACTATCCACCTCTGCATAAGAGTCAGCTCTCTGACAGGGTAACAAGATGGAAGGCAATGCTTAAAACAAACATCAATATACCTGTGTGATCAAGCAACTTGAAACAAAAATCTTAAATTTCATCTTTGGCACAGACCCAACCCAGCACATCACCAAAGTAATCCAATCAGTATACTAAAGCAGCAGAGTGCTCTCTGGCTCCTTTTCATCAGCAGGGACTGGAAGAGAAGGAGATCCTGTAGGAGATCCTATTTGGCAGGCCAGAGCACACAGAACAAAAACAGGGTCAGGGAAAACACACTAGAAATAAGAGCCTGACTGACCATGTGACCATGCACATCTGGCATCTGTCTGTGTTTTGGATGTTTGGCCCTTGGATGAGCATTCTGCATTTTCTTGCACAGGTACCGAACTGTGTACTGAAAAATCAGCCTAATCAATAATATGAAACTAATTTATGAAGTAACTGCACATGCTTCTTGAATTTAACCCAGCTGGGAAGAGGGATTCGTGGACAGTAATGATATGTGTCTGGAATGTGTCTGGAGTTCTGCACTAGACCTGTGGATTTAATTAGCTGCACTGCAGTATAAAATAAGCTGCTTCTGAGCCGATAGGTTACTGGGGAAAAATACTGCGGTCTTTGGTGTTATGCTGGTTATTAACTTGATAATATTCATGCTGAGATGATCGGAGACTACAGACCTCCATAGAAACCCAGGGATGGAAGCTCTTGAAGTTTGCAGTATTTTTTCAGTCACGAGGTTACTTTCCTAACCATTAGGCCACCACTGCCCCTAACCCGATTCAAGGAAATGTCTGGATTGGGCAGCCTCAGTGTAGTAGCTAGTAGCCACTTCCTTTGCCACAGGCCAAAGTGTGCATTGGTGCTGTGCTATAGAGTGCAATGGTGGCTGATTTTAACTTACAGAACGTGTGTGCCACAAACTGCAGCTCCTCTCTCTTAGCGAAAGCCCTGGAGTCATAATGCCAGCGACTGGGAGACTGTCTGTGGAAGTGGAAATGCATCAACATAACGTCCAGTCAGACCCGTGACCCTCGGCTTGTGTGTGTCAAGTTACTGTCTTGGGCATATGATTGACTATTTTAACATATGGCTTCCACAGAGCTTTGAGGAAGACCTGATTCTGACTGATAACCGACGATACAGATGTTTTGAGCTTCCTCACCAATATACTCAGGGGATGTAGAGATAAATTCCAGTGTGACCCTGAACTTTATGGAAGATGGATGGAAGTAAATATTCCAAAGATTAAGGATGTTTAATGCTTACAGGCACTAACAATGAAGCCGCACACGGTTCAGCAGTCACATTTGTGAGCACCCCTGAGGTCAATCAGCGAGTTAGCCGCTCTCAAGAAGGGGCCCAGCCTCATTTCTACTATAGCAGTGGTCTCGGCGATACACAGCTTGTGACCCTTTTAGCGGGTTCAAATGGGTTGGACTAACCAGTTCCAACTCCAGAACAGAAGTAGAGAGGATGGTAAAAATGCCCAGATGGCAGCCTTGCTTCACCCTAAATATGAAGGATACAACGGTTGGATGTTTGCCAAACGTGGCCATTCCCATAATTCATTGCGAGCCAGTTCATTCATGGGAGGCAAACTAGCAAGACTGGTCTTGCCAAGACTACAAGTATGGTCTTTGTGTTCTTGGTACTGAGACACACCCATGCAGTCAGATGAAATGTCCCTATCCAGTGTCCCTAAATTGTAGTTGGTGTGTCATCCTGAACCTGTGCTCTGCAATAGGCAGGCATCCTGTGCAGGGTGTTCCCTGGCACGTACCCTAGTATAAGCTCCTGAACCTGTGCTCTGCAATAGGCAGGCATCCTGTGCAGGGTGTTCCCTGGCACGTACCCTAGTATAAGGTCCACGCTCACTGTACAAGGCAGCTATGGGAATCAATAGATAGCTAATTGACAATCTTTTAAGTGTTTCGTTAAATTGCTTACAGAAACAAGCAGAAACCAAAAAACAGAAACCAAATTAAGAGTCACTTATAAAATACAATTAGGCATATTGCCTTAGCCAGTGAATATATAAATATATTCAAAAATAATCCCACATGCACTGATGTTTTTTCTTTTGAACTCTAAGATGGCCAAAGTAAAAGTTAATATGTACTTTGCAAAACCGACTTGCACACCTCCTATGTGTTCTTCAGTGGGTGAGCTGGAAGGCAATGCACTATCGCAATTTTCCCAGTCTGGTTTCGAGCTTACCGGGGATATGGCGTGTCTGTTATTCACTAGGAATCGCCATGGTGTCAGTCATACCCAGGTTCATAAATATCAGATCTGTGTGGATTCTTGTTTACTGTAATTTATATTCATAAATTCTGACACACATAAACAGTTCAGCAGATTACAATGCAAATGCAAGGGGCTCCTTTTACCCAGAGTAATTTATCCTTCACTACTATCACCCAAAATTTGGGACTAGGCAGATGAACAGAAATTGCACCATTGCAATGAGGTAATGCTTTTGCTAATAACCAGGGTAGATTAAAGCTAACCCCAGACTGTGTAGGTTTTATTTATTATTTATTTTTTTGGAAAAACTTAACATTTCTATTAGAAATCTGGCACCTGGTTCATTAATTCACTTTGTTAATCACCTGCCTATCACCGTAACACACACATTTTTCACAGATATGAAGATATGAACATGATGTAGAAAGCAATGCGGGGGTGAATATAAGCAGGTGTCGTGTTCTATGGCCTCTCACACCGGAATATCACTCCAGGATAAAGGTTCCAGCTGGTGAAATCTTGAGTCACTCTACATTCTCCAGGGATCCCCGTCATGCATGAGGCTCGACGTGCCGAGGAACCTGCAAGCCAGGATAATCAGAACCAACACAACTAACCAAGGACAATGACAGAAGGGCCTTTACTTATGCAGTTCTGTCTTAACTAGGCAGTTAAGGCAGTTAAACTCACCCTCATATGGAGCAGCCCTGCCATGAAGGACATCAGTGCCCCAGTAAAAGGCAGACTCTGCCCCCACCCCGGCTAATGAATAAGAACTTGACACAAGTAGGTTGTGCTCTTTCATTATCTCGTTTCAACCAGGGAAATCACTTGTGTGTGCACTTTTTTTAACCTGAATGTTCATGATTATTTTTCACCTTCTTAATAAAACATTTCCCCCAGGTGCTCATTAAGGGAGCGCTTCTATAATTTTTTTTTTTGTGCATGCTGAAAATAATATTGGAAATTACTGGAAAGAAGTGGGGAATATCAGCCCCCACCCCACCCCCAAATTAATGCAACACAAACACAATAAACAGTTTTAGATGGATATTTATTGTAGCACTTTAGTTAAGTATCCTAATCAAGGCTAAGTACATTCACTAGCCATAGGTTTTCTGTAGATAATGATAGGGACAGCAGTGCTTTAACTTCTACACACATATATGCAATTTAGCACCTTCTGAATAATCTGAAGCAGATCTACATATATGCATCCATCCACTATGTAGATGGAAGTTCCACGTATAGGAATGCACTTAGATGTACCTATTAAAAGCCTCTATTACCTGCGGCACAATAGATTCATTCCTACTTATCGCCACCGATCCGTAGTTTCTCTAACAGCCTGAGCTGAGATGACTGCATAGCATTAACCATGGGCGAAGATACGCGACTGTATTACGGCGATGATCCAAACGTAGGCCGTAAGAAGATGGAAATGTGGCAGGTGCTCCTGTCACATGGACCAACCGCCGTTTCGGAACTTTCCTGTAGTCCTCACTCCTTTGGCTTACTGCCAAACCCCCAGTCACGATGGGGTGACCGTTTATGTCTGTGACAGCTGCCACTATTTATCCTGCAGCAAGTAGAGAAATGCGTGCTACTTATTTGGACCGTCTTATTCTGATCCCACTGATTTGGGGTGATATAAATATTGCTGCAACACACACAAAATATAACTTCATATTTCAGTTCAGCGTGAACTAAAGCTATAAGTATACCAGACCTGTCGCTGGAGAGCAGTAATTTAAACTGATCAAAAAATAACAAATACTTCAGATACAGGCTATTTAGGTAATAGTGTTGATCCAAAAACTGGAGATTGACAACCAGACAGAACACGTAAAATGACAAGCAGAAGAAAAGGGTTTTTTTTCATTCTAACACAATTTCTCACTAAAAATAAGGGGACCACTATAGATTGCTGTAAATATAGTTTGCCGCAAATTGGCAGAATGAATGGATCAATTCAATTCAATTCATTTTATTTTTATAAAGCGCCCTTCACAACAGGGCTGTCCCAGGGCGCTTTCCATGGGGATCAGGCCATTCCAGAAGTTATGGTGCATTGTTTGCGAGCAATTAATTCGCAGGGAATTCGCAAGTCCCTCACAGAAACGATATGCTCACGGTCACTTCCCCGCACAGATTTGTTCTTCTTGTTCTTCCGCTCGTCCTCAGAAATGAGACTTGATAGCTGCTTCCCCCTTCGAATATGGCCAATGAGAGCCAGTGAGGCATGTAAGGGCGTGCTGTAAGTGAGCATATGATTGGCTGTAAACTTAACCTGGGATTGAACGCACACACCTACTTTCTCACTCACCAACCCGCCTACTTCTTCAGGTCTCTCGTTCTGAATGAGTTGGTGAGTGAGTGGAGAACAAGGGAACCTCTCATTCACTAACACCAATTCGATCACACACTTCGGTCATAAGCTGGTAAGTGAGTGGGTGAAGGTGAGACTCAGACAGGCTACCTCTTGGTCATGACTGAGACTCGTACCTCGGTTGTGACTGGAAACACAATATAACGCTGCTGTATATTGCCTCCATGTGCTGTCACTTCCAGTATGTTGCAAGTGGATTTAAAATGGTTTTACCCAAGGTTTGTTACTGTTTGGACTCATTAGATGATTATGTGATGAGCTATTAGGGTTGCGTTTTTAACAAATATGAATAGGTGAGGTACAGTGTTGTTGGGATTTATACTTGATGACAAATATTATTTGTCTTATATGACTTATTTGCGGTATTTAACCAATTCCAAAGCAGTATATAGGCTAAATAATGGGGTTCCCCCCCATATTGGAACACAAGCATTTTAAGATCTACTTTATGCAAACAGAAAGTGCCACTATCATAACACGATATATATATATATAGTCTGTATATAGATCATATATATATATATGGTCTCGTAAAAGCCCTACAGACAGGTAAGAACCCCCAAACTTACAATGCAGATACTCTAAGGCAAGGAAAAAGGCTTTGTAGACTTTGTAAACTTCTCTTTACATACCGACATCATGTAAAAAACCCCCCCCCCCCGCACACTCCCACATGATGGAGACCAATCATTACTTGGAATCTCTGCAACAGGCCCAGAACCAGGAAAAGCACAGATTGGTGAGAGGCCTTTGATTGGAAGAGAACAAAGGGAGGTACAGCTTAAGTAAGTGGCCATTATTGCTGCTCGATTAATGACACGTGCATTGGGGTGGCAGGCAGCCGGCCGGCTGCCAGATACCTTGATGAAAAACACCTCCAGGAATTAAAAAGACAAGGCAGAGCTACAGCTAGAGCTCTGGAAAAGACTGATACCTCTCCCAGGGATTTAATTACAGAGTCATTGAATCACTTTCTGCTGGATGTTGTGGACCAGTACTTGCAGAATAACTTCACCATTGTGTGCGCCTGTCTCTGAGCAGAAGATGCGCGTGCCCTCCTGTCCGTGTGCTCTCACTGCACAGCTGACTCCGACTGACTGACAAATCTAACAGGCCACACAGACACATTTACACATATTATTTAGCAGACACTTTTGTCCAAAGCGACGTTGAACTGGCAAATGGCAGTCGCCGATGCATAAGGGCAGCTATTGCATTCTAACTGTATTATTAATATTTCACCCGCACTTAATCGCTTTCAGATATGCTGTGAGCCAACAGTGTGCAGAGCCAGGAAACGCAGATTAGCGAGATATTCCGCACTTTATCTTTGTCTGCACCATATTATTTTTTTTATATCGTGGTCCATTTGCCATTTTTCTGCTGTGGTCCCAGTGCCCACATTTTATTCCTATTTGCTGCTCATTCTCATATTGCACAGTTTTCTCCTGCACTGTCTTGCCTTATCTTGTACAGCTACTCCTCCTATCTCGCGATGCCTTACCCTACATTTGTAGAATAAGAATTTCAGCGTGTTCCTCCAAACACACGCGACAATACACCTTGAAACCTGAACCTGAAACCCACTAATCTCTGAAAAGTATTGAAGAGGAGATTCACTCTGCCCCGTTCCACTTAAGGAATAGCCCGAAGTCCACTTAAATCGACTCCATTGTCTGTTCCCTATTAGCAATGGCAGCAGTTCAGGTGAAGACCAATTCAGAGGGCTCTCCCTGAGTTTCCATGGCCAACTAGATGAGTTTTCTGTGACTGTAACTCTTACTTCTTGGTTAAAGCAAAACGCTGGTCTGGATTTCTACTTTCTGGACCTGAATTTGCCTGCAATGGATTACTTTTGTGAGTAACTTCTCCATCACTGCCTACAGCAAAATCCCTCACAAACCTATTCTACTAGATTCAACCCTTAAAGACATGTCACCACTGTTAAATGTAGAGCACTCATGTCTCAAGGCCAGTGGCTACATATTAATTGCACACACTTACCGTTACTCTTTATTAATACTAATGACCTCTGAGAGAAACATTTACACAGCAGAAACGGGCATGCAGATCGCAGTCCCCGCCCTCTGCAGCAGGTGTTTAATACGCACCTGGTGCTGGTTTCCTGGACCATGTAACAGGTCAATTTTTATGTGCTGGAATTCTAAAGCAGAACACAATTTTTGGGAGGTATTTAATATTGCTAACAATTAACAGTAAGCCTTCCGAAAACGGAAGGGATAATCTCAGTATCGTCCTTTATGTGAATAAAGAGTGCCAGGCACCCAGAAAGCTGGGGACATTGCGTACACATCATACAGTGTACAGGTCCGAAAGGGCCAATTAGCTGTGATCTCATGCAGCAAGCAGGTCTGGGGATTCAGCAAAGGAACAAAGGGCAGGAACAGCACCAAAAGCAGCAGATTAACCAACACACATGGCACCATATGAAAGGTTAATTTCCCACCAAGACACAATGATCATTAGGAAAAACATTAAAAGTACACTTAAAAGCTCTGCACCAAAAAACAAACTGGCTACATTAAGTAGCTACTTTCCAGGGTGTCTTGAAAGTGGACTGGCGGCCTCATTAGGTGCAGGGGCTAGTATCAGAAATAGGAAATAGTGTGTATCTGCTGTAAGGAACAAGGTGTTCCAAGGGAAGGACGGGACCTACCAAGCTTCTAACGCCGCTTTGTGGTGGATTACCAAGGTGGATTATCAAGTATGATGGCCGCTTCGGACAGAGCTAGGTGATGAAAACAGAACATAAAGAGGAAGTGCTGTCGTCTGAACTCGCCCTCTAATGAGCATTCTGATTGCCTGCCCTTACCTGTTGCCATTTATTTGCGTTACTTTGACTGGGGCTGACTGGCTTAAATGAGGAGATTTATCATATTCCACCCATTATTGACCACAGTAGATGTCATGGGCATCTGGCACAGGAAATGGGGTGGCGAGATGGGGACAATCTCTTTCGGTCATACTTGTTCACACCTATGTAAAAGATTATGGAGATATGTGTTCACTGGGGTAAAAGGATAACTGAACTGTATTTGTGAATTGAGAATTGAGAATTGAACTGAAATTCCAGTGAATGGACTTAGCAGCTGAATAAGAGTCTTTCTTAAGCAAAGCAGAGCTTGGCGGCCTATTATTAGCAGAAATGTAGCACTGCGAGGGCTATTTCCAGGACAATCTTCGCATAAAGCCACAAATTTGTTTGGAGATAATAAGCTCCTCAAATTGAGAGGTATTTGACTCCTCCGCGAAATCAGCGAGAGATGATTGTTTGCTTAGAGGGTCCTATGGGCTTCAGCCGTCCTCTGATTCAATCGCAGTTTAATCATCGCCTGCGAGACAATGGGGCGAAATATTTTGAGCACAAATTTATGCAGCTTCCTAAGTTTACAGAGGAGCATGTTGTGGCGCCCGGACCACCACGGACACCTCCTCTGCCTGTCTTATTAGATAAAGATAATTAGGAAATATGAAGGAAGAAGCCGAACTGAAGGGTGGCGGAAATGCACCCACTAGGTAGCGGTGTCAGTCCTTTTAGGGACGCGCTGTAATGCTAACTGTGGTTTCCTTAGGGAGGAAACCCAGCATATGGATGCTGCACCGATGCAGGTGGGCCGGATCCAAACCCGCCCGGCCACCGAGCTAAACCAGAACTCTCCAGGTAAAAGGTGCCTCTGAACACGGCGGAAATGCTCTGAAAGCAGGGCCTAAGCAGTCAGAGACTACATTAAATGAGTCGTGCTTTTTAAATGAGCCGATCCCTTAAAATGAATGATTGAACAATAAGCAACTATTTAAGCAAAGTTTTCCGTCTTCCACTATGGGGGATTAAGGCAGCTCTTTATGGTAATGGTTTCTATGCGTATTCATTAAGACCTCTGCAGTATGTAGGTAAGAGTGTGACATATTTAAAAATAAATGTCCATTATGTATCTATATTTACAAGCATGCACCCTTTTTAATACTTAATAGGGGACTTCTGCAGAACTGTAGTTAATCCATTGCCTTTCAGGGTCTGGGACACTACATTTCCATATAATTTTACTCCTCAGTATTGACATGTCAATAACCTGAACCTCTGTCAGGCTTTTAGATGATGTTTAAGGCTCCAGGTGAGCATACTGGAAGTTTGTGAAAAACTAACACTCTTGTGGATTCAGCCATGTACCAAACATCAGGGAAATGTTTGTGTAGTATTATTGTCTATTGTCTATATTATTAAATAATTTGACGGCATATTTATATCACTATAAGTAGTAGCTTATATTAGTAGTAGTAGCTGCTCGCTCCCATTACTAAATAATGTGCCAGTAAATGGTCACGGTACTGTGGGATTACGCAGACAGACGGACGCAGACAGGCTGCGGCTCCATTATACTGGGAGCATTGGGAGATCATGGGAGAGGGAGCTGGCCACACTGCACCGACGGGACCCTCCATCATGTCAGGCGTGGACCTGAGGCACGCTGTAAGCCTAAAAATGCTGTAAACACAGAGAACCACACAATCACTGTCCGCCCACAGATGGCATGTGCACGACGCAGAACGAGCACGAAACACAAAAAAAGAAGGCGGCTAAAACAAAGAACATGTTATAAATATCTTCATGTATTTATGGTTTTATGGCGTTTACCTGTACCTGCGGGTATGCATGACCGTGTCTGCGGATGGTCGAATCTAGAGGAACTATGGTGGCATATACGGAGTGGGATGGAGTGCTCAGGTACTAAGATGTCACCTAATGGAATTTATGACGACCCAGGATTCTAAATCTCTTTTTAAACTGGGGTAACATCACATTCACAGTTTGAAATTGCATATCTCTGAACGTAAGGAGAATGCAGACACCAGGACACCAAATGGCAGCAGGAGGGGACAAGTTCCTCTGAAGTTCCTCCCTCCTGCCCCCTCCCATGGTCTCTCCGCTCCTGTATCTCATATATCTCCCTTTGCCCCAAACTCCCCTCTCTGTACTCCAGGTCTCTTGCCACTCTCTGAGATTCCTTTCACCCCCCCCCCCCCCACCT
>JAODKM010000099.1:28962331-28973311 GCA_026780845.1 Petrocephalus sullivani | reverse complement strand
CCCCACACCAGAGACGCGAGAAGACGAAGGAACACCAACACCCACACACTCCTAAGTCAGTAAGGAAGAATGCCCCCCCCCCCCCCCCCCCGCCTTGTGCCCCGTGGTGCCTGGGATTGGCTCCAGGCTCAGCTCGATTAGCAGCAATAAAAGACCAATGGACGGATGGACAGCTACGGAAGTCTGAAGCACAAAGAAAAAGTTACCCATGGCAAACAGTATCGCCCATATTAGGCCTGAGAAAAAGCAAAAAAAAGCACAGGAAATGGGATTTGTAGTACAATACTATTTTTACATTATGTTTGTGCTGTATATCAGTATTGCCCAAGCTCCAGACAGTCCACGTTTCTGCCCCCTCCCAGCTCCTTGCAAGCGGCTCCTGAGGCCGCACTTCTGAAACACTACACTGGTGCTTCACCCTTGAAGGGTTTAGGTTTCAAATCCTACCCCTGTTCTGTGTGCATGTTTCCTCCAGGTACGCTGTAATCCTTCAGGTTAGATAAAATCCTGTCTTTAAATTTGCCATGGTGTGACTGCCCTGTGCTACACTGGCATCCTTCTCAGTAGGGGTGCAACTCACGGTTCAAATCGAACCTGGATGGATGGATGTATGCATGCACACAGAAGAAGCAAGGGCCATCCTCCCTGGACAGTCTAAATGGGCTGCTGAATGTGAGCTGACCGTTATCATCTAAACATCTAAACATTGTTTTGTACAATCAGGTCGATTCTAGCAATAGTATTCTATACATAATATAGCACAAACTGGCTTTCATTCATATAGAAAATTCATCTGGTTGGGGATATCTGGTACGTATGTATTGTATATTGGCCAATGTTTGGGAATAAAATATAAATCTTTGGGTTGCATGTCTGATTACTATTGAATGGAAGTCCTTCACATACTGCTCACATCTGCAGCTTAGACTGACAGATTTGATCTGTCAATATGCATCTTAATTCTAAGCCTTTATGTGCCTTATATTATTGTGAGAGCGATTGCCTTCATGCTTGAAGACACATAACGTTTGCATTAAGGTCCTATAGAATATAATTCATACTATAAGTGATATCCATGCCAAAGAATGATGTGGAAACACAAGCAAATGTTTTGCTAAAATTTACTAATATGATGGACCAGTTGGTGTTCCTCTTGTCTTGGGTTTTCATTAAGATCAAGAGTAAGATTAACTTCCTTGAAAACTGCAGTGCTGTTTGTAGAGTAAATAATTTCTTATGTAAAATGTAAGTAAACCATGGCTGATCTACACTGGGTCCTTGAAAAGTTTCGAAGCATTTATTTAGCTGTATGTTGGCTTTTTGGTGGGGCATTGCTGTGCTGATGGTGTTATTTCTGACGGGAAAGAGATGGTGTGGTAGGGGCGGTGTAAACGTCACACTGCAGAATGGGTGGTCTTTGACTGTTTATATGCAAAGCCTTGTTGGTGCTGCTCTTTAGCAATCTGTGGATATTTACACAATGTATTCCAGTATAGTAACCCATAATTCCCAACCTGAAACCATCCGTAAGCTGTGCGGAGGAAAGGAGGCAGATGCTGACATCCTGAGAATGGCGAAACAGAATGTGTGTTCAGAGACAGGCTGCAGGTACAGTCCCCAGGAGCCAAGGTGATGAGAAGGAGCACAGAGAGAGAGAGAGAGAGAGAGAGAGCCCCCTTGCTGAGGGCTGCGTCCCCACTAGGAGGGGAGAGAGGCCTCCCTAACAGATATAACAGGAGGGAGCTGGGAGTTACGCTTATTACATTGTTTGGGTTAAAACTATTAAGTCAAAATGAAACAGTAACACATTATTTTAAGCTGTCATCTATAATGCAGCAGGCATGTTCAGACTTTTGACTGTATACAGTATATCACTACTCTCTGGAAATTGAGTGTGGCTACACTTTTTATCACTCAGCATCTTACTTTTGCATATCTGCACATTTCTGGAAGAATGCTGGTAAATAATCAACTGATTGATTTGTTTTTGATTGAACTGGAATGTTATGCAGACATTTCTTTACTTCTAGGACCAACTACGGGGTGCATCCTAGGAAATAACTTTGACCAAAATAGTAATTATATTCAAATCAAATGATCTCCTGCTTCATTATTTTGATTTACAAAATATTTTTGTAAAACCCATTTCTACAGAAATCATTCCATGATTCATTTTTCTTATTTGCCTAATATTAATTGAAGGCAGTTATGTTTTATAGCAGTTGTCACACCCCTCTTGCGAAGCAGTCCACTAATCAGGGAAAGCAGTTCTCTTAAGGATCCTCGCAACGCTCCTCCAGCACGAGGTAATGCTACTGCTCGCAGCTCCTGTACCAAGCGTAACGCTTTTGTCTGTCTCCAGTCCCAGGTCCCAGCCCGGCAAGGGTGACGTCCCTGTCTTGAATCGCCCCAGTGTCTCTGGAGACACGAGACGGAGCGGGGATCCCGACCAGAGTCCCTCCATGCTGGTCCAAGAGCTGGGAGGCTCAGAGTCTGTGATCGTCCGCCCAGGACGAGCCTTGGTTCTTGCGCCGGCAATTCGGGCTATCCTCCTTGTTTGCGCCGAAGCCGTTCGGCTCGTACCGTGCCCCTCCTGATTTCGGAGCGGCCCCAGACGGGGCATTGCAGCCACTCCTCATCTCCCCTCTTCTGTCCCGGCATGACAGCTACAGGGAAGAATACGTCCACAAAGTTGTATAAAGGGTTAAAGGGTATATGCAGAACATTAAAAACCCTGCATGCTTTATTAGCAGAGCATAAACACTAAAATTATTAGTGAACTGGAAAACCGTAATAACCACGTCACTTATTTTACTGTTTAAATATCATGCTCTGTGGGTGGGTGCAGCAAGGCACTGTACCAGTGCATGCTCCCCAACCTGACCCGACCTGCCCTTGGATGTTTCAACCCTTTTGTAACTCCAGAGTCACTGTTGGGGAATCCAGAGAACGTGCAGGACACAGTGACTGGGACCGATAAGAGGCAGCTGGATGTTCCACGCAGGTGCAGACAGGGTTGTATATAAATAGGTGCAATGAATGAATGGATACATATATTTTCTTATGGCGTGTGCCTCACTGACGCTTCCACATATCTTCCACTCAATGTCTAAGTATTTTTTATTCAACCAAAAATATGCATGTGTTAGAATTTAGAAAAATAAATTAAATTGAATTGAATTAGAAGCAGGGCTGGTCTGGGATTAAAAACCCAGCCCCACGATAAATTTTGCTGAGTGGTGGGGGGGTCCCTCATGAAAACTTTTGCCGAGCAATACACTTCGCAGAAGTGGGTCCTGGTGCCTTGGGTTTGATTTGATCCATAAAACTGCTGTGTCAGGAGCAGATGCTCTTTAATGTATGGGTTCACCCAAGCTGAACCCCAGGGGCCTCTGCTAAAAAGGGGCCTCAGCTGACTTGGTTTGATACATTTTTCAGTGTTCTATTTGCCAGGACTCAAACTGCTGCCCCTCCACACAACCCCACACCAGAGCAGTGTGCAGTTAGGCTGTGAAGCTTGCCTAGGGCATCATGTGGACTTTGACTGCCACACTTCTACCTCCTTTGCTAAAACATCATAAAAAAAATAGTTGGAAACTTCTGAAAACTCAAATAGCGCAGGGAGCTCTTACCATGTTTGTGGGCCTCTGGTCAGCAGAATTAGAATGCCACTCTCTATAAGCTGCATGGACCCCAAAACCGAGGTCTTGACTACTTGATAGTATATGAGGCTTTCATCCAGGGCATCTCATATATTCGGCCAGTGTGTGGGTCTGTGGACTGAAAAACCCATGGTTGTCATAGTCATGTCATCGCAGGGCCCTTAACCCCAATTGCTCTGGGAGTACTGAATGCTGGCTAACTCTGTGCTCCAACCCCAAGACCCCCCCCCATCTGTATATGTCTGTGTGTCTCATGGAGAGACAGGACATGCAGAACATCAGTTTCCCCATGGGGGTAGCTAAAGGATCACTATTTCCCTCCATAACAGAGTCACTGTGATTCTGGAATCTATCCCCAGAAACAGGTAAGGCAGGGGTTACCATGGATGGGATGCCAGTCCAGCACAAGGCAAATATATATTTAAACCTTAATATACTTAAACACAGTTTCATAGCTTCAGCACTCTCCCCTTCGTATGGCCCTTCAGCAGCTGCAAACTCCCACTATCTTATTAGTTAACAGCACAGTCTTTATTCAGCAGCAGCAAACTGAGGGGAATCTGACCTTCACTGAGGCAATTTGTGGCAAGTCGGCCAGATGAGAAGGATGCATGACTCAAAGTTGTAAGAATGGTTTCACATGGAGGATACATGGAGGATCATAATATACAGGATCCTGAGAGGCCAGTGTATAGCAACCATGACACATATTTTGCATGAACATATTTGGGTTGTCATTCTGCTTGTGGTATTGGACCAGCCTATGGTTATATAACTAATATACTGAGGACGAGAGCCTGAAGGGCTACAAAGCGGCAGCTGTGAGGCCACAGGCTAATATATCCTGCATCTGCTTCCAGAGGGAAGCTGCAGCATTATTACGGCCTGGAGACTTACATCAATCACTGTGCATTAAGCATCCAGCCAGTGGCACAGCAATGTGCTCAGGTTGTGCTCAGTAGCATGGAGAAAGCTTGTGTTACCAATTGGCTAGCCTGCAAATTCACGACACATGGATGAGCTGACCATTTCAGATTAGATTAGATTAGCTTTAACTATTTAAAGTGCTTCCCTTTATAGGTACTGAGTGCCTCTTTCTTACCTTTGAGCACCTGCCCATCAAAAAGTCTTGGCCCTGTATCCCAATACAATTCTGATGGTGGTATAATAGTTAGGCACCTGGGGTGGGGCTGGACTCTATTCCACTCTGGAGTTGAACATAAGGGTGTTCATAACGGCACCTGGCACCAGATTACCCTAGCCCACAGTTCAACTGTCAATTTCATGGTTGTATGTTCAGATCTGTGTCTGTATGTTTTGTGGACACTCGGGTGAAGAGAGGATCTGAGCTGTCAGTTGTCTTGTGGTGAGCTGGATCTGATGGCAGGGGAAGATGATGGATAAACCTGGTACACCCAAACGCATAGTGAAGGTATGCTGGGAGTGTCTGGTGTAGGTCCCTGTCTGGGAGATCTTTACTCACGTCTCCAGCAGAACTTCTCTTGCATCCTAAGGGAGTCAGGGGACAGGTACTGGCAGGCTAAACAGAAAGTGGCTTTGGCAGTTGCTGAAGAAATAAGTAATCAAAAAACTCTTTGGTGGTAAGGCTTTTGGGGTGGATGAGATTCACCCTGAGCTCTTGATGTTGTTGGGGCTGTCTTGGCTGACACTGCCTTTGGATTGACTGACTGGATTGGTAGAGTGAGTAATCCTAATCTTTAAAAAAGGGGAGTGGAGGATGTGTTCCAACTTCAGGGGGATTACACTACACTCCTCAGCCTCCCTGGGAAGGTCTTTGCCAGGGAAATGGAGAAGAGGGTCCGCTCAATGGTCGAACCACGGATCGAGGAGGAGCAATGCAAATTCCAACTTGGTTGCAGAACAGTAGACCAGCTCTTCACCCTCACAAGGATACTGGAGGGTTCATGGGAGTTTGCACATCCAGTCAACATGTGTTTTGTGGACATGGAAAAGGCATACAATCATGTCTTTTGGGGGGTCCCGTGATGGGTACTCTAGGAATATGGGGTCTGTGGTGGTGGGCCATGAGGTCCCTGTATAAACAGAGTGAGAGTTTGGTTTGCATTGACAGCAGTAAGTCAGACTCGTTCCCGGAGGGTGCTGGACTCCACCTGGGCTGCCCTTTGTCACAGATTCTGTTCATCACTTTTATGGACAGAATTCATAGAAGGATGCAGTTCCTCTACATTGAAAAAAGCCATTTCAGGTGGCTCAGACATCTATCTAAGATGTCTCCTGGACGGCACCCCGGGGAGATGTTTTGGGCATGTCCAGCTGGGAGGAGGCTCCAGGGCAGACAGAGGACATGCTGGAAAGATTATATCTCTTGGTTGGTGTGGGAACGCCTTGGCATTCCCCCGGTGGAGTTGAAGGAGGTGGCTGGTGAGAGTGAGGTCTGGGAATCCCTGCTTAGACTGCTGCCCGAGTCACCAGTGGCAGACAAGGGATGGATGGATGGAGAAGTTATATCAATTATATGAGTGTATTTGCTGCATCATCAGCAAAACTCTGCTTGAAAAAATAGAGAACACCATAACCAGTATAACTAGTATAGGTCTTCATTACAAAAATTACCAGTATTATTCTACGTACTCAGCATGTTCGATTTGGGACTGAATATATTAGCTATACAGGTAATGCAATTCTGGTCTCTTTGTTTCTGCAATTCTGTACATGCAACAGATTCTGTCTTGAGATTTTCAACTATTTTATAATGTTTATTATGCTCTCAGAGGTGAACCAGGTGTTCAGGCATTAACAATTGTCTCAGCACTTTGAAAATAATTATTTGAATTTTAGTCATATTGTGTATCATTCCATTATTTCAGTCAGATCAGGTGAAATGAAATTAACCCTGCAGCCATGTGCAATGACAGCAATTGGCTACAGTATAGCTGGGAATATTAGTAATGCTTCAAGCTTCGAGAGAGTTTTAAAATGATGTTTTGAAGTGCTTCTTATTCACAATTTCACAGTGGATGTTTTAATTATCACTATAATTACAATGTTGGGTAAGATGGTGATCGTATTAATGAATGTCACAACGATAATGGTGGATTTTTTTTGTACACCTTGGTAGCAGATCGAAGTTGGAAAAAGGCTGGAAAGGAACTGTAATAGAGAAAAAGCAGCATGCTGCTTAGCCCCGGGGAACCCAAGGGGTCATATTTATTTCTGTCTTACACACAACCCACTTATCAAAGTAAAGTAAATTTTTTACTTTACCAAATATGACCCAAAAACAAAACTAAAATATCTTCTTTGATGAGTGGGTTGAATGTAAGGCAGAAATAAAAGGTAGGGTCAATTATGACCCCATGGGTTCCAGAGGGTTAACATGCAAACGAATAAAAGAAAGGATTTTTGCATAACCAGCAGTACTTCGGTAAAAAACAAGGTATATACTACTGTGGGGATCCATGTTTGAGTTCTGCTGGGCAGCATTAAGCATCTGTGGTGAGGAGATCCAGAGATACCAAAATTAGCCCATGTTTGTGATGTGTGAGTCAGAAGGTTGGAGTATCCCAGAGCTCCCCATCAGCCCTGGGAAGTTCCAGGTTAGCTGGAGGACATGCAGGTTTTCGTTCTCGCTGAACTTTTAATTAATCAGCTGTTGGCAGAATGAATTTACACAGTTTAAGTTAATCCAGGCAATTAACTTGAGAATGTGATATTATTCTTCAGTCTGCTTTTGAACATAAAAACAGCAGAGTTGCATTTGTCCTAGCAAAATATTATCCTTCTGTTCAACTTACAACACGCTGAGCTGCTTAATCAGAAAACATTTTATTTATGAAGAAATGGAAATCAGGGGGACATTTCTGAGTATCTCTTTATTGATTTGTATTTTATTGTGTGGAAAGCATTGAGGAACAGATCTCAGACAATCTGAATAATGGGCATATAATGACAGGTGTGCAAGTCCTAGGGCAAGCCATTCATTCCCTTTGACTGTACCTACAGTTGTGGTCAGAAGTTTACATACACTCATCATGGGAATGACTGTCATTACTTCTGGGCTTTAATGATTTAAACCCTTTTTTCCCAAGGGTAGAATGATTATACATCTTAATCTTAATACATCTTAAAAACAAGATTTGGGTACCAAGTTTGAATTTATTTTGGATTTTTTGCAATCCACACAGGGTCAAAATTATACATACAGGCTCAAATATATACATACACCCCCTCTAATATTTGGGTAATGTCCCTTAGATGCTTTTTGCAGCCATCAACAAGCTTCTGGCATAACTCAGGCTGGATATCTGACCACGCTTCTTGGCAGAATTGGTAGAGATAATTTAAATTGGTTGGTTTCCTGGCACAGACGCGGCTTTGAAGCACCGTCCACAAATTTTCAATAGGGTTGAGGTCGGGGCTTTGGGAAGGCCATTCCAGAAGCTTAATGTTAGCCTGCTCTAGCCATTCCAAAACCAGTTTCGATGTATGTTTGGGGTCATTGTCCTATTGGAACACCCAGTTGTGTCCAAGTTTTAACCGTCTAGCTGTCGATTTGAGGTGAACTTGAAAAATTCATTATTCCATCCACTTTGTGCAATGCACCAGTACCACTGGCAGTAAAACAGCCTCAGGGCTGCTACCACCACCCTCTTCTCAAGTTGGAGAGCCTCACCTTCACTCATGTAAACATACCCCTTGTCATTGTGGCCATAAAACTTCTCCAGAAGCCATTTGGCTGGTCCATGTGGGCAGCTGCAAATTGCACTCGAGCCTGAAGGCGTGGATTTCGGAGCAGGGGCTTCTTCTCAGTCAGCACCCTCTCAGTCCATGGCAACTCGCTTCACTGTGGACAGTGACATTGGTGTTCCAGCAGTTTCCAGCTTATAGCAGGCTTGAGCCTTGGTGGTTCCTGAACATCCCAACCAATTTCCTTTGATCTGAGGGTGACAGTTTGGGTTTTCGTCCAGACCTTGGCAAATTGGTGATACATACAAATAACTTAACTGATGATGTTGGAATCTCCAGTTTTTTTAGAAATGGTTCCTAAAGACTGTGTAAATCTACAATTCTCCTTCTTAGATCTTCACTGAGTTCTTTGGACTTTCCCATTGTGCTGAGTATTGGTCAATCCAATGAGTGCTGGCAAAGAAATGCTTTATATGCTGGCAAAGAGAAACTACCAGTCAGTCACGATCACTAACGAGAAGTTAATAGGCCTTGGCCTTGTCAAGTTAAATGACAATGTAGAACCTTAGGTGAATGTATGTGTCTATTTGCGCCTGTAGTTATAATTTTGACTGTGTGAATTGTAGAAAATCCAACATGAATTCAAACTCTAGTACACAATTCTTGTTTTGAAGACTGTATAATCATTCCACTCTAGAAAAAGAACGGTTTAAATAAATCATTAAAAGCCCAAAATTAATATGACATCCATGCCCATCATGAGTGTATGTAAACTTCTGATATACATAGTTAACACATGCCCAGACCCCACTGCACGCTACTACTGTTGGGGTCAAGATCAAATGCTTATTTTGATTTCCTGTGTCTTTACTTTCTGCTGAAGATGAAATGGTTTTGTGTCTCTCCCCACAGTTTCATCAAAATGCTCTCCACTCCCACATTCCTTCATCTCATCCCCATATCCTGAGATTACATTCAGCATCACCATCTTTTCCAGAACAAGACTCATATTTACTGTTTCATATTGGGGGAAGATAACTCTCAGTGCAGATGATGAAACAGCTACTCCTCAGAACAACATAACAAAGTTGTAGATATTATGATCAGGACTGAACCTTTTGCCCAGTCGGACTACTTTTTTTTGTGGAAAAGCTTGTTATGAGAGCTTTGACTAAATCCTTTAATCACAGGGTTGGTCAGCTCTGGCGAAGATGGTGGAGTTTTTGACCTCAGCTGAGCTTGTGGGATGGCCAACTCCCACAATGCTTTTCTGGTAACCACACTCATTAAAGAAGATCAGAGGTATAATCCACATTTTGGGTGACTTATGCTAAATTTAGAGGTGTGGAAGATTGGTTAATGCTGATGGAAAGGTTCTCAGTTCCATGTCCAGGGCTGGTACATTTATTCTAGTATCCATGTACAGCAGAAAGATCAGCCTGAAACCTGGACAGGCTGCGTGATTTTGAATAAGCAACACTTCTGATGAACAGGAACATGGATCACTGATTTTAGAATAATCAAGTTCACGGTGGCAGATTTATACCTGGTCAGAAATTCCCCTGCTGCTTTACCGTAGCATATGAAACCTCAGCAGCCCCCTGCAACTGCAGAGCATGCAGGTTATGCTGCAGTCTCTCCAGATCTCCAGAGCTCCTCTGTCCCCCTGCATCACGGCCCCCTCTTCCAGCAACTTCTGTCGCCATTCCTGAGACACAGGCATCCAAATATGAATCATCAGAGTGTGGATGGTGACCTCTCGTCTTCCTGACATCCACCAGACGGACGAAGCCATCAGGCTGACAAACAGTAAACTAAGACCCTGTAACCCTGTAAGCTGAAGGGCCCAGGTTCAGGAAAAATGAGACGCTTAACCTTCATCACTGTATAAATAAAATTCTTCTGTATTAATGAGCAAAAGGTAATTTCCTGGCAATAAGTATAAAAAATAGCAATGCTTTTATTCAGTTTAACTGAAATCTGCCAACATAATAGTTGTAATTGCTCCTTTTCTTTAGAGACAAAAATATTATAAGATGTAAACAGTCCCAAGTTATTATATGGACACAGAAAATGAGGTTAAACATTTTGCTAAGCCGCATGAGGGCAGTGAGGCATCTACACACATTGCTCTGCAAAGCTGCGCAGCCAAACACCCAAACACACACTGCTCTGCAAAGCTGCGCAGCCAAACACCCAAACACACACTGCTCTGCAAAGCTGCATGGCCAAACATCCAAACACCAACTGCTCTGTGTTACATGATGCGCCCTACAGATGCACACACACACATAAACACACACATTCTATCTTTGCGGGGACTGTCCATTCATTACTATGGGGAAAACCCTAATCCTAACAATGACAACCTTAATCACTACCCAGCCCTAACCTTAACCATAAGTAACCATAACCAAAAAATAAAAATAAAAAACTTTTGGTATTTTTAGTTTTTGGATTGAATTTACTAATATTTAGAAAATTCCCTGGTGGGGACAGAAAAAATGGTCCCAACATCAAAATAACAGTTTTTATCACGTTGTATAATATGTAATATATACATACCCCCCCCCCCCCACCCCCACACACAACCCACCCTAAAAAACAACAATCTTACAGTACCTCCAAGGGGAACAAATATATAATTCAC
>JAODKM010000099.1:28902480-28917438 GCA_026780845.1 Petrocephalus sullivani | reverse complement strand
TCATGGTGTATATAGTGCAGAGTCTCTCTTTTATAATTTTATTTCAGTTTCTTATATATTTTATATTTTTTACATTCCTGTCTTGTGTCTCTGTGTGACAGCTGAAGTAGTAACATGAGCAATTTCCTCCGGGATCAATAAAGTTTTTCTGATTCTGATATATATTACATTATATATTATAAATAACCAATCAGAAAGCACTGCATTTGTTATTAGGGAATATTGATTTTTGGATGGTGCTAGAAAGCTTGTATTACCAAAAATCTGGGGTATTTGCTGGTTTGTTATTGTTTGTAAAAAATCAAGACAAAACACATTTATAGCAGGACAAAGTCACGATTCAAATGAAAGAAGGGACTCTATCATTCGAAATGATGACAAAATGGAATATGCGCAGAAAGCTAGTTAAAAATCCCTTTGAAGTCTAATAAAAAAAATTAAATAACTGCAATTCAGAAGGATGCCTCAGTGGTTCCTTCAGCTGATCTCTAACAGCATCCAATCCATCCATCTGACCCATGGTAAGACCCTAATGGGCTTAGTCCAATCAGGGCTAGATGGGTTTCATTAACGGGGGCATCTGGGACTGGGGAAGTTGCCATGGGAACATGAGTACTGACACAATTACTTTATCCTAGTGCTGATACACAATGGCTAGAAAGATAATTTAACTGCATTTTACTTGATTGTACTTGACTTGTGTGGAAAAATGCCAAACGTTTGTGTCAGTTGAAGGTACTGTTTAACAAATGTAGTCCTACACTGGCTCATCGAAAAATAACAATAACATTTTGGAATGCTGAGGAAAAAATGCAGTATTGGTTTGTAAACTCAGAATGAGATTTTCCTTGGTGGCGAAAGATAAGTGTATCATCATATATAGTCAAAAAAGAGGGATCATCCAGACAAATAGTTTGAGTGATGAGTTGGATCAGGTAGGTCAGAGCTTGCAAGCAGAACTGGCAGGAACATCTAACAGTAACTGTTTAAACAATAAAACCAGAACGCAAACCTGGACCCATTTCTTGTAGGTTTGTTTCTGAACTTAATAGTAAATTCAATGGCATTTACAGTACAATGAAGTACCAGCAAAATAGAAACAGAGATGGACCTTGCTTGTTTAGTACCCTGTATTGCTGAGCGTCTTGCTTGTCAGACACAGGCTTCATCACATTAAACAGAATGTTTATGAGAATTTTCTCTCAGGTTTTCCAGACAAAAAAAATACAATACCTGACATATATATTATATACAGTACAGTACAATACAGTGATTCCCTATAAATGTATGGTCTACATTGTAGTTGCATCTGTTTTGATATTTTTACAAATCTTAATAAAATGCAAGGTGAGGTGTATCTTATGGAAGGTATAACTATCAGCAGGTTACACATGGAAAGGTAAAAGTAATAGATGGGCTACTGCTGATTTACAAATGCATTACCCCCAGTTTGACTGGAATTATACATATCTAGTAGAATATGGTATACCATTTCTATGAAATAAGTTGTTTTTGTTATTCTTTGCCAAGTGTATCTGGATAACTGGGCATGTGAACAGCCGTTATCGACTGAGTTGAATTAGTATGGTAAATTTCTTAGCTGAAGGAAAAAGCCTTAAATATTCGGTGTAAACACTGCTGTAAGAAGTTCTTGGCTAACAAAGCCTTGGCATAGTTATCACTTTGCAAGAATTTTGAGAGATCACAACAAGGAATCAAGCTCTTGGAATATCAACAAATCATTGTGGACAAGGTTGCCAGCATTGCTTATCTGGCACGCTAAGCAGGGGCCTCTTGAAAGCTATGAAAACAGCTGAACTTGACATATAATCAAATCCCAAACATCTTGTTCACAACAAGGAAACCCTCCTGAAGACTCCCTACATCTATCTTGTGTTACACCTCCTAATGGAGCCATGTCTGGCTGCATTAATATCACCCGTCGTGCTGCGTTTTCTCTATCGACACAGTGCTCCAGCGTAACACAGCTTTCCAGGGTTACTGCTGCATACGTTCTACTCTACATTCTAGGCTCACAAATCTTTTATGTGACAAAAAGCAAAATGTTACATATTAATTCTGTCTTGTGAATAGATTGTAAACTATGCTGTTCTTTTGAAGGCTAGTTAATTAGTTAATGAATCTGAGTAATCTCAGTAATGTCACATTTTGTTTCTGAAATCAAGACTTTGTTTCTGAAAAACATGATGGACAAAAGAGCAAAGCCAAAAAATACTCAAACAGCATATCGTCAACATTTGTTTTTTTTTTTATATATATATATAAAACTTTACACAAACGCACCAGAGAACCTACATGCAGAGCTTCAGAACACAAGATGAGCTCACTGATTTTCAATATGAAAACTGTTCTGTTTTACACAGCTATCTCATTGAGATCACAAAACCATTTCATTAACGCAGTGGTAGTATTAAAGGCAAAGGACAAATGTTGTAAAGAAAAATACACGAGGGTCTTGTGTCAGTAAACCACGTCCGATCAAAAGAATCTGACAGGCTTTCGGATCTGTGGACAGTACAAAATATATATATATATATTTTACAAACTTTGTTTACACACATTTTTCCTTGTGGGTAAAAATGCCTATGTTTGGGGATGCAAATTTCCGGGCTGACATGATTAATTAAGCCTAGGGCTAAGTCGCTCTTAATAAATGTATTAGAGGGATTGCATTATTAAAACACAGTATTGAATATTAAAATAAATTACAAAAACAGGCATAATTTCCATAGTGACAGGCACATTCCATTGAAGATAACAAAGTGCTAAAACTACATTCTTCTGTTTTAATAGTCCTACTCACTCCAATATCAAGCCACACTTGTTCTTTAATGTAAACTGCCCTCAAGAATCTCACTGTACCGCCACTGCCCTGGAAACACAGGAAAAAAAAAAATACAAATTTGAGATGTACTTAGGCATGTAAAAGAAATGTGTGTACATACATATTACAAAAATAATTGTAACAATTAGTTATAATTAAAATTCATAATCAAAAGAAATATTTTTCTTTAGTACAACATTTGACCTTTTTAGATTTGCAAATATAAAAGTTAATATAAAGACAAGGAGCATAACCTGTTAAGGTTTCTGTACCGACAATTTACTAAAAATCTTATCAATTAAATAGTAATAACGTAATTACAGTAAGCAACGCACTTCGTTTCTTTTACCAAAACATTTCAAAATAGCACTTGTGCAGCCGTCAGCAATCTTACTTTTAAATTAACATCTCGAATGGTTAGACAAAGGTGATTTGAACTTCTGATCACTTGTTTGATTGTTCACAATAATGTACCAGCATGTTAAAAGAACTGGGGCTAACATCGGTCAAACATGGTCATTCTTAGTTACGACAGCCGTTATGCAGTGATGGAAAAATCAATTTGTTATTTATCTGGGTACAGCAGGATTTAATGGCTGAGCACAGGCCTGAAGGTGACACCAAGGGCGGAGGGAATGCAGCTCTGCTACGCTTCTCCAGGCTTAAGGCCTTGCTTGCAAAAAGGGACAGTCAGCTTGACTTCCTTGGTTTATTTCACAAATAACTTGAGACTGGGGGTAGAGGGATCCCGTAAGGCCCTGAAGCAAACCAACCCCTCACTCATCTCTAGTCCTAAGCAACCAAGTCAGCAGAGACATAATACGATTTTTTTCCCCCTTATACAAAATGGGCTTCACAAGCAGACCTGTGGCCTTCATAATGGCCGAGAGACAAAAATAAATCAATTAAGTAAATACAAATAAAAATCTCCGGGCGTAGTCATAGTACAGCTCTGTTTGAGACTGACAATCCATTAATCTTCTGCTGTTGATCTGACAACCATTCTTCCAATTCTCTTCTCGTAAGGGCCCTTTCAGCAAGCTGTGATTTATTTAGATGTCCTTATAGCTCGAAATCATGCCACATATCAGACCACCAGATGGATTTCAAGTAATTCCGTTCTGTATTATTCTTGTGCTGAGGTGAAGCGCTCTAAGCATTGAGAAGATGGACACTTTGTCATCTCAAAGCCTGCCTGCCAGCTGCTCCATGTCTGGCTCACAGGTCTTCAGCCCCTCAGGAAACTGGGTCCAATGCGCCAGTCCCTCCATACTACTCTGCTCCCAGGATGGCTGCGTCCGGGTTGGCCCAGCTAGCCCTTTTATTGGGTCTTATTGTCTTTCCCAGGACATGCTTTCTGTAAACGTGCTTTGCTTGATCGTGAAACCAAGCTGTTTCTCTACAGACATCCCATCTAATGATGGAGATTAATCTAATACAAATGTCTACAGGTATTCATTGTGGGTATATGTAAATTAAGAATAGCACAGCATCACATCTACTGTGCCCTAGGGAGCACAGTCTTTTACTAGAGGGTGTGCCAGTCTCAAAAGACACGTGGAGTTTAATGACTGAAGGTAATGGAGCGTGTATTTTCAGAGAGGCACTGGTGAAAATGCTTAAATCTAGCCCTCTTTATTTTTTTTTCTCAGTCAATGAGCACAGTCTCACAGACACAAGTGTTTGTATGTTAGCAACTCTTTGACAATAAAAACGTGGACATTCTGAGCATTCGGGACACTGAAAGCAAAGTCTAATAAGGTGGGGATGATAGATAAAGGTAATACAGCCCCAGCCTCAGAAAGTGTGATGTTCCCACTACCCATGTTTAATGGCAGCAGGCAGCCCCAGTGAAGCTGGGGCTCTATATATATCACAACAGCATTTATAATGAGCCATTTAAAAAATGGAAATAGCAGAAACATGTAAAACTGTTACTGGAATGAGCAAATATGATACATATATCAAGTATGTGTTGACCTACTTTGGTATGTAAATGCAGTTAAGGCATTTCATAATTTTTCTAGGATCGTTGGGGTTAACAACTAAGTAACGGGTACATATGTGCTCCCTCGTGGAAATATGTATACAAATATCCTGGGACGGCTCCACAGTTGAACGGCACTTGTGCCCCACAATGATAAGCAGGAAAACTGCATGCACACAAATCCAAACTCATAATTCCCTCTTTGCCTCGTGTTTACAGTGCGGATTACCCCTCTCGGTCATGCTCGCTACCAGGTTTTCCAGAAGATTCTGCAGGAGCTAGTCTCACATCCATACTGATCCCCTGAAGACGGAGTATGGCTGCTCCAGTAAGTCTTCGACAGTGCTGTGCTGGACGGAGTCTGCGTCACCATAACGACGAGCAGAAGGTGGTCAATGCCAAGGGCACAGCCAGCCACAGGGTGCTGCTATCCGGCCGCTGTGCTCCCGATCCACGAGCACTCATACCTAAAACCACAGTCATTTAAACATCATTTAAAACTTATTTCAGAAATAAACAAATGTACAAATATTAAATATTTTCTGAAAAATCACAAAAATTGTCCATACTGTTAATAATAATGACCTTCACACTGCCATAGGAAGTCCTCATTGAGAATCCACAAGGCATTGGCTGCATATTACAATGCAACTTGTGTTTCCTATTTCCTGTGGAGTTGTCGTCTTCTAAGGTGGATTGCACTGCATTCAGATTTTCATAGAATACCAGGGGTCCAATTTATCAAAGTGCGTGTAAAACAGTACGTAAATGTGTGCGTGCGAGTTGCCGGATTTCTCACTTGTGTGTCCGAAGACCCGTACGAAGTAAATGTTGATAAATCTCACACATTCTGTGACTGCATGTGCACGGCAAGACTATTATAAATAAAGAAACTCCCACAATGATCCAGCTATGGGCATAGTACTTTGACATAACACACATAGAATGTGTTGCCAAAATGAAAACTGTGCAGAGACGTACACTCTTGTATCCTTATTCCTGTTTGTAATATATTTTGCACTATGCTTATATTGTTATTTTGTAACTATTTTGCTATTGAAGAATAAAGTAAAAAAAAAGGGGAAAAGTGTAGAAGAGGAAGAGCAGAGCATTACTGAAAATCAAATTTTGCTGGACATAATGATAATAATAATGAAAAAAAGAGTGTGGCAGGTTAGCAATGGATAGCGAGTCATTACACGGCCGGTGCTGCTGCCCATTCTTCTGTCCCCGATACACTAAGCGATATACCCGCTAATGTCCCCAATACGCTAAGCGATATACCCGCTAATGTTCCCGATACGCTAAGCGGTATACCCACTAATGTTCCCGATACGCTAAGCGATATACCCGCTAACGTCCTCGAACGCTAAGCGATATACCCGCTAACATCCCCAATACGCTAAGCATTATACCCACTAATGTCCCCAATACGCTAAGCGATATACCCGCTAATGTTCCCGATACGCTAAGCGATATACCCACTAACATCCCCGATACGCTAAACGCTATACCCGCTAACGTCCCCGATACGCTAAGCGCTATACCCGCTAACGTCCCCGAACGCTAAGCGATATATCCGTGTATCGTATTTACTATGGATCTTAGGCATAAATGCGACTGGACTTGACTCAATCATGCCGTATCTTGACGTAAGACTGTATTTAGTGACAGTGACATATTATTTCTTTGGCCATGGACCTTATATTTATTATACTTTATATCTACAATTCCTTGTAATGCGCATGACTGACCTGTACATAGTTTGTGTGAACATAACTAGATCATTCTAAGTGGAGTTTCCGATCAGTTTGCTTCTCTTCTGCTTTGTGTGTACGCATGGTCGGCAGTATTCCTAAATATGCATACATTCCTATGCATGGGAAGACATTAATACCATTCAATGTGTAAAAATGTGCGTTTGCGCGGTTTATGGACAAAACTGTTCGTAGGCACAGTTGATAAATGAGACCCCAAATATCCTGCCCACCGCATAGGAAATATGTGAAGAATGCCTCAATGACTAATTCCTGGTAATTCACACCCGTGCAAGTAAAAGATGGAATGACTTACTCAGTTTGTGAATTCGAATGGGTTCCGTGGCAGCACCCTCCCCTCCATCGCTCAGCACCCTGACCTGGATGAGATAGTCGTCATTGGCTGGTAGGATCAGCTCTGCCGTAGTCTTGTTTGTCATGAAGGTCTTTACTTCAGTGTGTCTGTGTCTTCGGTATGATACCTGTTAATGAGAAAATACCTGTTCTTAACCATGATTCCCGAACGCTCACAATGCACAGCAAAAGCTGTTCCTCAGTTCACTTTGATGGTTCCCTAGTGAGCTGAACAAAGCAATTTGCCTACATTATGACATGTACAGCATAAGAATATCATAGGGTAAATGAGATAGAATAAGCTAATTAACCACACTCTAGCTTGGGAATAGGAGAGAAACCTAAATCTGACGCTTACCTGGTATCCTGTGACTTCTGACTCTGTTTCCATAGCTACCACTGGGTCCCAGTGCAGGGTGAGTTGGGCACCAATCAGGGTCCACTCCACGTTCATTGGGGGCTGTGCTGGGGCTGAGAGACAGAGAGAGAGAGAGGCATCCAAAGCCATGTCACTCCACCTCTAGGATTTACGCACCTGAACACACCACACAACATGTAGCCAAGTTTCCTCTCTACAGTAACAGCTGATGCCCTACATCTCTGAGAGAAAACTACATCACTCACACTCACATTTTCGCCTTGGCCAAGCTGGGATAACTTAGCGAAGCGGTGCACATAAGGACGCAGGGGATGGAGAGGTGTCTTTTAATGCAATGCTTCATTAGGAATAATAGGTTCTCCTGACGTTAGTCTTCCTTTCTTAAAAACAACTGAAGCAAAGACTGAAAGGGCTGATGTGGACTTTCTGCTGAAGCAAACACTGGTTTGTGAGCACAAACGCTCACCAATCACTCACTGATATGCGTACAAACGTATATGAAATAGATGCTGCTACAGAGATACGCTTTACATCTGCCTTCATCCGATTTGTACTCCAGGAAACTGGGACTTCATTACAAAAAAAATCTGACATATAATATTGTGGTTTTATTATTCTGCAGCATGGACCCACAGTTGGATGCATGTCTTAGGAGGAGGCCCTGTGTTTTGGAAAGGCTCCTGACACCAGAAAACCCAGATTCATATTTTTCTTACATGATTTTGCAGTTGTTGCTGATACCTTTCCCAAGACTGTATAATTCTTTCATAATTTTTTTTTATCACTTCATAATGGCTTCTATGTCTTAATTTTTGTGAGGTTTTCTCTCTTTTTTGTTATTTTCCTTGTTTGTTTCTTTTTTTATACATTTTGTCCTGAAACACATTGGAATTTGTATTTATAATAGGGCACCAGTGAAATATTCGGTCAGTATTTAAGGTGAACTCTGAAAAACTGACACATAAAAAAATGTTTTTTGATATCTGGGCTACTACAGTGTATGAAAAAACTATTTCAGACGCAGTTGAGTTGGGTGCCACGGCTCAGAGGATAGATGGCGAGCAGACGACGGCTGGGGACACTCACACGCCTTCTTCGTGGTGGCGTTGATAGACGGAGAGGCCGGTCCCGTCCCGGCTGTGTTGAATGCGCTCACCGTCAGGAAATATTGACTGTTTCCAGTCAGGGCACTGATGTTCACGGAGCTCTGGTTCCCAAACACCCTCACTTTTCCCACCGTGTCAGGCTTGGTGTCGTCCTCCCAGTACGTCACCTGCTCACACATCGTGGAAAAAATGCAGAAAATCACGTGCTGCGGGACCGATAAGTCTTTCATCCCTGTCCATAGTCATTAAAAATCAATTTTAGAGAAAGCCTTCAGCATCATTATATATGCAGGTCTTAGCAGTCACAAGCGCAATTAAAAACTTGGGAGTACAGAGACAAAAGCACTATTTAATCAAACAAGTGACGCCTCAAAGAGACTGTAAGTACATTATGCAAAGACCGTCTCTGATGCCACTATTATCTGAATGCTGTTGCCGCTGCTAAGGCAGCGTGATGCTTGGCACTGACTTTGTGCAGAAATGATTGAATAGTGAACATACGGAGTGCTCCTTTCAGTTGTAAGATGGATGGGCATGTGTGTCATTCTGTGGCCTTTCAGGGCTGGATGGGGCTTCCGCGGGTGGCAAGGTGGCATTCAGAGAACACTGCAATCCTTACGCGCCTGACAACCATCTCAGAAGAGGCAGGTGCAGGCTAAAGGAGAGCCCTCTCGCCTCGGAGCCGCGGCCGCGCGCCCCTTTCGCCCGTCCGGCTTTCGCGGCTGTCCTGCCACGCGCTCTTTGACCACGCAGGTGTAAAAATCTCATTATCTATCATCCCAGATATTTTGCCAAAGGAAAATGCGCAGAACTGGTATCAAAAGGGACATGTCGCAGCCGGGCGCGTGGCCGTATCCCCGGTCGGAAAAAATAAACGTGACGTGGAACTGAACTTGTACTGGCGTTAGATAAATGCATGTAATCTCTATGAGTATAAAGAACCTCATTCAGCCCTGAGCTTTTGTTCCTGAGAGATCTTTCTACCGGTCTTCTCTCATTTCCATTGTAACTTCCATTGTAATTCCTTTTGAGAATAATAAATGTGCACTTTGACTGCCGTGTGTGTGCGTGCGTGTGTATATATATATATATATATATATAGATATATATATTTTTTATGGAGGAACGTGTGACTCTTACTGCCTGTCTGCTGTGTGCTACAGGACCTGTGATCTTGAGCTTCCCCAGGAGAATAACAAACCATGGATCATGGCCTAATTTTAGACGGGACCTGGAACCTAAAGGGCAGCTGCACCAGTCTGCCCCGGAATGGGGAGGGCTCTGCGGTCCCCGAAGCTCATGAGATAAAGTTCACCTCAGAACAGCTCTGGTACCTCGTATCCGAGGACTCTCTCGCGGGCAGAAGCAAGTGGCCGCCAGCTGACTTCAATCTGCGATGCGGAAACACTCCTGGCCAGAACCCCTCCGGGCGTCACGCTGGGCTCTGAGTCGGGGCGAGAGGGGCAGGCGGGGGCAACAGCTCTGCTGATTTATCCGATGTCATCGCG
Organism: Petrocephalus sullivani; assembly: GCA_026780845.1. Classification (NCBI taxonomy): domain Eukaryota; kingdom Metazoa; phylum Chordata; class Actinopteri; order Osteoglossiformes; family Mormyridae; genus Petrocephalus; species Petrocephalus sullivani. The sequence goes on along the minus strand of JAODKM010000099.1, from coordinate 28,907,502 downwards.
GCACCAGCCCAGTAAACCTCGCGGCTTCCCCACAAACGGTCAGCATGCCCCTCCCTTGCTAATGGCACCCAGTGTTGGCGTGTGACAACGTTACCGCGATGATACATTCAATTAAGGCTGCGGCACGCTGCGTGTTACGCATGCACCCCGGAGCTCTGTGCACAGAGGGGGGGCCGACATCTTCACAGCGGGAGGCGAAGTTACATGTAAACACAGCTGCATTTTCTTCGCATTGCGGTTGTGACGGAAACGACGCAGCAGGTTGCGGCCTGCGAGCTCACCTTCCTCTGCCGAGAAGACGGTGGTTATGGCACTGAAGGGACCCTCCCCTCTCCTGTTGAAGGCTCCCACTTTCACGTCAAAGGGGAAGAAGAGCGGGATGCTGTCGTTCCTGTAGACGTAGCGGGCCACCTCCGGCGCGGATATGATGGCGCGGGTCCAGGTGGCTCCGCCCAGCGGTCGGAACGCGACGATGTAGCCGAAACTGTCCCCGTTTTGCAGCTCTTCTGGCACAGGCTGGGAGCGAAACACAAAACTGTAGTGATATTAAAACACATACAAAACGAAGATGCAGAGAGCCTGCGCCTCACCCCCCACCCCCCCAACAGGGCCTCAGTTTACACCTTACAGGGCAGATCATGCAAGAACCTTTTACATACTTAGCACACATATGCTCAGAACATTAACAGGCGGCCCAGATTAGACTGTAATTAAGGGTTACGACCATCATCATGGGACTATTTTACTGAAATGTTTTTACATTTTGAAATTTCAATGAAGCAGTGCAAATTGCATTAACCGAGGACCATCAGTGTCACCTATAAGCAGAACTAAAGACAGTCCCAGAACATCGTCTGGGTGACTTTTGTCTCTCATCCACGGATGAACAGTGATCCAGATTTGTCCCTTGCCTGAGGTTTTATCTAATATATAACAGTTCTGGCATTCTCTGATTCTATGAAGCGTTTTCCACCTTTTTAGTTTTGTTCCACCTCGATTAGAAAAAAAAAAAGAAATGGGACATTGATAGAGACATCAATGAGTGAAATATGCACGACCCATGTTGATGGCTAGTTAAAATGCACAGATAACGACATGGAAAGCTCTCTGGTAGGTGTCACTTTCCAAGCTACATAAAAGATGGGGTACTATTCTTGCAGGCTGAAGGGTACACTGCTACTTTCTACACCCAGTGCTCGTCTTTTTGAATTCTTGGCAAACTGATCAGGGCCCGGTTTCCCAAAACCTTCTTATCGCTAAGTAGTTCTTAAGTTGTACCTTAACCTCTCTCAGCGTTATGGAACGATTCCCGAAGCGTTCGTACACAAAGTATATCTTAGGTAAGTCACACGTTCGTACGGTTGGTCCGGACCACTCTTAAGAGTCTTCTTAGCGCGCTAACAGTGTGCGTTATCGGGAAACCGGGCCCTGAATCCTGAACCAATGTGTCAGAGGCCACAAGCTGCACAGAGAAAACGGCTCACCCTTATTCTAAACCGAAAAATGTCACCTGTCACCTTTCAAAAAGAGAGGTTTAAATGCAAAACTGTCATGTGGGCACAATTGCATGTCTCTCCCTCCTGTTAAACGGCTTTTATTGCCATGGCCTGCTGGGAAATGGACGCCTCCGCACGTGTGTATGAGAAGCGCACGTAATGGTCCTCCTGCAGACCGGCCGCAGAGCTATCGTAGCTATAGGCGCCACGTCTGCTTTTAATCGAAGCGCTCGATATCCTGATGCTAAATCACGCTCACGGGATGTTACGGGACCTAACGGGCTGCTTGCAGAGAAAGGCAGTCTTTGGTCGCGATGACAAAGCGGCCCGCGCCGTTCTACGCCATTAAGCCCTGACATTATCCAAGCAGAACGGGATGGGTGACGTGTAGCTGAAGGCTTACCTCCCAGGTTATCACCAGCTCAGACTTGGTGCCCCCTCCGCCTCCGACGTCAGTGGGAGCTGTGTCGGGGACTGTGTGCCATAAGCGAGGGGGGGACAGCCTTCAGATTGGCCGTGCCCAGCGGCCACTCCGTGCAGTACAAGTGGCTGTTTGTTACTTTCTGCCTCACTCACTTCAAAGCTTTGTGATCTACTCTATGTTGCACAAAGGGCAACAGAAAGCTATTACTTATTAGAGAACCTTTCTCATCCAGTTTTTTTATGAAATACGTAATGAATTAAGAAACAGAAATACATGGAAAGTCACATTATTTCTGGAATCAATGGAGAGAGCGTCACTTACCGGCGTCCTCGGTTCGGGTGGTGGCGGAGGCTGGGCTCGGTTCCCCCACCCCCACGGCATTACTCGCCACCACGCGAAACTCGTACTCCACCCAGGCGTTGAGGCCCACTACGGTGGCTGTCAGGGTGTTGCCATCTATGACCTCAGGGACTGAAGAGAAGGTCAGGTGACAGATCAGGTGCCTTCCATCATCACCCAGTACAACATGGCACAAGGTTTAAAAAATAAATAAATAAAGTGAAGAAGACTTTCAAGATTCAAGATGTTTTATTGGCCATGTGCAACGAGAGCACCTGCAATGCTTACTGAATCGGTAACACCTGCACAAGAACAACTAACAGCGTACCAATAAATTAACAAGGAAACAATAAAGAGACAATACATGTATGACAGTGCTGCAAAAATGAGTAACACTTGTCTACAGTCCACATAAAGAGCTGTTTTGATATTGGAATATATCCAGATAAAGCTATTTTGGTGCTTCATGATACATGCCATAATTGAAGTACATTAGAAGAACCAGCTACTGGGCATATTACATGCTAATGTTAAAGCCTATCTATGTGGACCCAGTGGTTACACTCCTGTCATTCTGTTTTAATGGGGTGTTAGCATCGAGAGTTTCACCTGTGTCCAAGGCCTGCCACCCCAAAGTGAAGGCAGTCCTCCCTTGTATGACATAGCCTTTGATGGGGCTGTAGTTGTCCCTGCCTGGCTTCCAGGAGAGCTGGGCCGTGCTGTCCGTAATCTCCTCCACTGCCACTGTACTCGGAGGCCCAGGGGGACCTAACTCAACCAGGCATTTAGCAAAGTTAGAGTTTGCCTCAGCCGCGCCTATGTAACCAGATCTAAATCCACTAATGAGAATTGAAACCTGTAATGTTTACAATGTAATATTCTGCGGCAGAGTCGAAATATACAGTACATTCGCAGGTGGAAGGGTGTGAACATCTCACAATACAGACGGCCCCAAAGTTACGATGGTTCCTCTTGCGTTTTTTTGATCATACGATGACCATAGCTATACGACAAAATTGTAAAAATATTTTAAGCTTCATCCAGCTGACAATCATAGCAGCGTACGCCGTACGATACGTGGGGACACTGCCGGGACGCACGCGTCTCCCGCCTTGGTACCACACGCCGGGACACTGCCGGGACGCACGCGTCTCCCGCCTTGGTACCACACGCCGGGACACTGCCGGGACGCACGCGTCTCTCGCCTTGTGAGATGCCTCACTTTCGCCAGCGACCGAGAGGTCAGTTGTCTCGGTGTTTGACCACATATTTTTTTCTGTGTTTTTGGTGTTTCAAAGCCTGTCTGGACTTTTTTCAAGTTACGACGGGGTCATCGGAACGCATTCTCCATGGTAAGTAGGGGACCACCTGTACTCCTTCCAGTCCTGCTGCTTCCTGCTACTTATTGTTAAAACTAGAGGTTTTACATGACATTCTGTAGCAATTACATCTCTTCCTTGACTTATAGTGTGCGTCAGAGACGACCATTTCTGACATTTAGAAAACACCTAATCATATTTCATCAGATTTAACAATACTCCTTGAATACTTTAAATCCATATCTGTTTCTTTTTGGTGCTTAATAGTCTGTAATAGTTAGGAAGATCCATGAATAAATGTGACATTCTGTCAAACAAAGGTAAGGAATAATCATCTTTAATGGAGATGTATTCACTCTCTTTCTTTTTAATCCTGGACTTATTCACAAATTTGCGAACCTCTTGCCATAAAAAAATCCAGGATAAATTGTCAAAAAAAGGACAGATTATCCAAAAAGAGCCAATCCTCTTCTTCTAGCATGTGTTAGGCTGGTAACAACCAAGTATGACACTTAGCATGAATATCACACTTAGAGGATGGCTGTGGTGGCTGTATTATTAAACAAAGATGGTTAATCAAGAAAAAAAATGAGTAGCTTGCATGTTGCATTGACACAGTAATCAATAAATAAGGAAGCTTCATATTGTGAATATACTGTTAATATGTTAATATACTGGATTATGTACTGGGATGATCATCTCATTCCAGGTTTAACTTTCTAAGTCAAACTGTGACTCACTGAATTTCCTAGAATTACAACAAGCTTCTGTGCCGTGCTTCTGAATATGTTACAGCTCATTTGTGCAAAGCTCTGCTCCTTCCTTTACCTTTCACGATGAGGACGGCAGCAGCTGACAGACTCTCCACATCCGTATCCACGATGCAGATGTACTTCCCAGCGTGACCAAGCTGGATATTCCGGATCATCAAATCCCCCGCAAAAATCTGTGAGGTTCCACAATTAAGCATGTATCAGAGCAGGACAATGTGTCTGTGCATGTCTGAGGGATGGTTTTAGTAAAACCAACATCCCATCCAAGCAATCAGCTACTGCTGGAGTACTAAAATATTTTCAGTAAGAGTATGCCCACAGCATTTAAAACAGACCTTCAAAATGGTTCTGAAAGAAAAACAATATTAATAAATCTATGTTTGACTTCTACAAATGGTCCACATTAAAGGATAACAGAACTGAAACTCCTAATGAGTGTTTAATATGGATGACAAAAATTATGAAACGAAAAAGAGAATTAGACAACGGACAATGCACCAATGAGCACGGTGTGACAGGAGGGAACTCCAGCTCGACCCCCCCTCTTCTGGAACACTTCACTTCCAACATTTGAGGCTCCACCTGCAGCCCCCCCCCCCCCCCCCGCAGACCCCCCCCCCACCCCCCCTCCTCCTGTCACACACGCAAAACGGGGTGGTACTGGTCTCAGC
>JAODKM010000099.1:28870529-28881341 GCA_026780845.1 Petrocephalus sullivani | reverse complement strand
TAAGTAGCACTTTAACTTTTTTTCCTCCTTGATTTCATATCAGGGAAATAAACTAGGCAAAGTATGCGGACAATTAATGGGCATAAATTCCCTTATAAAATTGTTTAAGTGCTCTCAATCCCCCCCCCCCCCCCCCGAAGAACTAATAGGAATGTATAATAAAAGAAAACAGTCAGCCCCCCCATCCTCGGTTGTTCCCTGCCTTATGTCCATAGTCACTTGGATAGGCCCAGTAACTCCAGAGCTACTCCAGAGCAGCGGGTAGGAAAAATAGATGGATGGGTTAGGTTTCTCTGTGGTCAGGAACGTTGGCGGTCCGAAACATGCAGAACACATGTAGCCAAAAAGAGACACACCTGACCAGCTCGCCTAATAGCAGTGAAACAGCGCTGAGCACAGCTGGCACCATTACGGGAGGCCTCTCCAGTCATCAGCCTCCCACAGACAAATGGCCTGCAGATAACAGTGGCAGAGCTCGGAGGCTGCACCCCGCTGCTACCACCAACCAGGCGCTTCACCCTGTTACAGTAGTGAACAGCCAGCCGTCGCGCCGATGCAGCAGCACAACCCCCGTGCCACTCCTTGGTGTTACATAAACAGAAGAACCCGCTGGCAGAACTGAGACATGTAATGAGGACCCAAGCCAATCAGGAGTCTGGAAAATGTGACCATGGGAGAACTGAGACATGTGACAAAGACCCAAGCCAATCAGGGGCCTGAAAAATGTGACCTTAGAAGAACTGTCACGTGATGAGGACCCAAGCCAATCAGGGGCCAGGAAAATGTGACTAGAGGAGGTACCTGAGTCCTACTGTTCATTCTATAAACACCATGCACTGTGCTTGCCCTTTCTCTGGAGGTGACCTTAGGGTTTCCACCATATATATATATATATATATGTACTGAGCAAGAAACTACAGTTTCCATATAGGTCACCTAGCATGGCCTCCACAGGAAGCGTATAGCAGGGAGTTGCTGGATGGGAAACTAACCAATCACAGCGCATACACTCACAAACACACACACAAGGGTCCAAAGAGAAGCACCGCCAGAGCATGACAAACCCACATGTAATCCCAGAAGCATGAAGCTGCAATGCTGTCCACTCTGAATTTCCCCCTGGGGATAAATAAAGTATATATCTATCTATCTCTATCTTTCTCTAATCCCCCACGCTGTCCCAGCCCACTGTGAGTGAACAGGAGCAGCCCCCCCTGTCGTAGTGTCGTGTCAGGCCCCGCCCCTGCTCCCACGGAGGCACGCTCCCTGACATTCTCGCACCAAGCTGTGGCGTGCGAGCTGCGGCGTGCGAGCTGCGCAACCAGGCGGCTGGCTGCGAGCTGCGGCGTGCGAGCTGCGCGACCAGGCGGCTGGCTGCGAACGCGATGACGCACGAGCGCCATTCCCTCCGAGCACCGACGCGAGGACAGCATTTTACACCTCGTTCATCACCACGCCTTAGCTTCATCATTCCATCTTCCGAGAGCATCAGTTATAGACTCGCCTGTCAGACAAGGCGATTAATCAGTCGAAACTGATTTCCTGGGACGCATCCTTTGGGGAATCACACCCCCACTTAGATCATCTCCTCGTTGCCTCCTAGGGGCTTGGAGCTTGGTGTCTGGTCCCAACAGTGACGGTCCCCTTTTCATGAGCACAAACTATGAATACATCATAAAATGGATAATAAAAACTAATAAGGCTTTTCTCCCCTTCTCTCTCAGCAGGGATGAATGCCATATTACAAGCAAAACATTCCCACAGATCAACTCCAGTGGTTTTACCCAGGCTCTCGGCCGCCGGGCTTATATTCCTCATAAAAGACAAGGATTACAACGGGCCGCATAATGAATGCCGAAGTTCACAGGGAATCCCGAAGTCAGTGCGGCTGTTTGTCGCAAACTCGGATTTATTTTTATTTATACGCTGGGTGTGCTAATCGGATTCAGTCGTGTCCCCGTCTACCCTCCGCGGAACGAGAATCTCGAGAAGGAGGAAAAGGTGCCGTTTCTGCCACTCTGGTCGTTACCAGAGAACAAGGAGACAAGGGGCTTTAAATTGTCTGGTAGGGTTTTATGTGCCCTGCGACTATCCAGGTAATTTATTCTGTGGCTGCGACACTGGGCTCTCCAGGCCACACTGCGAGGGGGGGGGGGGTCTGATTCATACAGAGATGAGAGCATCCACAGTGGGCACTGGCTGCTCGAAACACTCACACACACGCACACACATACGATGTATTCCTATCTTTATGGGGACACTCCATTCATACCCTTAACCCCTACCCAACCCTAACCTTAACCATAAGTAACCAAACAAAATATTTTTAGTTTTTTGATTGCAGACAGATTTTTATAAAATTGAGACCAAAAAAATGTCCCCACAAGGTAGAAAATAACAGGTTTTTATCACACTGTGGGGACATTGGGTCCAATTCACCCCTGTCCAAGCCATTAGAGAGCTCATAATCTATTCCTGACTACTTCAATCCCTGTGCCGTGTTCCTTTCTAACTCTCTGCTGCCTATGCTACATAGGTCCTGGGCAGACACACCTCTGTCTCACTGCAATGCTCGATTGCACAGCGGGAGGCTAGTTTGGACAATGTAAGTGATACTGAAGGCCATGACTGCAGTGCCCTGTCCGGAACCCAAAACTGCACCATCACACACGCAGCTCAGCGCACTCAGTGTGGAAAGGCTGAGAAGGTAGCTGAGAAGGTAGCCCGGGAAGACTGTGTTTCTACACCCACTCAGAGTGCCTTTTGAAACAACTGTCAACGTACTGAGAGCCGTGGCATTTTAATGACACAGATCCGGTCTCAAAACATCCAGTGCTCAGAATCACTTAATGTAGCTTACGAAACGCCAACCATTTCTTGCAACCTTTTCCGCCAGCTCTCTTAATTAATTTAATGAAATAACTCAATGAGGTATTGATTAGCCGAACATGGTATGCCAGTGGGTGAGTCAATAAAATAAACTATTTTGTATGGTTTCTACAAATTCTGACTATAAGAGAGATTTTAAAATTGTTAAACTGATTAAACTGACACTTTGACATCAGTTTTACACCAATAAGAGTTGATTTAAAGATAATTTTCCTTGGCAGGCTAAGATTTTTGATAGCATTGTATCTGCCTTGTGTTTGTGGTAGTGTACATTTTATGAACCATGCGCACATGTTTTCGCATGTGCTTTTTCTTTTTTTAAAAGAAAAACTAGACATCATATTTGAGAGTTCATTTACAAAAGCCCAGTGCTGGTTCCGCTTCCTGAATCCTGGGAAGCTGTCCGGCTGATTCCACACCCTCACCACTGATGGAGAGAAGCTCTCCATTTAGGTATTGATTTGCCTCAGCCTCAGAGACGGGACCACAATGGCTATGAGGCGTGATTTAAATTTAATGTCCAATTACAACACTTTCAAAGAAATTCGTTTTTTTTCTCTCGCCCGCTCGTTAGAGGGCGGGTTTCGGTTATACACGGCCAGTTGTGAGATGTGGTAATGCAGATATCCTTTTTGCTGTGAATGTCAGATTGCAGTTTTAGCAGGGAGTCGTTAGGGAAAATGCAACATGTTTAACGGGCTATCAATAGCGAGGTAATGCCCAACTCAGCTGCCGGCGCTGAGCTGTCCACACAGCGCTGACCAAACCCGGTAATATAATCTTCCACAAACAACGGCGAGCTTTATTCTGAGGCCTTCTGCACGGCAGGGAGTATTGAATTATATTTGTTCATGCAGCATATCCAGGCAGTGTAATTTGGTTACCTAAAATTTCGGAAAGCACTCACAATCAGTTGTGCACAGCTAAAAATATCACAGCCTCATTTTTAGGTTACTTCAGTGTGTCATTTCTCATCTGAGAGACATAAAATTAAAGGTGTTTGGCATTAAAAGGATAAGTAGGCTAAGAATTGACACAGTGATTTAAGCTTTTTATTGAACATAATTATGCACCATGGTGCTAAAACCCATCCATAGCAATATAAAACGTCGACTTCATATTCGACATTCCGAGTGCCCTCTAAATGGACAGTGTTGTAAATATTACAACATTTACACAGTGCACCATATACAAATTGGAAGCAAAGCTTTTTGCATCTATATTTGGTTTGCTCTGCAATCAGCCCCTGAAGCTTCATACAGAAACACTTTTCTCAGAGCGAGCGGAAGTGTCCAGGTACCTGTACTGGAGGGATGGCAGCCCCTCGGCCTGGCATGGCAGGACAGCCTCCTCCGGGTCGTCCGCAGGAAGCGTCACGTCACTGGGCTGCTGCCGCCATTTTGGCCCATGGAACTGACTGTCGTCCAAGAAGGCTGAAGGAGAGAGAAGCACAGACATCATTTCTGACCTAACTCTGGGGAATTCTCAAGCGTCCTTTAACTAAACATTAACGGAACATTCCTCTCGGGATTTAAAAACCCCAGTTTTCGGATTTTAAAAAAGACGCTGCTAACATCGTATTTTCAATACAGATGCATCTGTGTGTTTTCCAGTAGCTGATTTATGTGACTGGAGATGTGCTTAGAAAACAGCACTTAGTAGTTAGGTGCCCTATGTGTCCTTAGTCCTTGTCTTTAAGGTACAACACTTGCAGGGGTCCCGTAAAGTGGGGGAATTTTAGGATGGTTCCAAGGGCCTCTGAGCGACTGCAGACGTAAAACATTTGGAGGGTTGGGAGCCCAAGATGATATGCTAGCATGCGAAGGCTTTGGCGGCCCCCTGCACACTCGCGCCACGCAGTGTGACCGTTACCACTGCAGCATTTCTGAGGGAACATGCTGAACCAGCAAGAATACCCATTAACTGGGAAATATGTAGATATGCTTCACCTTCCCCCTTACCGCATTGGTTACCTCGATCATAGCCACAATATACTCGGTAGAACAACAACAGCCGTGGCTTTCTGGATTAGCACTTCCTGGAGGCTCGGCCTAATAGCCGCACTTATGCCTAGCTGACTCCTTGACAGCTGCATGCTTGCTATGGACTATCTGCCTCACTTCCATGTTGCTTTGGACAAAAGCATCTTCTAAATAAATAAATGGTAAATGTAATCGGGGTAAAGTCTGCTCAGCACAAAAAGAGCAAGCTGAAGTGTGGTACTCAGCATGTCAGGTACGGCGAAGACGTAGGAGGAAAACACCAGCTGTCCTGCAGGGTTTCACATGTTAAAATCGTCTGCAGAGGAGGGGAGGCACCTGCTTGGTAATCTATACAGCTCAGGGCTCTTTCCACGCATCACCAAGATGAAAGGTTTTTTTTTTTTTTTTACAATAGCATAATGGACCTGGTTATAATTTAGCAAAAAAACAGAAAGAATAGCACAAATTGTTGTGGTTCACTGTTGTTTCCCTGCATTATGTGCATGTGGCAAAACAGACATTTCAAACGGAAACATTTGCAACGAAAATAAATTAGAATAAATCCAAAATCTGTACTGTTGAATCATAGTTGTGTCCCCTTACAGAAGAGAATTTAGGGGAAGGAATTCAGCTGTGTTCCCTTCTCCATAATAATATGTATAGATTCATACCTGCATATAATGTAAAAATGTATGGGAGTTTTTAGTGTAATGTGACAGCTGCCATGTCTGTAATTTATATAATTTTATGACAGTAGCTCAGTGGCTTCACAAGTTTAAGGGTTTAGATCAGGGGTGGGCAATCTTATCTGCAAAGGCCTGGTGTATATGCAGGTTTTTGGGATAACCTTTAGATTAGCTGTCCAAACCCAGGTGTGAGGACTCTTCGGCCAATCAGTCCTCTAATTAATAACCTAATTAGGGAGTTGCAGCTAAAAACCGCATACAAGCCGACCCTTTCTGCCCACCCCTGATTTAGAGTTAATTTCTGGCTCCTCATCTCCATGTCTGTGGGGTCTGCACATTCTTCCGGTGTGTGTAGGTTCCCTGTAGTTCATAAACATGCATTTTTCTATACTGCCTTTTGTAGAACTGTATGCCCCGTGTTAGACTGGCATCTTATGCAGGGTGTCCCCTGCCTAGTGCCCTGCGCTTAATGGGGTTAGCTCCAAAGCTCGCAGAGACCCTGTACTGAATAAGTGGTTACAGAAGATGGATGTATGGCTCGAAATAAGTCTTTTATGAAGATGAAGGAGTTTCCTATTGAAAACTACAGGTCGCCAAATGAAATCATTCATAGTTTAATTGAAACAAAGTCCTATAGTGGCCATGTAACATACAGGAAAAAAAGAGTTTGAGAGATGGCCAGAACTCAGCTGGCAGATTCTTCAGCCACACTATAGTAGCCTGTTCTTGGCTGCAAAACAAGAAACTTCATTATTTATTTTTTTTTGTCAGATTAATTACAAGCTTCACACTTTAATGTCCAAAGAACTCTGGCTTTAGAAATTTAGACATTTTGGAGGAGAAAATGATGCTGTGTTGTATCTGGAATCCTGTTTGTCGTGGACCCGTCCAGGGAAGCCTTGCCTACGTCACCGTAACCACTCCCCTCCGGGACATCCCGCCAGTAAGGTCTGCCCACCTGGGGTATCCCCGCTCAGCAAGTTCCTTAATTATACCAGCAGATCTTGCCAGTGGGATCTCCCGGAGGGGAGTGGTTGCAGTGACGTAGATGGGATTTTCTCAGATTGGTACGTGATAATTATCTTTGTCTCTACCATCCAGTATTTTCCCGGTAGAACAGGGCAATTTAGTCTGATGAAAATCTTGGCTTAAATACCATACACCAGTTTTCATGATCATCTGATACAAAAATGATGCACGATTTATCTTCCACTTAACCTTTGTGGAGCTGAACATAAGCCTTTGCTAGCATGTGACTAAAGTTGCAGTGGTATACTGGCTTCACTGTGCACCATATAATGAAAATTGATGGCTACCATGAAAATTTTTTTGCTTATTACAACTATTGAATCTCACCTGCCCATGTACATCCCATTTCCTCCTTGGCTGCCTGTCAGATTCGACAACTGACGCTATCATGCAAAATCTCTTGTGCCATGTCACTACCCAATCTGCACGTGTGTAGCAGCATTGCATTTTCTGGCACGGCCCGATCCGCTCATCCTGCCATGGTGTGGTGAACCAGTGTTTGTCAACCCTGCTCCTGGAGCCCCACCTGCCAGGGAGTTTTCACTCCAGCCTGACCTTATTTAGCATCAGCACACAGATGTTTGTATTCCTATTTTAGTGAGGGCCGTTCATTCATTTCTATGGGGAAAAACCCTAATCTCAATCATGACACCCTTAACCCCTACCCAGCACTAACTTAAATAACTTAAATAACCCAACAAAATACAAGACTTTTATCATTTTTACTTTTTTAACTGCATTCACAGATATTCATAAAATGTCTGACTTAGTGATGAACAAAAAAATGACCTAATTAGTAAATTAGTTTGAAGATCTTCTATACTTATCCTTTGGTCCTCACAAGTATACTGGGAGGAGAAAGCATAAAGACAGAACCACAGCCATGACACCATTATTGGCCCCCTCTGAGGAATTCAAATCAGCTAGACAAAAGAACTAGATTTTCATCGCAATGACTTAAAGTTCAGCACTCATATGGCATGAACCACACAGTGAATGATGGCTTTAATGCTTAAAAGGGCCACTTTTTGCCCCTGCTACTTTTTCCACAATTGAAAATACAAGACAGCTATCTGAGAGCATCGTAAATGCTATTATCACCAAGAATTCCGTTAGTTCAAAAGGTACACGGCCATCTCCAAAGCCCCTGGCATCCGTGTTTCAACAATCTGCACTGTTATTAAGAAGTGTGCTGCTCGTGAAACTGTCAAGAACCTTGTGGGGAAAAAGAACATTGACAAGAGGAGTCTCTGAAGTCTGGCGTACGCTGTGTAAAGCACACAAGAAACATCCACAGAGCTTAAGACCTGGTAAAATCTGGCATTAGTTTCACCTCGTACAATACGCCAAACGCACCAAACCAAAAAGCGAAGGCTTTATGGGAAAAGGGTAAGGAGGAGACGTGCTAAAGCAAGAGCAAAAGAAGGCAAGACTGATGGACCCAGAGAAACCACAGCCCTTCTGGGGAAATGTTCTACGGAGGGATGAAACCTAGAGCTCTGGCAATGCAGACCAGAGGTTAGTTATGAAATAAGGGAGGAACAGAACACTGTACCTTATGGTGGAGGATTTGCAATTCTGTGGGGCTGCTTTACTGCCTCTAGTACTGCAGGTCATCAATGTATTAAAGTATTCATATAAGTCCTGAGGATTACTGAGGCATTTTACAGTCCCAGAAAAGTTTGGGTTAAAAATGAACTGTCCACCAGCAGGACAATGCAAAGCACACGCAAAAGGCACGAAAGGATGGTTGGAAATAACAGACCTTAATAAACCTTAAGCCTAGTGACTAGCACGTGGCTTGCAAGTTCTGATCTCGATCCAACTGACAATCTTCCATTGGGAAAACAAATCCAGCAAATATTCAAGAGCTGGAGAAAACTGCAGTTGAAGAGAGGGACAGATTACCAGCGAACAAAGAAGGAAGCTTGCAAACAGCTGCGAGAAACATTTGGTGGGGGTTTGGTGGGTGTGCAATCAAATATTCTCATGTTGCCAGGTAATGCTTCACTATATTCTAAACCGTAAAAAAGTTGGTACGTGTTTGATTACTTCTGAAGATATTGTATGTGATATAAAAATGTTGTCCAGAATAGTATATATGTATACTCATAAATGACATTTTGTGTGGTTTCCATATAATTAAATAAGCTTCTGTCATGGAATTGTATTATTTACTTTTAATTATTATGTGTGCTCAGTATTCAGTAGTCATTTAATTACTACAATAATAGGCAAAAATTGAGGATGGAAACATACTTGATAATGCTTTTGTTTTTTGTATCAGAAACAAGTCCTTTTAAAACTCAAACCCACATCCCGTGCATGGTAGCCGTGTGACATTTAAAAAGGAATAGTACATTAGCATTTTGAGAGGCCAGGCTGTTCACAAAAGAAAAATGTATTGCAATGCAATGAAAATATGCAAAAGTTTATTTGCAGTCATTTGAAGACAAGCTGCAATTAGGTAGAAAGGGCCTTCTAGTTCTACAGAAAATGTTTTTCCATTTTCATATTCACTCAACATATTATTTGAATTCCAAAAAATATGAAGGATGGTAACAGTCACATTACATGTGTCTCTTGGGACAAAGACTGCATTCTCTACATCACAGGAATGAAAAAATGTTTGTTTCTTATGCCTATTTCTTATTCGAATCAACCTAATTCTGCTTAATTCCTGAATTGTCTTTTTGTACGTTGTACATTTTCTTCTTGTGTTAGATAGCATAAAGAACTTGAAGTGAAGATTCTTCTTCATAATGAACATTCTAAATTTCACTGGGTCTGGCCCTGACAGCCAATTACCATAATTATTGCCATTTCAGAAAGTAAGCAATGGCATTCTTTTAGACATCCAAGCGGTGCGGAGTATTCTGACTGCGTGTATTTATAAGTGGTGTAGTGCAGTTTCCCTCAGCCGAACCTGAACAAGGACGGGTTTTGTCTGGTATGACTCGATTACCAGCTATCAAATAGCCCGCGTTAAAAAAAGAATAAAACATTAAAGACAAAGGAATCAGGGGACCGATAAGGGGTCATAGAAAAGGGGAGAAAAGTATTCAAGTTATCAGTTATTTTATTGTTCAAGTGTCTACATATTCGGATGGGAAAAAAAAACATCCTGCACCCTGCAACAGCAACAGCATCTCCTGCTTAATCACCGTCTATGGATCTTTGAAGAGCTTACTCAAAGAAATCCACCTACACAGTGATGCATCAGACACAGCTTCCAATGTCAAGCAACAGAAAAACAATGAATGATTACCGTACCATAGCACATCATCAAAGCAGGTTACGCAGCGATTAGAAAACCAGAAAAACGGAAAGCTTATGTGTAGTTAAATTGACTGCTTTAAAATTAAACTGTGACAGTATAGATTGGCAGAAGTACAGTTTTTGTAAATAATTTCGGATAAATTTATGCACATATTCATGGAGCTGCAACTCTGCCTCTCTGATAACTAACAGTCAACTCATCTATAGAACATTGTTAACTGCCACATGTTGAAAGTTGCTAATGTGGGCACCTAGAAAAATAATATCACAGCTGGATGTTTGTTGACTAATTAACAAACTGGGTCTTTAACTGAGGAATCCACTCATAAGTTTTTCCAGAAGACACACAACGTGTTAGGGCAGTTGAGGACATAGGTCTGATCCCTTATTAGTACTAGCCTGTTATAGTATTTTTTAAAAAAGGTTTTGGCTTTTTGCATGTTTATAAACTGTGAAACACATAAGCAAAGAAAAATGAGCGATATCACAGTGTGTATTGGAACACAAACTTGCTTAGCAAATTGTTTACTTATAAATTACATCTTTGTAATATGCATGTTCCTAGTAGGATAGAGTAATGTGCAATTATAATATAAAAATCACATGTTTAATGAATGCAATTGCCTCATCACAAAGACCAGGACAGTCAGCAGGACTGAGATTAGGCTTGGGTGGTACCTAATTTGGGGTGTCCTCCATGATAAGATTCACTAAATGGACAGAATGGGCAGTATTTCAATTAAATGTATTTAAAATACATTTTATTACTTTTAAGTATTTTGTTATTTGTTTTTTGCTGTACAGAAATGACACAAAAAACTTTGAGAGATTGCATTTTTGTATTTAAAGTAGGGCTGTCAAAATTGACGCGTTAACGCGGATTAATCCAGCATCGTGATTAATCTGACTAAAAATATTAACGCATTTAACCCATCTGCAGCGCAGAA
>JAODKM010000099.1:28858718-28870172 GCA_026780845.1 Petrocephalus sullivani | reverse complement strand
TAATATTTTTAATCAGATTAATCACAATGCTGGATTAATCCGCGTTAACGCGTCAATTTTGACAGCCCTAATTTATAATACTTAATAAAATATGTCATTTTAATTATTTATTTTCTGTCTCTGAAAACTTTCATTACCAAGCTTCCAGCCTTTTAAATATAGCCTATTACCGTCTTTGGCTAGATGCAAATACATCACGCGACACAGCCTGTTGGGCCCAGCATGCTCGTTGCAAACAATCATGATCATTTTCGTCCTTGCTGTCGGACTCACTCATGGACAGTGTGGCATGTTTGTGGGAGATTTAATAAATAGGAGGAGACGAAAAGTGAACAAAGGCTGGTCATTAAGGGACATTCGCCTTCTGCTGTATGGAAATATTTTGAATTCCACAGAGACAATATCGTGCATAAGCAAATGATTCATTGGTGCAACTGACAGCAACACCGCCAACTTATTTGACGGACTCTGTTGGTAGATTGTAACAAGATCTGTTTGTCTATAGTTTATTTTGGATACATGCTCATTTCCTTTTTTGCTTGATAAATATTTATTGCAAAAAATTTTTTAAATCACAGCGATATTTGAAATTTTTCAGATATCTTGCTGCCCTAGTTCAAAGTCACTAGTAGTTTAATAAGCAGAGTATATATACTTCCTATAGGTCCAGTGCAGTTTCACTGTATCATAATGCAATTGTTTATGGGAATCATAAGTAACTGGGAATCAAATGAAATGTTCAAAAACAATGAAATGTAACTTTCACAAAAGCCAACACTGAAAGGTAATGTAACTTTCACAAAAGCCAGCATTGAACATAATTATTATTACGACTGTAAACCAAATCCATTAGCTTGTTATTCATCAGTGAATAGCAATATTCAGTGAAGTTATATGTGTGTCCCCACACATAAATTGCTATCATACCACTTAAGCAAACCTGAACTCCATCTGTAGGCTGGAGAGAAAATAGAAAGCATCTGACATATATAAAAGAAACAGCTAAATAATCTAAGTGTGATTACTGAATTCTTATACAGATTTAACATGTTTACATTAATTTCCATTGTATTACTTAATTTGGATGGGGATTATGATTCAATTTCTCCTATATTTTAAAATTTTACATTTATATAAAACATTGGAGAAATACTATGCAGACTTTATAAATAAACCATATACATGTCTTACATATTGCCCCTTTCTCATAGTTTTTTGCACTAATATAACTGTGACCTGTGGTTGTGAATGGCAACAGTTCAGCTGTAAGACATGAGAATATTCTGGGTCATAGCCACCTGTGCCTTCAAAACAAAGGAAAGCAAAGAGGCATAATTACAGATAATCATTGTTGAGGACAGTATACACAAACTTTTTTTTTTACCTGCCAGACAGCCCATGATTGATTGCAGAAGAAGTTGTTTCCATAGTAACATCATCTTCAGTTGCCAGTGGTACACAAAACTTTCATTCAGTGGCTTGAAAATAGAACGTCTTTTTTCTCATAAATACAAGACCCTCAATCTGTTGAAAAAAAAAGACAATATTAAGAATAATATATAGCATTTTGTAACTTATAGCTGTTATCTGAAGAGGTTCTTTCAACTACTGTGCAAAACATCCAAGAGAAATAAGCCTCACACACATGCAAATGCACATTAAGTTACCTGCTAAATACCAATTAAAACATTGCTTCACAAACATTTTCATTTTGACTCCTCCAAATTGACATCAGTTTTTCTCACTTTTTAACACACTGCTGTACCGGATATCTTCAACCAGCGTACTGACAATAATGGTATGTGGGTGACAAAAGATATCTGAGACATAGAGGTAGCTTGCCTGACAACTTCACTTACATCTGTGGCTGCTTTGCTCTTTAAAAGACCTGACAAGACCAACAATCAGGCATGAGGAACACATGAGGAGAGGGGCCATTTCTACCAGGGTTACCGACAGCATTATTCTTTGGCTGGCCATGAACTTAGCATATTTCAAACTAGTATGTCAACATATGCACGGCCATCAAAAGGTTTTATTCAAAAGCCCAGGACAAAGCTGCATTGTCTCTGCCCATCGGGGGACACAGGCAGGTGCGGAGGCAGCGCAGTTAAGCAGGGAGGGTGACTCTTTACCAGTGGCATTGTGACTGCGGAAAGCACCCTGAATTATACATGCCACATCAACCCAAGGAGAAGGAACAAAGTGCAGCATGAGGTTGACCTCAAAAGCTAATATGCCTTCCACTTGATTAAAAGAGCCATTCTGCTAACCTGAATACACCTGGTAGGCGGCTTTCAAAGTGCCCCACCACGCAGCACATACCTTCTCTCTTTATTCATTTATTGACCATTATTTTTTTATTAGGAACACAGCAAAACTCTTTACACGAGAACATGCTACAGTATATGACTAGGTAAAAAGAACATCATGTCTCTCACATTAAAGGTTAATTTTTGATTCTTGAGTACTGATGTTCTAAGATTGTGTTGCTTCCAGATCTGCACATTTTTCGTTCTCGGAGAAGAAATATGTAAACTGCCTTATAAAAAATAAAAAATATCTAAATGTGATATTGTATTGTCCTGGAAGCAGGCTTGGGGCAGCACCATGGTACAGTGATTTGCATTGTCACTGCTGAGCCGCGGAACTGCGGTTTGCATTGGTTTGCACTCTCACTGCTGAGCCGCGGGACCGTGGTTTGCACTGGTTTGCACTGGTTTGCACTGCCACTGCTGAGCCGCGGGACTGCGGTTTGCACTGTCACTGCTGAGCCGTGGGACCGGGGTTTGAGCCTCTGCCATGGCTCCATGTGTGCAGAGTCTGCATGTTCTCCCCATGTCATTTTGCGGTTTCTACTGGGCACTCTAGTTTCCCCCCACCATTCAAAAAAACATGCTGAGGTTAAAAGGAGTTACCAAATTGCCCAGAGGTGCGAGTAAATGGTGTGTATCAGTGTGCCCTGTGATGGGTTGGTGCCCCATCCTGGGCTGTTCCCTGCCTTATGCCCATAGGCTCTGGACCCCCTGCGACCCTGAACAGGATAAGTGGTTATGAAAGATGGATGGATGGAACTGCACAAAATGCAATACAATGTCAAATATAAACCATTTGGTGCCAAAAGCCTGGGGACTCATTGACAGGGTAAGTTTGGCAAATGCTGTGTGCAAATGAAGTATGATTCTATGAAAATTATATGACCTCAACACCAGAGACGCCATACAATGCAATATAAGAATGATTAACAGAATGTCTCTGATAGGACTGTCCTAAGTTAAGACTGTAGGAGGTGCTGGTCACTCAGGGGTCAATTTTCCCATCAAGTACTAAAGTTGAGTCGCGCATATTCTCCCCTCATCAGTGTGGTCATTACTACCACGCTTAACCTGAAGAAGAAAGCACAGCTGTGCAACAAGGTTTTTATTTTGATAAAGCATGACAGTATTCCAATACAGTTATATTTGGTTATTCTTACGAACATGAGAATCCTTCAACTTGCTTGAATTTTGTGCAGCGCAATAGAAATTAGCGTGCGGCGCAGCGCAGCTAACCACAACACATACAGTGAGCCACTAAAGAAAGGAACAGAGGCAGTAACTTAAATACACAAACTAAACCAGGTTAACGAATAGGCAGGTGTAGAACGCCAGACAATTAACTGATCACTGCGGTGCAGGACAACAAGCAACAGATAAATAAACAATCACTAGTAACAGGAAAACGGGCACCAGGTGGAACTAATAACAAACTTAATCATGGAACAAAAATACAAAAAGAGACAAGGACTGGATACCTAGGACTGGGATGGACAGGCACTGACCCTGAGAGTAATTTTATTATTTTATGTATGTATTAAATTATTATATTTGTTCATTTATTCTGGAGAAGGAGCATTTATTTTTTAAATTAATTATATTATTAATTTCTTTCCTCTGTATACTTATTTCAGTTCCTTTCATTTAAATATCTGTAATGCACTCTTTAGAATTCTTTTCTCATTTTATTTGAAATAATTATTTTTTTAATAAACCAGTCATTTCGCCTAAGTAATTTTCCCACAAGGCATGTTGACAGTTCTGCCTAATGGTAATATGCTTGTATATACTTATATATTTCTATATGCTAATGTGTTACACAATTCTTATATAATTTTATGAATTATTCACATGCATTTTGATTTGTAACATTTACATCTTAATGTATAATAAATGTAAAAAGTTTTGTTTTGTTACATACTTGCCTTGCTGAAAATTGCAATATTGTGATTGGCCATGTACAAGCATGTGACTTAATACAGCCCCCCAAAGGGCATAGTGAAAAATGAAATTAAAAGTGCTTAAAAATGCAATTAAAAGTCAGTGGCAGAATGTGCGTAAGGGTTATTTACATGCGACACGCCTATATTTTGTCGTTTATCCACCCAAAGTGCATATCTGGCCTAACGCGATGGGCGAATACGCGTAACTGGAAAAAGCACTTTTTTGACTTTAACTGGATAGGAAAACATACCTGTAAGAGAAAAAGAGAACCAAATGTTCCAGAAAGTTATCAAATAAAATTGTAGGTGTCTTGAGGAGAGCGAATCCGCTGTGTTCATTACACAGACCACAACTGTCTACTGTGCCAGAAAAGGAAACATGATAACAGAGACAAGTACATCACTACTGTAGGATAATATGGTCTTACCTGTAAACAAGAGTGCCTTATCAGTTGGGAGAAGAGACCCCCCCCCAGTCCAACATTTACATTTCACATTCTATAACCTTTTTAAATTTCAGTTGTTCTGAAACGGGTGCTAGACACATGTGTACTTGCCTTAGTCCACAGAAATGTCACATAACCATCCGTGGCTAATAGAATTAATATGGCGCACGGGAGCATGCTGTCTGGATTCAGCAAGCTTCTTGAACCAAGTTAACCCCCCCACCCCCCCTTTTGAAAGGAATCCTATTGGCTGAAATGTGGGAGAGGCAGCAGGGACTCTCTGAGAGCTCCAGCTCTGCCTTATCAGCTGCTCTGAAGCTCACTCTCTGCTGCAATTTTCCAAGCGGCTCCTTGGAGGGCCGATAACATCAGCTATTGCGGGGCCCCGGCGAGGCTCCAGTGGTCGGTGCAGGCCGGCGCGCTGCTGCCTGGCCTTCTCAAAGCCGCCTTGCCTGCGTCCCCTCCCTCTGCCCCCTCCGCCGCACGTTCGGCCTGCGGGACTGGGACCCCACACATGCCCGTTGCAGGGATCAGTGCCTAATCTCAAGGCCAGCTGGCTTAGCATGTTGCTCCTGAAGGAAGCAATTACAGCCAGCTGCTATAATTGCAGGTACACAGGGCCTCAGAGAGGATTTCCCTCGGCCTTTAAAGTTTCAGGGTGTCTCTGCTGCTGTGAGTCAGGCTCAATTGGATTTGCATGCTCTGGCTTTTCCTCTGAGAAACAATGAGGATCACATGAAGCCAGGACTCTGAAGCTGCTGGACCCATGCTGCACACCGTTGCCATGCCTGCTGTGCCTGCACTCGGGCTCCACACCAGCTCCAGCGATAAAGAAAATGCTGTTTGCTGACACCGTAATTTAAAGCAATCCAGTGTAATCATGCTCCAGGTATGATGTAAAAGTACCCATTGCATTTCATGGAGCATAAAAAGCGTTTTGATAAGCAGAGTCCAGATAATACACTAATACTAATAATGTTTCATGATATTTCTGTATCATACTGTTGACCAGAGAACCCATTAAAAAAACTATTCAATTAACAATAGTATTTTTCAGATCTGTTCCAGCCTTTGCTGAACATATAGACCTGAGCCAAATCACACCAGAACAGAAGTACTGCTTAGTGGCAATTGAAGCAAGAGTGACTGCAGATGTTTGGCTTTGTGAGCAGGATAACTCCATGTGATCCTATTACTATTTTCAGTCTGTGTGATCTCTGATGGATCTTATCACCACTTCACAAAAACTTTATGTGGATGAAGATCTACACCTGAGACACCTGAGACAAATCGGGACTGAAAAAAAAAAGGGACTGAAAGGGTGGCCACAGAAGCCGCTGTGTACGTCGTGCCATGTGAACATGGTATATCTCAACATCTTCCATGGATGCTTTTCAAACTTCCCAGGAGCACTGTCCTGGTCCATGGATCTCAGGCTGTGTGGCACAAGACGATTTTCTGAATGGTCTAACATAATGGTTACTTAATTAATTTGTTAACAGTACCCCCCACTTAGCAACTTTTATTGCTAGCAGTCTGGTAGCCAGTTGGCAAAATTTATTATGGGGAGAATTTAGCCCTAGTCCAAGTTAGGGGTAGCACATGAAAGAACAGATGCAGATTTGAGGCCTGTATCATGAAGCACAATTTCTTGCTTGATAACTTGTTG
Source organism: Petrocephalus sullivani (assembly GCA_026780845.1). Lineage (NCBI taxonomy): Eukaryota > Metazoa > Chordata > Actinopteri > Osteoglossiformes > Mormyridae > Petrocephalus > Petrocephalus sullivani. The sequence goes on along the minus strand of JAODKM010000099.1, from coordinate 28,863,799 downwards.
GATTTAAGGTAGTCTGAGCTAAATGTAACTGGACTAAGATAAAGCCCATTTATGGCTAATCAACAAATTGTGACACAGACCCCTGGTTATATTTAGACGTCATCCAGAGTTGGCCTCTTAATAAACATTTTGTGTTACCGTAATATTTTTGGTATAGTATGGTATTTTTGTTCGGTGAACTCTATCATGGGCGATCACCCCCACCTGTTTGCCATAACTTATCATGGGGGACCTCCCCCACCTGTGCCGACATACCAGAATAGCTTTTGAAAATACCATATTAATATGCAATATAATACTGATAATATGACAGTATGTAAAATCAGATATTGCCAATGTCTAGAATAGGGGGGCTATAGATTGGTTTCAATGGTTGGTGGTGTTGGGGGAGTAAGGATTGGGTGGGGGAAGGGGGTGACTGGGCCATCCAGGAATGCACTGTTGTCGTGCCAACAGTATCCAGTTAAAAAAAAATGATGGTGAGTAATATAATGTTAATTACAAGGGCCAGCCAACTATTGTACTGCAAGATACCAACAAAAAATAGGTACAAAATGTCAGCGAAAAAAAAACAAAACCATTGCATCAGGAATATTTTATAATTCAAAGTTTTGCTGTCTTGCAAATTCATTCGCAATGAACGTCAGCAACCTCTTGTTATACAGAATGCTGTCCTGCACCGAGGCTCTTAAAAGCTGAGCTGAAGACCGCAAAGCCATATTCAGCTTATAATCATCAGCCCACACTGTGTATTAAAAATGCATGCCACTAACACAAGTATGACACTATTGATAATAACGCATGTTTGGACATCGGTAGAAGCCATCCCTAATACAGCCATAGAATGCAATTATCTGGTGGGAAATTATAATGGCTATGGGCATCAACGGAACATGGCCCTGCGGTTCAAAGGCATTGTTAGAGCTCCCCTACAGGCCAATAGAGGAGCAGCGCGAACACAAATCTAGTTCCCATTGTAAATGAGGGCTTGCAGAGAAAGACAAGCGGCATTATTTTGTAAAGTAGCAAGCACTAGGATAGTTAACACAATATGAAATAACAGTGATGGTGGAAAAAATAACAACCCAAATTACAAGGGGAGACTATTCTAATACAGCATTACGGCAGTAGGCCTATGCGATAAAACGATGCTGATGTCATTGAGAATTGACAACAATGCCACTAATTCAGTATTGAATGTCTAATTCAATATGAGATCAAGGCAGAGCTAAAACCTTTTTACATGACCTGCAAAATAATGTAGGCACATTCAGCAGGGCTTGGGGTCTTTAGTGAGCGGTGGGATGCAAAGAGGTCCTGTGGACACCTCGGAGGTTTGGTGCACTTTTACACATTGTACACGTCTCAGCGTCGGGTGATGAGTGAATTACGCCAAAATGGGATATCACAATCAATGATGTTGTCAAAAGTATGTTGGTTTGCGGACAATTCAAAATCAGGACCGCTTTGTGATTTCTCCATTTTCCTGCGACCTACACAGACAGGACACATGGGGCCACACGGACGGATGTCTGGTGAAAGGTCCCAAGTGGTTTCTCAGCAATCCCGTTTTTACCTGAGGAAATTCATGTGCTGTATTTTAAATCATCCATCCATTTTCTATACCTGCTTGTCCTATGCAGGGTCGTGGGGGTCCCGGAGCCTAGCCCGGAAGCTACAGGCACATGGTAGAGAATGACCAAGGACAGGGCACCCACCCCAATCACAGGGCACACATACCACTCACACCTACAGGCAACTACAATTAACCAGAGCATGTTTTTGGATTATGGGGGAAAAACAGTGAAGCAACTCGAACCGTGGTCTCAGAGGTATGAGGCGACTGTGCTAATCACTGTGCTAGCATGCCACCGAATTTCCAACTGACCAAAATTACATCTTACATTTAAAGGAGTTTCCTCAATCTCTGGCGATAATTTAGTCTTCCTTTCCTCAACATCCTGTCATTACAAGTTTAGTCTAATGAAACAAGAAAAGCAAAGTGACTTAACACCTCGGCAACGGAAGGTCGCATCATACAGCAGCCTGAACGTATTCTTCTAATTCGTAAATGTGTAGATGCACAGTGCTGTGTTGGGTGCACAGGGTGGAGACATGTTTGCTACGCAAGGAAACAATATTCTAGATGGGAGATTCAATATTCTTACAGTAGGTGATATGGGATGTTTTACATATCAGCTCACGTGCAACATTTTGTTTGCCTTTGATTGCCTGTATATCATCCTCATAATGGAGGATGCACATGCCCGCCTGGTGACTACACCTCTTTTCATATGCACTGAGTTCAAAGTGAGAGCGGAGCTCAAAGGACGGGGGAGACTGAGTGGTTACGCACAAAGACTAACTTACGCTTTAATGAGACGGGAGGCTGAACAGAGATTAGTAAGTTCCACGGGAAAGTCTGATCAGGGATAATCAGACATCATTTTGGTCCTTTTAAAAAGCGCTTAAATGCATATTTTTTCCTCTCTCTGGATTTTTGCCTTGTCCTTTGCTTCTTAAAGAATCACTAATTCATGATCAACACAATCATAGAGCAAAAGTATCAGGGTGCTGCTTAGTCAGCCTTAGCACATACAGTGGCTGTACAAGCTAGGCTTCATACTGATCTTCAGTGAAGAGTGGCCTGTTTATGCAGGAGACAATCAGCCTCCAAAAGCGTAACGATAGAATAAACTCAGTATTTATTGACTCACTAAATCATAAGGCATAGCAAGCATCATTTATTTTTTTTAATAAAAAAGAAAAGGGTGTTTTATGTAGATTAGTATGGTTGAGCTAAAAATGTTCAAAAAATTAGAAAAGTTTCTAGAGTCCTACTAAGAATGGTATTGTAGTTAAAGAGGGTGGATTTTTGATTTGAGTTACACCAAGCCCAGTTTGTGGTGTGTGTTTCGCACAAGTCATCCCTGCAACTGCAATGGCAGGTGAGAGAGAACAGTGTACTGTGCCATGGGCTGAAGCATTCAGTCATTCGTAAGCAAGAAGAATCCCGAAAGGAAATATGTTAGAAAATGTTGGTTAAATGGTTCCTGCACTAGTAGGGTAAAATAGGTCAGAAAAGAGCATCACATAGTATTTCAGTGAAGTATAAAAAATGTAAACAATTTATGAAATGTGACCTTCTATGCTTTTTTCTACTACTGATATGCACCAAATTTATTTGCATACCATTATTAGTTTGGGCAGGATTAAGGAAAAAACTCATTTAGTGTCACAGAGAAGGTTTAGCAGACATTTTTCAATGATTCACACTGGTTCAGTTTTATACACCTTTTGCTGAGGTAATTTGTCTCAGTGTTTCTCAGACTTCTTTGTCCTGGGGCCCAGTCGTATCCGGCTTTGGGGCTGCAGAAGCACGGCGCCGTGGCCCGGCAGTAACCTTGTCACGGACCCGTGCCGGTCCGCAGCCCATAGTTTGAGGAAGCAGGATTTATCCTAGGTTCTCAAAGACAGATCCTTCCTGAAACTGCCGGTGATTACTCATTAATTATCTTCTCATAATTAATGAACAGACCAGTGTTGAAAATATTTGAAAAATGAAATACAAGCAAGAAAAACAATAATTTAAGTCAAAGAAAAAATCATCAGGCTAAAGACCTTGGTTCTCAAGTCCCAGACTCAGACTTGGCACAAGGTATAACGGCCCATTGTTGTGGACATATAAGGAGGAGTGGAGTTTACCCAAGAAGCAGAGAGAGAATAGCGGTTTATTACAAACAAAGCGTCAGTCCCCTCGACATTCAGCCAGGTCTTCAACGCTGAGAAGAGGTTCCAGCAATTCCCTTGAACAATGAAAGTTATTGTAACATCAGCTGGGCAAAAATAACAGAGTGTATGTAAGGTGCCATGAGCAGGGGTTTCCACAAAGTAAGTAGATAATCTTCTGAAAGCTTGGCATCAGAAAAAGGATACCAGCTGCCCCGTGTGGAGCAGACTGGCCCGAGGACTCCCTACAAACGTCTGGTGGTATATGGCCTCCTGGAATTGGTTTTCAAGGCATCCAGGTGTGTGTCGGAAATACAGGAGAAGCCAGGGGACGAAAGGGAAAGACGAGGGACCCCATCGCAGTCCATTACCCTCCTTCACTTCCCATGACTGTAATCCCAAATGGGCTTGCTATCAGAAAGACGCTTTCGATGCCAGCCGTACCTTTCGGCTAGAGATCATTCCGCAACCAGGCAGATAATGGTGAGGAGCAAAGGGTATCACACATCTCGCCCAAACACACAAAGGCATCACTGCTCGGTGCTATTCTGGAGCATCGTAACCCTTTCCGACAGGAACGTATTGCTTGTCACATACTTTCTGTGCTTGTGAGCCCAAATACTCAACTAGCAAGTGATGTCATCCACAAATACACATTAATGTCATTCAATAAGCACATTCCCTGCTGAACAGCACATTCCTTACTAAGTCACATACTGACCAGACTGTTTCCTAGTGTATAACTACCTCACCATGTTCACTCCTTATACCCAAGGCCTTTACACTCATTAATCTACAGTAATGACAGCCATGTGCCCGCCCTGGATACCCTGTAGATTTGTGGAGGATTAATCTAAATTATGGAGGACTGGTTTTTGTGACTGGGCCAATGGGCAGAGGGGCTATGCCACGACATTTTTTATACACCGAAGAAGGCATACTGGCCGGCATTTTCCTCACCATCTGAGTCCTTTCTAGTAAAATATAAATATGCTGGACATACACTCTACTTAAAGTGACCCTGAATACAAAAAAGTAGTAGAGCTCTGCTGGGTCCTAAGTGAGTGAGCGAATGAGAAGTTCTGTTTTTCTCTCTAAATTCCATCTAATACAACTCTGAAGTGTATCGTTGCACATTACCATTGGAGTCTGTATTACTTTGCTGCCTGTAAACTACCAAATTACGCCCACCTCTGCCTGTTACAAATATACAGGCAAGGACGTACATATATTACATATACACAGACACTTTGCTTTGAACATGGGGGGGGGGGGGGGGGGGGGGCTTCCCCCTAGTGGGGGGAAAAAAAAGTTTTGGAGGGGGGGGTGAAACAAGGTTGGATGATTGTGGG